>JAOTRS010000039.1:5751676-5766912 GCA_028565755.1 Dinotopterus cunningtoni
CCATTTAGATCTACAAAATGGTATCGATCAGACAGGTATGATCTAAACCATTTTAATGCCTGCCCCTGAATACCTATGTGATTTTGTAAGCGATCTATGAGAATATTATGATCCTTAGTGTCGAATGCAGCACTAAGACCAAGTAAGACTAGTATTGAGATGCAGCCTTGGTCCGAAGCTAAAAACAAGTCATTTGCAATTTTAACTAGTGCACTTTCTGTACTATGATGGGGCCTGAAACCTGACTGAAATTCTTTGAGGATATTGTTTTCCTGCAAGAATGTGCATATTTAAGCTGACAAGACCTTTTCTAATATTTTTAATATAAACGGAAGGTTTAAAATCGGTCTGTAATTTGTTATTTTATTCGGGTCTAAATTAGATTTTTTAAGAAGAGGCTTAGTAACTGCCAACTTGAAAGGTTTAGGGACGTGACCTAGCTCTTCCTGTCCTATACCTGTAAAGCATTGAAAATCTAAATGTGAAGCTTTAGACTGGACTGGATCATGCTTTTATAGGTTTTGTTAGGCGAGCCACTGTACTAAATAAGAACCTGGGATTATTTTGGTTTCTTGCTATCAGTCGGCTCAGGTGATCGTAGTGCCTGTCTATACCTGGACATACTGTCTTTATACCAATTTGAAAAACTTCTAATTTAGTTTTTCTCCACTTTCGCTCGAGGTTACGAGTTGCTCTCTTTAGGTCGTGAGTATGACTATTGTACCATGGTGCAAGTGTTTTATCTCTGACTTTTTTTAATTCTGATGGGAGCAACAGTGTGTAATGTACTGGTAAAAACAGTGCCCATGCTGTTAGTCACTTCATCTAGATCGTCTGCATTGAGGGGTCTAATAAGAAATTGTGACAGATATGGCAGATTACTTGTGAATCTGTCTTTAGTACTAGAGTGGAAAAATCCGTTCTGTATATACTATACAACAATTAAAAAACAAAACACTCATGAAATCAGTCATGATGAACGTTTTATCATATATACAGTACACATCATAAATATACAAAACATTTTTTTTTACATCAAGTCACTAAAACGTAAAGCTTAAAGTCTAAAATAGTTTAAAAAATAAGATGGAAAAACCCTAAGACAATTTTTTTCCAGCGTCTGTTTTGCACAGCAAGCCCATCCAGGGTGTCCATAATAGACGTCTGGATTAAACGCAAGATAAATATATTCTTGTTCCACTTTTCCATCTATTCTTCTTAGTTTTAAAATTGCACAAGGAACAGTGAACAACATTTTAATAAAGGCGTTAACACGTGCCTTCATGTGGAACGGAAGAACACTTGACATGCGTAAACTGGTTGTCGTAGACAAGACACACTATCAGGGTTTGGAAACTAATGTATCACCCTTCTATGTTCTAAATAGTAAAGGTTTAGCACCAGGTTCTAAAAGCTACAAAATTGTGTGGGGTTCGACATCAAGCTTTGAGGAGGAGTTGTCGGACACAAGGCACTACGATAGAGCACCTTGATTTTATATCAGTAACCTAAAAAGATAGAGTTAATAATATAAATCAGTAATACAATAGATCAAGAAAAAGAAATGCCTGAGGCCTGCAGTACAAACAATTTGCATAATCTGTAAAAGAGCAGCCGAGATGCTTAGAGGGAGATGCTTTTTCATCCGTACGCCTACGTCTCTTGGTCTAGGGTCGAGGTGAAAGTTCCTGAGCAACTAAAGCACTTGTGGGTTAAGCAAAAACTATCAACATAATCAACGTTACTACAAACAGGATGACTCTGATATTGACATACGAAGTGGTTCGGCAACAGTAAAGCACGGAAACAACATGATGTTAAAGCAGTGTGAGACACCGTCAAGGTGCCTCAATTGAACTGAAACATTCAACGCTGTAAAGCCTGAGCCTGCCACTACATTAAAGTGCCTCGTTTCATATCCGTCATCCTTTTACAGAAGACAAGAGAGACTGTTAGCAGGTTGAGATTAGAAAGCTTTAAGCTAACAGTGCTGGCATTTAGGTTGAAAAGTTGGTATTAAAAATCAGTCACCAATGTAGCTGCCATTTTAATCCTTAACGCCTTACACTTCAGTATGCTTGTCAATACACTGGCTCCAGATGAACTCTCATTCAAGATCTGACAGTCTGCTGCCTTAAATTATTAATATAAATTCCTTTACTAGGCATCTACCAAGCTGCAAAGTTTAGATCCAACAACACCTTGTTCTACTGGTGTAAAATTAAGCCTGGGACTAGATTCTAAAAAGATCTTGAAGCACCGTTATATTTTTCACACTTGTGAACTGTTTGTGCAATAAGCTCATTGGAAGTCTTGAAAAGAGAAAAGTCAAACAAACCATACTGATAAGGTAATATTCTGTACCTGGCAGCTTTAGGGTTCATTTACCTTTTAGCCAGTCAGTTGATTTGACTTTACCTTCTACTAAAAAAATCCAAATGGCTACATGTTCACTCCTAGTAACAAGAACAGCGACTAGAGTTCTACTTCAAATCCAACCATGATATGGTGACCAGTGCATTCACACTTAACAAGAACAGCTCACTGCCTGTGTTCCTATTGCCACAATTAAAACACTTTAAAGTTTTTAAGGAAAACGGTTCTTTAAAAAAGGCTTGAGGTCGGTGTAGGAAAGGCTTTGGTAAAAGAAAAGTGTAACGTGTAAATGATATTGTGGTTGGGGGTACAAAAAAAAAAAAACCTCAGAGGATGCTTAGAAGACTGGTGTATTCTGGTAGGCTGTGCTTGTATCCTCTGAGTTTGGAGAGAGAGAGAGCGAGAGAGAGAGAGACAAGCATGATTAAGAATGAGACTATGCTTGGTGTTGGTATTGGGACAAGGGCTGTAGTTTGGTGACTTGTCCAATGCCTTTGGTAACTCCATGTCTGAAGAGCAGCTTGGCGCCTACTTTGAGGTACTCCGGATGCTTGAGAAACTTGAATCGCGCCACTGCTTTCTCTCCTGTGCGTAGCTCCTCCTGAAAGAGAAAGAACAACAGATGGATAGATTTCTTTGGGTTACATATTTTATTTTAGTATTCATAGACAACATATCCTGTACAGGGTCACAAGGGGGCCTAGAGCCTATTCCAGGGGACTCAGGACATGAGGTGGGGTACACCCTGAATGGGATTCCAACTCAGAACAGTGCACAGGCATGCACATGCTCACACACTACAAGCAATTTGGAAATGTCTGCTTGTCTTTGGACAGTGGGAGGAAACCCACACTTAATCTAAAACTTTGCGTGAATCCAAAACTTATGCAGCCATGAAACAAAAATGTGAGCAGAGGATGTATTTATCTCAGTAGGATAGCAAGAACAATCAGACAATCTCACCTTCCCTTGCAGAGCCTCCACTGTGGCCGTCTGTCTCACATTGCCCACATGTACCGTCACCTGAAAGCCCTTGTGGAAAGTCTTAGCGTGGAAGAGCAGGACAATTTCAGCTTCAAACATCCAACAGATAGTGGGATTCATCTCTGGACTCACCATCACCATTCCCTAGAGCGGGAAATAAAAATAAGACATCCATGAAAAAACAAAAAAGGCAGTAAAAAAATAAAATCATACCCTGCAATCAGACATTACAAACCTTTCGTAATAACGAGCGGTCGAACTCGCCCAGAGCTAGTGTAGCTGCCTGTCCTGCTCGGAGCACCCTGCACGCGGATCGGTTTCTCTGGATGCTACACACGGTGAGATTGCAGAACTGCCCGTCGTCCATTGGACCTACCGCTAACTGCTCCCCTTCTCGGCAGATACCGCTGCACCACAGAAGGGACACGATTCAATAAAAGCACTTATTTAAAAGCACTAAAACTCGAAATGTGGTGTATGTTATTACCTGTAAAGAGTTCCACCCACTACAGTCCCAACATCTGGCACTGTATAAATCTCATCAACCTGCAACACACAAAAAAAGTGTCTAAATTTTGAGTAAAATATTCCCTCTATGTGCTGTATTTGCTTTGTAAATTCTCAGCTGTAATATACAGTATAGTCCATCATATGAACCTGGAACTCGGTAAGTTGCTGCATGAGCTCCTCCTGCTCTTTGCTGTTGCTTAGGGGAGGCAGGATGTTAAAGAACACCTTGAGCAGCTCCAGGTTCTCTCCGGTTACGCTGGATAGTGTGAAGATCGGCGTGATGCTAAAGAGATCAACAGTGTAAAGATGAAATTAATGAGATCCAGGGCAATCGACAGACTTCTTCCTTATACAGTACCATGATACTGAATCTATTCTAACAAAGTAAGTACTGTAGTTTTATTTTTTTTAAGGTTCCCGGTACCTGGGGGACTGTGTGAACTGCTGGGCAGCAGTGACTGCGTCATCCTCAGTGCTCACCACCAGTGGAACTTTGTTGCAGCCGGGCTGCTTGAGCACGCGCTCCAGCTGCCGTACAGTCCTCTCCACTGTGGCTTTAGTGCACAGATCCACCTTACTGACCACGATGAAGATCGGCACCTTTAAAGCAAGGGCCAGGCCAAGGTGCTCTCGCGTGGTACCCACTGAAATTCAAATCAACATATTTGTCATGGACATGACATTTATACATCAGTAAACATTATGTTTTACTTTTACACTTCATCGAAAAAAAAAAAACCCCCAAAATAATCTAGAATACTTTATGCTTTCAAGAGTAACATATTTTAGGTGCTTTTCTGCAGTCTCTGGCAGAAAAAAAAGATGTGACCCTAATATACAAATGCAAACACTTCAGATTTTAACCAATAATCGATAACAAAAGCTACACTGATCCAGGAACAATAGAACAGGTATTGTATATCTGTGTTTCATTTCACGAGACAGGTTATTACGCAGAGCTATTCATATAGACTCGAGTCTGAACAGCAGCTGTGAGAGCAGAGAGGCTTCATAAATATACTTGCATCAGAAAAGAACACACCTAAATACACCTAGTCAAACAAAATAGTATCGAGGAAAACTATACTGCAAACCATATTTGTCTAAACCTAAAGTGAGTATATAAAGAAGAACAGAATAAACTGACATCTTTGTTAATGCCTTTTTAGAAGTTACTGCTACACCATTTTCAACATTTGATATGAATTTTTGAAGGTTGTGAAGATACTGCAGTCTGAACACAATGACCTAAGGAAATTAGCTACTAGTTTTTTCTGAGCAGAACCATCCACGGTTCTTCTGAGGAATTTGAGTGTTGCGAAACCCAGCAGCTTCCTTTTTTCTTTTTTGGTTATATAATGTGCTGCTTTCTTTTCTGTAACATTAAATTTAGTGTTGCAATTAAAATGTTTGGAAATCAGATTTTTTTTTTTTTGTACTAGCTCAATAATAAAGTCCTAAAATAAAATGTAAAAAAACCCCATGGTGCCTAAGACTTTTGCAAAGTACTATTGTAAATGTGTGATCGAGCAGATAAATGTTTTCTAATCATAAATGTTTGAACATGATTGAGACTAGAGGTGTACATCGTATCTTGAGTTTTTTTCTTTCATGTAAGTGAAAGTGAGATTTCAAAAATGAAGATGGCAGGACAAAGGAAGTGTATATTAATGGAAACGTGTGCCCCTGTAGGAAGCATTTACAGTAAGAGACAAGGTCCATGGAGTGAAGGTTGTTAGATTGATGAACAAAGGCATGTGAGTTATTGACGATTTACCAATCAGATTATATAGTAGAGATGTATAGTGTACACATTATCCCTAATAGTACATATTACTAATAGCATATATATTATAGTATATATAGTAGATATTATCCCTAATATATGGTTTGCAGGTGTGAGAGGGTAAATAAACATTATTTATAACAGTAAGGGAGTTAAATTGTTGCTAAGACAGGACAAACATAGACTAGTCCATGGCCCCCTGTCCAAGAAAATGTAAAAGCAGCATTAATCCAAATACAGACATTTGGAACACCACTATGTTTATATTTCACCAGCCCACCTCCACTTGACCTGACTAGATCCCTGCACTGACAGCTTGAAAACAAACATAGCAGGTCATCTCCAACAGACAGGTCATGAGATAAGTGTGGCTTGTAAAAGCAAGCATTCATGAAATGTCAGAGGGCTACAGTAATGGTTCCCGGGGCTTTGCGAGTCGGAAAAAACATTGTCTTACTGCAGACAGGGCAGAGTCTCAGACACCACAAAGCTCATTACATTATGTATAGCGTGACTTTTCCAGTCTATGACTGCGAGTACTCCAAGTAAGATTCTTTGTTACAGATCCTCTTTCTGACCCACCTTCTTAACATCGTTATACTGAAGCAAGTAAACTGTTAAGAAATAACAAAATGTTGTCTCTGAATTTGCAGACATGATACGTTATTTGTGCTGAGCTAAAATCCTGATGAGGGTTCCTTAACTAGTGTGAAGAGTCAGCATTAGACTAAGAAGGTTTAAATTACAGAGTGCTATCCATTTCTTCATTTCAGACTGCTCCATCTTCCTAGATCCTGCCACGTGCTCTCACCAGGGTAGCCTCGGATATATTAGGAGAAATATTTATGTACCAGGGGAACAGAGGTCAACATTCCTTATTACATAAGAATATTACATAAACTACATAGGTTATTTGAGAAGCTGCCTGAACGCTGGCGCAGTATGATAAGGCTGCAGTGCAAGTATATATTGGGAGGCTGTGTGGTGTTACTTTGCCCTCTGGTCAAACATTCATTAGTATGTGCTCTGCTAACCAAGTCACCTTAACCCACATTTATCTGTAGAAGGCGAAAAGACTTGCAGTCTAAACTACTCTCTTTTAAACACACTTACCGATGCCAGTGTTTGCGCTGACGACTAGCATGGCAAAGTCAGGGCAATAACTGGTAAGGCCAAAGATGGTAGTCTTCAGGTATTTATGATGGCCAGCCAAGTCTATGAAGGTTATCATTTTTGAGGCGCTTTCACAAATTTCCTCTGCCGTCCGTGACTCGCTATAATTCACCACCTAAGGAATGGACAATCATTATATGTGATTACTGACACTTAGGAGGCAATATAACAACATGACCTAAACAACTTAGTCTGCTTAAATCCACAAGGAACAGAGCATCTCTGGACTTGAAATAAAATAGTCATCCTTAGCCTCAAATGTAATCCCAGACTCCTCACCTCTCCTTTGCTGTTAAAGCCCAGGATCTCAAAGCTGATACTGGAGGTCCTGCCTGTCTGAATCTCATGGAGATGCCTGAAGAGATTTAACCGTGCTCTACCCCTGCCATTGTCCAGTTCCCCTTGAGTTAGCACGCCAAGGAGTGTCGACTTCCCAGAGTCCACGTTACCCAGCACAGCTACCCGTAGGTCCAGGAACTATAAACATAACCGAATTCATGTTTGTTTTAAGAAAAAGATTTCCTTATTGTATCATCACACTTCTTCCTCAAACTCTCCTTATATTATACATTATCACCTGCTGGTCATCCGGCACTTTCCTTACGAGGACTTCTGCAATTTTTCGTGGCTCCTCCGAGTCATAATCCACCTCCCTCTCTCTGAGAACTGTAATGTCAGCACCCACCCTGAGAGACCACCACAAAGACGCGGACAATTATGTTAACTTAGTGGTGCATTGTGGGCTAATGGTAGTGCTTTGTAGCACTGTATGGGCACAAACCTATTAAAGGTACTTTCCAGTACTCTACACTGCCCAATCTTTATCTATCAGTACTGTGTGTGGTCTAAAAACAGCCTTCACATTTTCAAGATTACCTTTTCCTAACTGTGCAACAGTTCAAATATGAAACAGCAGAGCATGGGACAACGAGTAAACAGTGATCAAGACGTACTTCTCAGCCATCATGTGAAGGGTCCGGAGCGAGGCTCTCATATCCGCTTCGGATAATCCGACCAACAAGCCATTGTCTTCCACTCCGATTTGATACACGGCCTCTCCCCTGCCTTCCTGCAGCCTCCATTTCATCTGTGTGGCCAGGTGTTCAAAGCGATACTGCGTGGGGTTCACCAGCTTCAACTGAGCCATAAAGCCATAAAAGCTGGACATTAGGAAACTCTCAAACATGCAACATTTATTATACCAGTGCACATTTGGCTGTTAAGATTCCAGAGTCTGTGTGCTTTAATGACAAATTGATAGATTTACAATATACAGCTATGTGAGTTGAGGTAATAAACTGTGACGTTTATATTATAAATCTACATGGTCATCTTGCACGGTTTGAAAAACAATAAACTGTTACAACTTTATATCAACTGTATTGTCTGATTAAATAAACAGGTCAGTTAAATTTACCACCATAAAAACCTAATCATAAAGTTTTTATGTTCTTATAAAGATCAGAAATACTTTTCCAGCTCCATAAATCTGTTTCCTAAAAGAATTGCCAAAATCTCCCTCAGCTATTCAAAAATCGCTTTACATTTCAAATAACTGATTTCACACCCCCAAGATGACTAATGGGGAATTATTAAAGAAGAAGTAAATCACCATTTAAGCTTACCTTGTACTCTATATTTCCCTCTTCAGCCTGAAACAAAAGAAAAGACCAGAGTCTTTAATGAATACGAGTGAAACAATGCCCAGTACAGTACAGTTTTCCAGGTCACAAAGCACGGACCTGCCTACGACCAGCATTCTATTGGACAGGACACAAAGGATTTCACATCTAAAGAGAAACACCCGAGTGGTCACATTACCCTGAGCTCTAAGAAACTAAATGACATAAAATCTAATAACTGCCTAGTAATCAGTTCAGTAAGGTATGAGCAATGTTTAATCTGGGTTACGCAAAGTGCGTTATAGGTTATAGTTTACATAGATTACAGTAAAAAATATACACATTAACTAATATAACTAATGACATCCAAGTCAGTTGATGGTGAAGAATAATAGAATACAGAGAGTAAAAAATATCTTTATGTCTCTATAAATTCCCCTGCTACACTAATGCACTTATCCCAGCATTTCGCTAGTGCTTGAATACCATCAAGCTAGAGGGTTTTATCAGTACACCGGAGTTATGATCAGACTGCCTGCTCCATTTCTGAAACTCCTTGGAAATGTCTTTGAGCGAGATCGAGACTGTATGGGAGATGTAGCATTAACTCCTAGCCAACAATTAAAAAAAAAAAATCAGGCGCTCCACTCGCTGATTGTTCACAGGACTGATGGCAGTGGGCGCCACCTCAGCCGGGATCATCATACATGGACTTATGGCCTTCTTTAATACAATTTAAATGTTTTACTGAGTCTCATCTGCGCACTGTGCTCCTGGAAATGTCAACTGGTCACAAGTCCTGGTTTGACTTGAACACACCTTGTATTTATATCTAGCTAAAAAATTAAGCAGAAAATAAAGATATACAATATAAGTGACCCTAAATCAGTGATTCACAGCTTCATGATTCATTCCTGAATTTGACACAGTGGTTCTCCCCATGTCTGTGTGGTGTTCTTTCGTGTTCTCCTTCGACTGTCCCAAAACATGCCAGTAGAAGCAACGGCTTCTGTACATAGCCTCATGGTTATGGATGATATTTCATTCCTGTTTTCCCGCCTCACACCACAGTTTTCCCAGGATAAGCTCTGGATTCACAGCAACCTTCACCAGGATGACACGCTTGCTGAAGACGAATGAATGAGCTCCACGGCTGCGTTTTTAAATAGCTGGAGGTTAGTCGTATCGGTTTACCTTGGAGGTGATCTCTTGCTTCTCCAATAATTGTTTTCAAAGAAAGTTGTTACATAAAGTTAGCAAAGGGTTCTTCTAGTGGTTTACATGCACGTAGACACATTTTTGCCTTGCAGTTGCTTTTTCTTCTTCCTTCTCTGAGCACACTTATCCCTGACATGGGATATTTACACTGATCAGCAATATCATTATGACCACCCACATAATATTAAAAAAAAAAAAAAAACTTCCAAGAAGTGTTGGCTGATGGTACTTAGTTAGAAACCTAGTAACCTAGTGTAAAATGGCACAGTGGCTTAGTGGTTAGCACTGTCGCCTTGCACCTCCAGGTCCTGGGTTCGATTCCCACGTTGTGTCTGTGTGCATGGGGTTTGCATGTTCTCCCCATGCTTGGTGTTTTTTTTTTCCGGTTTCCTCTCACATTCCATAGACATGCAGATTAGGCTCATTTGCATTCCCAAATTGCCTGTAGTGTGTGAATGTTGCGCAAAGGTCCTACCATGGTCGTACAAAATGAGAATAAATACAATGGTCACAATTGGCCTACATGGTCCCTAGTTTGACTACAGAGGTTCATAGATAGATGTAAACTTAAGCTTAAGAAATTTTGTGCTCTAAATAAGAATGTGTTTCAAATGCCTAAATGTAATGTAGTGTGAGTTACAGTAGGCCTTCTATTGGATCGGATTACACAGTCCAGGCTTCTCTCCACATGTGCATTAGTGTGCCTTGGCCACCAATTACCCTGTTGCCAGTTCACTGATTTTTGCTTACTTAAATCACTTTTGGTATGTCCTGACCACTTCATCCTGGGAACATCTCACAGGACATGCTGTTTTGGAGTTTCTTTGACCCAGTATTCTAGTCATCATAATTTGTCCCTTCTCACAGTAGCTACATTTTCAATATCTCATTACAATGGAAAAGATCAGGAACAAAGGTTTGCTTGCTGCTCAAATTTGATGTGTCGGAAGCAGAAAAAATGAGCAAGAATGAGGATTTGAGTGACTTTGACAAGGGACAAATTTTGATGGCTAGACAACTGAATCGGAGCAACTCCAAAACTGCAGCTCTTGTGGGATATTCCAAGAAATAATCCAAGAAAGGAAAACCGATGAACTGACGAAGGGAGACCTCCTCAATATTAGGCAGGTGGTCATAATGTTATGGCTTATCGATGTATAAACCTTTGTAAGCAACATAATTAATACAATTATGTACCTAAAATAGAAGTTACTACTCGTAATGTTTAGGGCATTACTGTGTTTTTTAACCCACTTTCTCTACTGCATTCATAACAATGAACACCAATGGAAGATTGTCTACGTGTCCATAGTTACTTACACACACACACACACACACACACACACACAAATACCTATACACAGCTTTTAAAACATATTTGGATTTTTTTCCACTTCTAAGTTATATTTTTGAACAAAATCCTTTAAAGCACGAATAACATTTCCTACTGTAGTTATTCCCAGCAGACAGAAGGGGTGTATGGTGTAGTACTTAGCTAGCTAGTGCTAATAGCCTATCATTAGGCTTTGTTATGCTAGCTGACCCCAACGTAATAATCATGTAAGGACAAGGGGAGACTCTTTACTTACCTCCGGAGGTAGATACGGCGGGCTGATGTTCGATTTAGGATAGCGTGCAGACCGGCTCTTCGCCTTTTTCCCGTTTTTTGAACTCGCCTTTTTCGGGAGCGCGGCAGCAGCTGATCCGGTTCCTGGTTTAAAAGCGGAACCTGTGCCGAAAAGCTCCGATACCCGCGTCTCCATTTCTGTTCGGACCCCGAACAAGAGCTAATTACTGAGCTATGCTAGCGTTCAACCTTGATTAACGGAAATGATTTAACGACATTCCTGAAACTTTCCCCACTGCCACTAGAAATAAACGAATGAAAAGAAGAAGAAAGGCATAATAAAGAGCACCGGCCGAGCGGGCGGAGACATAACCCCCCCCCAACACACACACACACACACACACACACACACACACAGCTGACAGGAAAACAAAAACGAAAACAACACGGCTAAGTTTGCGGAAGGCTGTTGCGTCATACAATTAATATTCATGATGCGGCGTGTGTGATTGGACGACCAAAAGGACACGAGGTCAAACGAGCATTTTGAATATCCATGAGTTTCGCATGTTGTAACTGCCCTGCAATCTTACTTTTGACGTAAACACTGCGTCATTTATTTCACTCACAAATACCTTTTTAACAATAGTTCACCTCAGCTCATTTCTGCTGATGGAAAACAAGATCAGCTAATTTCTTATCAAGAGCAAAACCTATAGATCTGAAACATACTATATAATATGAAATACTGTTTATACAAATCAGGGTTGCTGAAAAGCCAAAGCCTATCCCAGGATCTGGGGGTGGTTGTTGGGGGGAGATTGTGTTGTTAACACTAAGTTTCCAGGGTCTTCTTCTTCTTTGTTGTTTAACGTTGGTTGAAAACCAGTAGGTAGTTTACATTAACGGGAACTGTAGGTCTCATTCTCACTCGTCCTCCCAGGCTTCATTAAGAACGTCTAATGCTTCCTTTCCTGATCTTGTCTTCACTTGTTCTGTGTCTTGAACTCTTTGTCTGCTTTATCTGGCGCTTCCACACATTCCTTCTTGACATTTCCTCTTAGTACCACTCAGCATCTAGTTGGAGTTCTGTAATTTGCATCACAAAATATACTGTATAGATCTCACTTTCCAAAGCTTCCCTGACCTTTAAAGCAGACTTTTCAGCCTAGTTACTCAAAAACAACATTAAATGCCCCCCCCGACCAGCGACTCCCCATTCTAAAAGTTTCTTAACTCTTAACCTATCCTGCATATTTTCCTAAATTAAGGAACCTGAAAAAGTTGTTCCCTAGCTCTCTATCTGTTTGATGAAATTTTAGACTTAAATATAAAACATCAAATGAAAAATAAAATTAAATGAAAAACTCCATTATTTTTTTCTTCTATTTAAAATAGTTTTAAAGCCTTGTTTGAATAAAATAAACTGAACAACAATAGGGAAATGCTTTATCTTAAAATGGGTCACATTTGGGTCGCAGAATAAAAGTATAACTGTAATGTGTGTTAATAGAAAAACATAACAAGCAAATTGGTAAAAATTGTAGAATGCCAAATCAAAACATTACCACCTGGATTTAACTAAGCAAATATTTAAGGGCCTTTTACTGAATGTTTACTGTAGTGATGTAATATGGTGGCAACAAATTATTTAACACTAATTGATGCAATGAGTAGCGTCTCATTTCTTCTGCATCAAGCAAAGAAAACAATTAAATAGATTGCTGAAATTGGCTTTTTAAATTGGGACTGTAAAACGCACTAATAAAATCTGGAAGGATAGTGATGAACCATCATTTTAAAGGAAGAATTATGGTTGGGAAAACAACCTGAATGAGTGTGATAAGATTTGAGGCAGTGGTAGCTCAGAGGGCTAAGGCACTCAGTTGCTGATCGGAAGGTCGGTTGTTTGAGCCCCAGGTCCACCGAGTTGCCATTGTTGGGCCCTTGAGCAAGGCCCTTAACCCTGTCTGCTTCAGGGGTGCTGTATCATGGCTGACCCTGTGTTCTGACCCCAGTTATGCTGGGATATGCAAAGAAAGAATTTCACTGTGCAGTAATGTATATGTGACAAGATAAGGATTAACTCACCAAAAAGAGATCACTTAAATACTTAGTGAAATCAAATTGTAATAAACAAGAACTCGAGGGATTGGGACTGAATAGCTAAGGGTTTAGGACTAGCTATGTACCCTTAGGAAAACCACTTATCCTTTACTGATCTGTAAAAAATGCTTCAAAATGCTTGAGAGCATAAAGCATGGAGTGTGGAGCGCTGAAAAAAGGTTATGTGGTCTGATGAGTCCAGATGTCCCCTGTTGCAGAGTATTCGATCATCAGGATAATAAGAGAGGCAGTTGAAGTGATGCACCCATCATGCCTAGTGCCTACTTTACAAGCCTGTGGGAGCTTTAGTTGGTCAGGTCTGGGTTCAGCAATGTTATGTGCAAGATGACAATGCCAGGAAATTCTAAAAGGGTGGTTCAGGGCACATGAGACATGGCCAACACCAAGTCCAGACCTTAACCCCATTGAAAATCTTCGGGATGTGCTGGAGAAGGCTTTATGCAGCGATTCTACTCTCCCATCATGAATACAAGGTCTTTAAGAGAATTGAATTTAAAATAAATGTTGTGACATTGTATAAGCTTATTGAAATCATGCCACGACCGTAGTCAAAGCAAACGGTGGTCCAATGAAATATTAGAGTGTACCACATTTTTGGTCGGGCAGTGTACAGTATACTGTATATACGTGTAAGCTCATATATGAGTCATTGAGCACTGACAATGTGTTTGTCCATATAGTCCATATAATATTGCTTAGTTATTATCTTTATAGAGTTTCACATGTACCCTTTTATTGTCTGTCTGCCTGTCGGTTTGTCAGTTTGTTTTTCATTTCTATTGGGGCAGCAGTTATCCTGATGCCCACAAGCTCCTGCTAAGATCCTAAGGAAAAGAAGCCTTCTGCTCCATTGATTAACTGCAAGTTTTAATCAACCTGTCTCCAGTACAGAATGATTTAGACAAGAAGAGCAGATCGACTTCATTCATAACTATGTTATTGGTATGCTACTTGCTAATGATTAACTTAAATTGCATGTAGGCATGTACCTGTTATCAAGTCTGAAGAGAATGAGCTCCCCCTGCTGAGTCTTGGTTTCTCCCAAGATACTGGTGGCTGCTCTCACTTTCGGGTTTCTCACTGAGGGTTAAAGCGCTCATGTCTATAAAAGTTAATTCTGTTCTATTTTATTCTGTGTAATATTAATTTATTGTTACTGGTCACAGCATTTATATAACTACCAAGTACAGCCCGTCATTATCAGCGTGAACCTACAGTACATACACAATAGGACCTGCACCTGTGTGTCTAGGCAACAGCCCCACCCTTTCCAAAAGAACAAATTATTGCTGCATACATGGCATACTTGTACACTAGTGAAAGCACATAGTAGAGTCACCTTTCATACCTTTCATTTTTATATGTCGAGTTTTACATTTTTCAAATTAATTATTTTAATGAAAATGAATGCAGTAGAGTTTCCCAGTTTAACAGGTTACAATTAAGTTGTGGAATTAGTGTTGATATGTGTAGTGTGTGTGTGTGTGTGTTTCAAATTCTCTCTCTCTCTCTTTCTCTATCCTTTTTCTCTTTTTCCTTTCTCTTTCTCTTTACAGCATATACACAACGCACACACACAGCCATAACAGTGATGCACTGTGTGTTCTGACACCGTTATATCGCAACTAGCATTAACCTTTTCATCAATTTGATCTCTGCTAGCATATATATTGGATCAGACTACACAGGCCAGCCATCACTCCATGTGCATCAGTAAGCCTTTGCCACCAAGACCCTGTCGCCAGTTCACCGGTTTTTCTTCCTTGGATCACTTTAGGTTAGTCCTGACCACTGCAATATGGAACTCCAAAGTGTTCAAAATTAAATAAATAAATAGGACATGATGAAATAAATAACTCTATGAATAAATAAG
>JAOTRS010000039.1:5795850-5806017 GCA_028565755.1 Dinotopterus cunningtoni
AATGTGCTATTTAGAATCCTGACTTCCAACCTTAATAAATACTATCATGCTAAATACTCACACCTGAAGTGTGAATTTGCCCCAGTTTATTTGTTTGACTCAGCAGAAGACAAAAAACACACCTTCTCCATTCTGCAGTAACATGCTCTACTTGTTTCCCAGGCAACCGAGTAATTCTGGTATCAAGACTTTTGTTGCTCTCCGTATGGTGCCATTACTGTACAGTGATATTGCTGTACTGTTGTGAGACCTTTTATTACCTATACTGGGTTACTACATAAGCTCTAATGGAAGTATATACAAAATAACCCAAGGATATTAAGCCTTGGGTGACAGGATAAAGAAGATAATAAAATTTTAATTTTTCATATGTTTAAAAAGACAGTATAACCAAGCTAAGTATTTCTTTTCTACAGAAAATCTTTCACAACAGAACAATTGAATTTGTGCATCTTAGAAATGTGTACATGTGACCGAGCATAACGAGCTAATAATCAATACGTTAATTTCTCCTATTTCTCCCATTTTAATTTCTTAACTGTGTGTAGATAAGAAATTAACATTGAATTGTCGCCTCACTCCCCCATGATTGGAAATTTGGTCTGTGTGCGTGTGGATTTTAAACAAGAGATATAAACAAGGGATAAATGGATGCTGGGTCAGCATCCTAACCAACTTTGCTGGTTTAAAACATCACATTTAAATCCAGAAATTTTCAACACAAAATTTATCCAAGTAAATGACAGGACTGCTAACGTGTGCAAAAAATATAATCGGCGTTATCAATTTCAGTGACTCAGATTTAAATATATGAGTCACAGGCTACAAAGCTAATAAGCTCCCAGACTGTTGATGGAAGTAGACTTGGGGGGGAAAAAAATCAAACTCTCCAAACTAGGAAAGCAAATAATTTTTTTCTCCTGTGAAAAAACTATGTCTGCGGATTCATTGGCACTGAATATCTACTTTAAAGAGAATGATACTTCACAAGGTCAGAATTTATCTGAGCATATGGGAAGCAGAGGTTCTACTGTAGTTACACGATCAGCTTGTATCCACATGCATCATCACGCCCACCAGTCGAGGTTTCTTAACCTGTCTGGAGGTTAACAGACAAAATGTCAATCACTACTAAACTATGACTCATATAATTCTTATCAGCAGCAGAGTTTCCAAGACATCATGATATAAGACAGTGGAGAATGAAAATGATTTCCTTTTCATCTCAGTGAAAAGGCATGTAATGGTATCAGTGCAAGCAAATTGATTCATCTTTGCACTGCACTCAAAAGAATGCCATGCCATTAGCAGGAGATTTCTTACAATTAGACAGGTAGCCTCCATCAGAAAAGCAGCTCCATGCTCACAGTCTAGACATGATAGTGTCATTCCATGTGTAAGGGTTGTGCTTTTTATTAAGGTCTAATTACAGCAGGACTCTAACTGTTTCATTTCTCTCATACTACAGCAATAGCTTATCAGCAAATTACCTTAATGGGCTATTTGAACATTTCTGAGTGACTTCTTTCCCAGGAATGGTTTATTAAGTTAAAACTAAGCATTTAAGCAAGATCTATAGAAACTACAGATATAAAATACTCTTAGAGCTACATGTGCCAGATGTAAAACTTTTATTTATTTATTTATTTATTTATTTATTTTTCTTGTACATAAATACTTGAAGCTATGAAGCCTATAAAATAGCAAAATGGACACAGTGGTTGTTCTGCACACATGCTCAACATTCATTTTATACAACAAATCAATATATCTGCTCACTCATGCAATTATCTAATCAGCCCAGCCTGTGGCATTAACACAAAACATAAAATCTAAAGATACAAGAGTTTCAATTAATGTTTACATCAAACATCAGAATGACTTTGACCATGGCATGCCTGTTGGTGCCATATGGGCTGGTTTGAATATTTTACAAACTGCTGATACAACACTATGAAGAGTGTACATGAAACAGAATGAAAAACAAAAGACGTGCACTGAGCAGCAGTTTTGAAAGCAGAACTGTCTTTCTGATAAGAGAGGTCCAAGGAGAGAAGAGAGACTGGTTCAACCTTATCGAAAGGGGATGGAATTTAAAATGTCAGAACTAACAAAAAACTCAAACAAAGAAACAAACAAAAAAGTTAAGATGAAGAACACATTGGACCCCACTCCTGTCAACCAAAAACAGAAAGCATAGTTACATTGGATGCAGACTCACCAAGATTGGACCACTGTGGGAAAAATGTCTCCCTGTCTTCTTTCAGTCACTGTCAGGGTTTGTTAAGCATGTGCACACTGTATCCTCAGATTCCTGTTGCCTGAAAGAAGTGAAATCCAATTGGAAGTTATTATGTTGTAAACCTTATGAAATAAATGAAGCTGCAAAATTTTGACCTATTTTACTCACAGAGGAAATGAAGACAGTGCATCAATAATGTTTTTTATTCAGTGCAGTAACTATGTAGTATTTGTCTCATAGACAAAGGGCACAGTTAAACACAAGTGTAGACAGAGACACCTCAAATATAGTTAGTGTGTACTAAAGGTATATATACTGTAGGTTGTATGGCAACCATACTATTTTGTGCATTTCATACTATTTAATACCATTAATCCATGCCATTATTTGCATGGATTTCTTTGTAAGACACAAACAAAGCTTGTTGAATGGAACTGAACTGAGCTCAGGTTTAATTGAATTGAATGTAGAACTTTTATATAAGCAGCAATGAGCCATCTGGTATTAAGCCTAAAGAAAGTTATTTTTTCCTTTTTTTCCCCACATGGCACACATGTTGTACATATACCCAGAAGGCATATTACTCTAGCGACATTAAATCTCTTGCAGCAAAATATGCAGAGGACACACTGTTCCAGAAAGACTTATAAGCCTATTCATTTTAACAAGAAATAGTACCCCATTCCTGCATTGTTCCAAATCATTTGCCTTGTGTAAAATCCTTAATATATGCAGAACTGCGAATGTATAGATGTAAGTGAATTCTGTATTAATGTGTCAGGTTTTAGGCCAATAAAACAATTACACTTGAGTTATTGATCTATCCAGGCAATGCCTTAATCTTTGCTTATTATATTGCTTAGGAATCAATGGTTACCGTCAAGACCCTGGTGTTTGGTTAAATACCTGTTTATGGCAAATACTATTAATAATAATAGCAATAACTGTTTATTAATCCCTGGATTTTATCATGTTTGTGTTGCCATTTTATTAAAGCAATAAGCCATGTGAGAGCAGACATTACAATGATGGATAAGGAGGGTTTAATCACGCTGCTACACATTATGCCTTATAACAGCCTTACCTGTGATAAAATCACTGTAATGCAAAACCTCGAGTGGCTTATTGCTTTAATAGACAAACAGTGTGTAGAGAGAGTAAAGAGCTTTATTGTCCACTAGCCATATATAAGTGTTTTTGCACTGTGCTATAGAAAGGGACAACAGTGAAGCATCAGCCAACATGTAGTGTAAATTAGGGAAGCTGCAGTGCAAATGAAGTGCACAAGTACAAGACAATAAAAATATAGACTTGATACAATGGGGACGTGAAAAAATAAAACTTTTATAATAGTGGAACATACAGTAAGCTACAGTCCATAAACACCAGTGCTGTTCTGTCAACAGAAATGCTTAGGGAATGGCCAGACTAGTATGAGCAGACATTAAGGCTATGCTAACTAACAAATGACCACTCTATAAAGTCAGGGTGCGTAGGAAAGCATATAGAAAGCATCTCACAACATCAGAAATTTATCCTGAGGTTACAGTAAGCACTGGTACAGTGAGGACAACACTACCATTACAACAGAACATGATTGCATGCTACATGCTACTACAGTGTAATAATATGAACTGGAGAGGTGTGTAATAATGTAATACTTATCACTACATCCTAGCATTACAGAAGATTATGAGCATTACACTTAATAATGGCCATTTCTTTATGACAGATACCACTGGTGGTGGCATAGTGGCTTAGTGGCTAGCACTGTCATCTTAGGTTAGCACCTCCAGGGTTCAGGTTCGATTTTCACCTCAGGGTCTGTGTGCATGGAGTTTGCATGGTTCCCCGTAGTCTGTGGATGATCAGGTAAGTGTGTGTATGTGTGCCCTGCGATGGATTGGCACCGCGTCCAGGGTGTACCCTGCCTCGTGCCGCAAGTCTCCTGGGACAGGCCCCAGGCCCCCGGCAACCCTGTATACAGGAGAAAGTGGTATATACTCACTTAAGATGAGTGAGTCAGTGAGTGAAATATCACTGGTGTGAATAGAAAGTGCATAATGTCAAATGGACGTGATATAATAATGAATGTGAATACTGTGTAAATATTCTGGGATTGTTTACCAAACAGGGGGAATAATAGGTAAAATAATGAATCTATCAATTAACATCAAATAGCTTGATTGATTAATTAGGAGGGGGAAGTACGAGGGTTTAAAACGACGTGGAGGGTTGTTTTGTGCTTAGCTCTTAATTAAGCTTGATTCTCTAGGGAATTCTCCAGGGTGCTGAAAAGGAGCGTTTTTATAGCAATCCGGGAGGACGTGGGCGGAGAGTAGGCAGCACGTGGCCACGCCCATTGCAGCGCAATTGGCCGCAGCGTCACGTGACCGTTCCTCGCACGGTTAGGCTGCTGAATTATAGATGAAAGCGCTCGAGCTGAGAAATGTAGATCGAATCCCCCGCGCGCGCGCATCTCGGCTCGCGCAGCGCACGACCGCCTTCCCGACTCAGCAGCCTACAGGACGAGACGACGAGATGCATCCCTGGTGCAAGCCCTGATAAAAGTCGTCAGCTCGTTTTTCAATTTATTTCAAATAAACAAACAAACAAATAAACGGACAACAAACAATAAATCACTTAAGAACACGGAGAGACAAAAGAGGCGCGATGCTCGGGGTGGTGAAATACGGGACAGCAGTGGTTGTGCTGTTGTTTACTGCATTGCTCCTCTTCACCGGAGCCACCGAGGAGGGAATTCTTACAAACCATCTTTTAGTGCAACTGCACCAGGGAGTGAGTGAAGATGCCCACCAACTTGCGCTTGAGTATGGCTTTGAGAGTGCCAGACAGGTAAGACATCATCACAAACACTAAATCGAATTGAAATTGGTTATTATTTATTAGTTATGAGATTGCTTGCTGTTAAAATAATCACAACTGAAAAGACTTGTCACAAAACAACAGCATTGCTTCATAGCTCTTTGTTATTATTTGTCAAATATATTGCAGTAAAGAAGACTTTATCTAAAAGAATGCAGACAATGTAAGAGTAATTTGTTCAGGTAAAAGCATAAAGTTTAAGCCAGCACTTGTTTTTCCTCCTTCTCAGGTGAAATGAGGCTTTCTGTTATGGCCAGTTAAAGTTTTACAAACCACCATCTAATTAGTTTACTCACTTAAGAGTGTTACAGCACGTTTAAACATGAAAACATCTAGATTGAATACTTTTGAAAAAGATTCTTTATGGCAATAAAAAAAGCTAATAAAAATGTTTAAACAGCCTACTAGAAGTGTGCATATGCACATATGAACATGACATGTCTGTTGATCATATGTACCCATTGTTGAAAGTTGCTGAAACTGTGTTTGACTCAAACCGTTTCAAGTCTCATGCAAGCTACAGACGTTGATAACACATATCTATTTAAACCTCACCGGTTGATGGTAAGCCACAATAACCTATGATTTCACGCTAGCGGTCAATGCTTTTGGGGATGTTAGGTTGCTAAGGACCCCGACCTCTGCCCATTTACACACACTCAGACACCCTGTTATATATTACTAAGCAAATTAGAAACACCAGTCTGTTTTGAACGCATGTCTTTGGACTGTTGGAGGAAACCCATCATGCATGGGTAGAACAGGTAAACAGAGCAGGGAACCCCCAACCTTGGTACTAAGTCACAGATAACCTCTTATAGGTGATATACAATATCCACTAATACTCATAATTAGTTGCTGTGGACATGTTTATGGCAGAAAATTAAAATCTGTAATGGATATGCTGTAAAATCAGTGTCATTGTTATCTTCAGCTGCACTGAGGATAAAGCCATACTTCAGAATCAAGCGGTATATTACAACGTTAGAAAATGTCCCATCATGTGGCCAGATGTGCAGTATTTAAGACATACAGTACATAGGCCTAACAAGTGTCTGATGTCCATGTCCATCTAATGCTAGTCATCTGTTTCTGAAGCAGATTGACATCTCGTATCGTGCCACATTTATTAAGTTGTCATAAAGCAAATTTAGCAGCGAATAGAGAATATTGTTCATGTTATGATTAGTTTGGTCAAATGTCAAAACATGAGCTGATATATGTGTGTGTGTGTGTGTGTGTGTGTGTGTGTGTGCAGTGGACTGTTACAACATCTAATGATGTGGAACGCAGGACTTGTTTAGTCAGGCATTCCAAATTTCCCCTAATTATAGCCTAGCGTTTCTATTTAGAAGATCTCACAGAGAGTGTATTACAGAAATTATGCACAGATCCAACTTTGTAATTGCGCCTTTAGCACTTTGTTTCATTTCCATGTGTATTATAATCTGTAAACTGGACATCTGAGGTTGCCGTTATGCTTAGCGCTGTCTGGTTGTCAGTTTGAAAAATACTAATATGATTTCATCTTTTTTCAGTAACACGCTGTCACATATAGTCAAAAACCTATAATAATATGTTTTATGGATAGAAAAAGGTCATTTATCAAGGTCAGTCCTATGACCTTGGACAACCCTTAATTGAACGTTATGAACATAATTTACTCATACAGGCTGTTTTTGTCTTTTCTTCAAGCTTCCCTTTGGTGAGAGACTTTTTCATTTCTACCCCCGGGACACTCCTAAGACGAAGAGGAAACGCAGCCTTCGTCGCCGCCAGCATCTGGATAAGGACCGACGGGTGAGTCTACAAGCTCAGTGTTTAGTTCCCATAGAAACCGGCCCAGTTTCAGTCCCTGGAAAACAATAGTTAATAGGGGAGTGTGATGATGCAGCCTAAAAATTAGATCACAATGTTTTCAAAGGTCTTAATAATAATATTTATCACAGGATACTGTAGATAATAGTATTAAAGAGGGCGGGAAATCATTAACGCTTGTTAAACGGTATTTTACTTTATTACTTTATATATGAATAGATGCATATGAATGTCTGAGCTTTTTAGCAGTACTTATCATCAGGGCCGACCCCAAGGTTAAGGCCATCATGGAGAAGTTTAAATATTATTATTAAATTATTTGATGAAAAAATTTGCAAAACAATGTCATGTTTTTATGTTCATATGGAGTTTAATGATATTTAAAGCTTTGTTTATTATATTGTTCAGTGTTAAAGACAGGCATCAAGTTAGTACAGACTGTACCTTTGTGAAATGTGATGCAGTAAATAATTTAATAGGTAAGATGCTGTAAAAATGGACAAATTTGTCAGTAACTCGTTGTTAGCAGGAAACATAAAACCTTGCAGAATGCTCCGTGCTTGCTAATTAAGCCACGGTACAATTTGTACTCAGCAGCAAAATCACCTTCACGTTACAAAAAAATTTAGTTGAAGAAATAAAAAAGCATGATATATGGATGGCTTTTTGACTTGTGATGAACAAGAAAAACGGATGTTTATGCCATATAAGGCAGACATCAGGAGATATACTGTTAACTATGATGAGATACAGGATCACTTCTTTGCATCTTATTGCATGCTGGTTTTCTGAAATAATTCTTATTTACTTTCCCTTTTTCCTCTGACACCACAGGAATCATGTAGCTGCTTCCGCCTCTACTGTATATAGTAATTCATGAGTGTAGATTTATGCAAATTGCAATGATAGGGGCACACATAGCCTTTAGGATAGACTTAGGCTCGTCATCATACACATATGAATAAGAATAAATGTAGTGTTTATGCAGCTATTGGGTGAGAATTCCGGTAGAAGCGTTGGCTTTATCAGCAAATTTACACACAAGATGGGATAGGCTTAAAAAGGGCACAATTTCCAAGCACATTTCCAGCATGTTTTTTGGCACATCTCCAGGATTTTGTGGCTGGAAGATAAATGTTTAAACATTATAATGATTATGAGCAGTTTTATGAGCTGGTTTTAGGATTATGCTCGTTTAGTTTTTAATCATTGTGTGTTTTATATGTTTAAGGATTTGAGGCTATGCAAAATATATATATTGATTCAAAGCTTTGTCACATACTGGACACTCAGAGGAACATCTGTTCCCCTGCACCTCTATGCGATTATCCAATCAACCAATCAAGTGTCAGAAGCTCACTGAATCTGGGAAGTTGAAGATCGGAAAATAACACCTTGTCTTTTTCCAATAAATAACTGTTAGGTTTTGGGGAGCCTGTGTCTATTGTAGCCTCAGATTCTTGTTTTTTGGCTACAAGGAGTGCAACACAATGCTGTTGTCTTCTTATGTAGCCCATTATTTTTAATGTTAATCCTATGATGCTTTTCTGCTTGGCATATGTGTAAAGAGTGACTATTTGAATTACTGTTACTGTAGGCATTAGGAAAAGCTGATTCAGTAATGTATCGCTATTCTTGTGTGTGGTAATTCATGTATCGCCATTCTGACTGACACAAAATAGATAAAAAAAAATTTTTTTTACATGTGGGTGCATTTTAAGTGGTAAAATGTTGGCATTCCTCTTTAATCCTCTAAACTATTCACACAGCTCAGCATACTGTGATTTTGTGTAACAAAATCTGAAAAAGTTTAACATCGAATCCGGAAATGAATAAAATCATGATACTTGCGGAATCAGAATACAAATCGAATCGGCACCTACAGTAGGTACCGTGATAACATTGTATCCTAAGATCATGGGTGATTTCCGTCCCTATAGAAGCCATGTTGTTAATTCAAAACATTCTGGCTGTTCTTCTTTGATGTCTTGCTCCTATTATGCTGTCACATAATTGGTCGATTGAATAACTGCATAAATAAGAACAGGCAGACAAATAAAAATGTTGGTGGTGGGTGTAAAGAAATGACGTAGAGAAAAGCATTATTTAACATTTTATTTAAGCTGATATGAACACTAGACGTGATGATGCAGGAGCACACAGGCTTAGTATCTTCTATGCAATGCTGTTGAAATAAACACTTATTTACTAAATGTACTGCAGCATTTTAAAGTGACCTTGGTATCTTTTACCATTAGTATTTAAATTGAAACTAGCAATGCTTTTATGAGCCACATTTGAAATCTAAAGTGATCATTAGGTTTATTCGCTTCTCGACAGTTACTGTGTCAGGCATCAATAAACGTTAAGCAAAGGACTATTCAGACTTGTGCTGCTTAGACTTTCAAGAATCAATCCGAGGACATAGACGAGCTTTTTTAAGTCCTAAACTGTATTCAAGTGTTCGTTATAGAGTGCCTCATATTGATCCCCTACTCCTGTTTTCCTTCTTCGGCTCAGTTCATGCTCACTGCCCAAGCTGTTGGCTGTTTACCCTTAGACAATCCCTGTGTTTACTATGCTCTCGATCCTCTTTATCTGTTCCCTTTCTGTCCTTTAGGCTGCTGAGTAACTGCCTGATTAGATGCTACTGTATGCATGGCATTTTACCTACTGTACCACACCTCAGATTATGCCAGAATATGCAGAAAGAACAGTTTGGAGTCCAGTGTTTTGATTTCACGCTTTGGTTGTTTGATTCTTTACTTTCGTACATGTCAGAAAGGCTTGATTTCAATCACTGGTTGAGAAGGACTAGGGTACCATTTTGAAGAGCAGCAGTGACTGCCAGAGATCAGACAGACTATTGTCAATAATGTTCTATAGCTCACACTGCAGGAGCAGAAGTGCTGGGGCTGATAAGAGAGGAAAAGCCATAAATCATTGAGGATGATTACATGGGTTCTCTGTGTTGTGATGATACATAGCTTATTTAACTGCCTTTTTTTGTCTAGGATTTACTCTTTTTAAAATTTCTTACAATCTAAAAGCCATTGTTTTACTTTTGGACTCTCACATATGATACAATATTTTATGTTTGCTTGTTTTTTAAGATTTGGTTTCAAGCTTCTAATATTCTCATAAATAGTAGTAAATGATTGTGATGTCCACATTTGGGACAATCCGGGACAAAGTTTTTTTTTTTTACAATGTGTGATGAT
>JAOTRS010000039.1:5806117-5819635 GCA_028565755.1 Dinotopterus cunningtoni
GCCAGGTGTTTAGAATTCCGATTGGAAATTGTGACAGACACAGCACATGTACTGTATCTCATGTTACAGATTTCTTAGTGTTGCAGTGTTATCTTTCTGTTTTTTTTTCTTTTGGGAATATGGCTGTGAGTCCAGTTTTATAATATGTACAGCATCCAAACTGCATCACGTCTGCTTTCACAAAACAGATCATTTTGCTGGATTTTTACCCCTTTTACTGCTTTTCAGTCTAATATTTTTCTAAATTGTTTTTCATTGTATGTATGTGCTTTTACTATAGCATCAATACTATGTTTCCTAGAGGTCCAGTGATAAGCATGCAGTGCTGTCTTTGCAGAGGCTGGAGTTTGAATCCTGCTCAGGCCATCATTTTGTTATTAGTATTTTTCAGCAGTTGTTTTTGCAACATTGTGCTAGGAGCATTTGGTCAAGGTTATTCCATGGTCATATAGTCAAAATTGGTCAAATGTCAAAGTAATTTTAAATTTCAATTCAACTTAATACCAACATTGTCCCAACATCTGTAGCCTTGCCATATTAGCATTACTACAACTTTATGACAACCAAACATTTTTGCTGGGCAGGGGTGTCTCAGTGGTTAAGGTGTTGGACTACTCATCGGAAGCTCCCAGGTTCAAACACCAGCACCACCAAGTTGCCCTTGCGCAAGGCCCTTAACCCTCGACTGCTTAGATGTATAATGAGATAAAATGCAAGTTGCTCTAAATAAGTGCGCATGCCAATTACCATAACAGTAATGTAACGCTTTGTTGTTACAACTTTATAATCACCAAAAACTCTTTCTTTCTTTTAATCTGAGAATAGTCACATTACATATGTTGGATCAATATATTCCAATGGTGCATTTACACTTGTAGTTTGGTTTAGACCAAAAGTCACAGCTGAAGGCATGTGGATTATATATGGTGGTACCTTTACCAGCTGAAAACTCATAAACAGTTTATAAAATGTAAATTTATACATTGAGAACAACTCATGCATGGCTCCAGATGATGAATGAAAAGGTTTCCAATGCACCTTATGTTTTTAGTTTGCATGTAAGGCAGACTTGGTTTGTTTACACATTTTTGGTCCGTGGTCCATTCACATTGCAATCGAGTTTTTTTATATCGGACATAAATTCTACTTTTCAAGCAGTCTTTGTTTTGCTTGATGTGTACCTGCAGCGTTAGAACGCCAGCGTTCACACTTGTTCAAGTGAACCAGACTAACAGCACCATAGTTAATTTTAATTATTGTCACACTTGCTCCAAATTCTCCTTTTAAGCTGAGATAATGGTACCCAAAATGTAAAATTTGAGATATCAAGTCTTTGAAATGAGTGGTATCATGAGATGCATCTGATTTTATTGTCAAAATCAGGAACAGCATACTATTGTTCACATACATAATTATCTTTTTAACTGAATACATAAATAATTCACTATTATTAATGTCTTGATGTTTCAGAGCTTCAGAAACTGCTGTAGCACCCGGCATTTTATTGTGCAATTTTAAACCAGCTTCATTTCAAATCACAAAAAGAGAATTGTGTTGTGATAAAACAGGTACCTGTGAGTCAAAAATACCACTAGCTGATTTCATATGTGTCAAATGTTTGAACCTTTAATCTTAACAAGTCTGGGTCTGAAAATCCATGACTGTTAAACTCACCACTTGTTCCAACGCGTTCATGCTCCTGAATTTGTAAGCATTAGAATAAGCACATGCATCCCTTTCTTAAATTACAATGAACCGTTTTACAGCAGGTCCCAGGGACTGCACAATGACATTCCGCTACATGAGATGCATTTTTAATGTCTATACTGTTTGCTGCGTTGGAAAAGAGGGCGCTTCTGGGAATTCTCAACTTCTAATTGAGCCGAAATAGGCTGATTTCCAGTGACCTCTCTTTCTCTTTTTAAAGTTGTATCTCTTTAAGCCTTGATAAGAGTAGAATTAACACAGTATTTAGCAAGTTACCTGCTCCCATGAAATCACGTGAGCTGACAGTGATTTGTGTATATGGCTGCTGATTTACAGAGGAGGAGCTAATAAAATCTATAGGGATTTACATTCTGAAATAACCAACGTGATGGTACTTAAGCCCTCAGAACTATTAATTTACCATAATAAAGTTCAACATCATGTCCTTCAGGATGCTTCTTGACAGCTTAATTAATAGTCTACCCATATACCATGACAGACAGGGTTCTGTCAGGGGTCAGGGGTTTATATTCACCATACGCAGAGGTCATCGATGAGTAATGCTAGGCTTAGCCTACATGTATGACACATTTTTCTTAAAAATAAAACCATGTCTACATTGATAAGCTTTTTCCTATTTTTTTTTTTTAAGATGGGATCTTCATCATATTTTGGGGTATCCTATAAGATGGAAAGAGTAACTAAAGTAACCGATTTCTGCACCCGTTGTGAGCAGAGCATATATGAAACTTCAGATGGTTTACAGTAGCAAGAAGCCACATCGGGTTTCACTCCATCAGCCGAGAACAGGAATCTTAGACTACATTGTGCACAGGTTCACCTTATACTGTGCTCACTGTAGACGATATTCAATCATATGCAGATAACTATATTTAAAGAAGGACACCATTTTAGCATATCGAACATAATTACAGCACCACATTTATATTTTATTTCACTTTCATTAACCTCATCCTGTCTAATTGAAAAAAAAATAGACTATCCGAGGACCTAGACTTTGCTTTAGTTACAGACTTGCTTGTTTAATCTAGGCAAATATTAATGAAGAATATTAAATGTAATGCCATATTTTTAATCTGAATTACTCATAGCAATTGTGAAGATTTGTTCATTTTGTTGGCCTAAATAATATACAGTATATCTAGCATAGTAATAGTTGTGATGGTTATCAAAGGGCTTTCAAAGCTCTTCTTAAAATTAGACTATGCCTGCCTTTAATCTTCACGATGTCTGTTTGATGAAAGCGAGAGAACATGCAAATCCTAACGCATAATACAGCCATTCTTTGTTCCGAAGCCCTTATCACACCACATACTGTCTGCTAAATGTGCATCTGGTCTCTGTAGGTTGCAGCTTCTGTTGGGATAAAGAGTACGGCCCTGGAGATTTAATTGAGTGATAAATGTTTTATTTACCATGCAAAAGGAATTCTCATGAATTCTAATATTTCATATAGGTATTTGTAACATTGTTAAAATGTCAGGTTTAACGATTTTTATTCTATGTCTCAGGTAAAAAAGGTGATTATGCAGGAGGGATTCGAACGTCAGAAGAGAGGCTATCGAAACATCAATGACTTTGACAGCGGTTTGAATGATCCCCTTTTTACCAAACAGTGGTACCTAGTAAGTAATTACCACCTTTATCGTCTTCATGCCTTAATGCCTGACCTTCAGTTCCATAGCTGTTCATGGCAAATTCATCAGATAAAAAATTTAAAATATTTGTCTCATTTGCAATCAGTGTCAAGTGTAATCTCAGAGCAAGTGTCTTCAACGCCTTCTTTATTCCCCCCATGACTTTATCATTGGAAACTGTGTCTACTTTATGAAAACAGAACGTCACCTTTATTGAGCTTGTCATTTTTAAATGTTTCCCAGCACCGGTCTATTATCAGTGACCTTTATTTTGCTCTGTAATATAGTTGAGGTTGTGACTAATTTTATAATGTCCACACACCTGGAGTGTTTAGCTCATGAGAAAGGGTCCATACTGTGTTGTTGATTAGATAAATACAGGGCAGGCAGACGGCACTCCTGGGCTGGACCTCAACGTGGCTGAGGCCTGGAAGATGGGCTACACTGGAAAAGGAGTGACCATCGCCATCATGGATGATGGTACATGAGCTTTAACTGTGTCTCCCATTTTAATTTGTTAACTACTGTTTTTTTATGACATACTTTATTTAATTGGTATGAATTCATACCACCGATAAAGCATGTTTTACTATTTTGACAGGAATCGACTATTTACACCCAGACCTTGCTTCCAATTATGTAAGTATATGTAATCATGTTTCGTATACTTAAGGGATGTAACTGAAAAAATATTATTTTTAAACTAAAAATAATTTTAAGAATATATGGCATTATATGACAAAATATGAAAATAAACTCAAACTGTATCCAATCTGTCACAGTGTGTCTGATATCAGGTCACCAGCTACCCTCCCCAGTGCCTACAATTACACCACAAACACCTACAATTTATTCATATTTTTCCTACAGATATACATGCTTGTAAACATAAATACATAGACTTTACAGTAGTTAACATTCATTCTTCAGATCTCTCTGTAATAGCTAAGTACTGTATGGTAGTGATAAGGTAGAGCATGAGCTACCCTTGCTAGTGTACAATGCATTTACACCATCATCATACTTCCTTAAGATTTATATTAGTGAAATACACTGCCCGGCCAAAAAAGTAATGCAAACGCAAATAGTTAAGAGCCTTAAATTAGGTAATTACTACAGTAGTTAATATTGTCCAGCTAGGAACAAGTTATTTAACCCTAACTGATGGAGTGAGTAGCTTCTCATGTTAGAAGATGTATCATGTGGTCATGGCAAAGATGTTACTCTGTTTCGAAAGGGTCAAATTATTGGCATGCATCAAGCAAAGAAAACAACTAAGATGTTTGAGATTACAAAAAAAAAATCAACAGTAGAAGTCAAGGCTATGTTTATTGGTGAAAATAAGAGCATTTTCTCATGCAAAGTGTGAAGAAAACTTAAAGGATTGGGACTAAACAGCTGTGTAGGTTTACGAAAACCACTTATCAGTGAAAAAAGACTTCAATTTATTAGGGAGCATGAAGAATGGACTGTGGAGGATTGGAAAAATGCCATGTTGTCTGAGGAGTCCAGATTTACGTTGTTCAGGTCCAGATTTAACCGTATTACAATCTTATTTGCAGTAAATCTTCTATATTTTGATATTTTCAAAGTTTATAATCTTTTCCTGAATGTCTGTCAAACACGTCCCAGTTGTAATTTTACTCCAAACATTATTTTGTAGTAATTTTAATCATTTCCGCAGGAAAGCCTTTCTATGCTTCTCCAGCTAATACTTAGCTTTCATTAAGAGTGTCTATTATTCATTAATATTCATAAGCAGTCCACTAACAGTCATACATTTTCATGAATTAAATATGTGTCCAGTACAAAAGAGAGCAAAATATTTCGCTTCTATAGCAGAAAGACATTTCAGAGCAGTGAATTTATAGAATGGTTTATTAACAATAGCCTGCATATTTGTTGGACTCGGAGAGGTAGGACAGCCAGTGGCATTCTGAGTCAACTGAAATGCGTACGTCATGGTGTCTTTTTGGAATCAGTGGTTTGCATGCTGTCTTTGTTTCCAACCTGTGAAAGAAATATGCTGATTATATATTTAAGCAATAATAAATCTTACAATGCTTATCTGTGTTGTCCTGAGAGAAACATGGTAATTATAAGGATAAAGAGCGGAAAGATTTCAGAAAATGTTCGTCTTCAATCAATGATTGATGTAATTTATCTGGTGAACATTTGTGGATCTGCACGGCTTCAGCTCTTTTATAGTACAATCAAAGACCAAAATATAGCCCAAAGCTAGCTTGTGCGTGCATTTCTACCTGGAACTAATGAACGGCTTTTCCTTTCCATGGGTGAGGTGGGATCAGAGTGTGCCTTAGCCATTATTAAATGCTGCAATTTTTCCGTCACAAATCTCAGTAGAGATTTCAGAGCTGAGTGTCACAGTGTCATAAATAAACACACACTCACACATCTATATGTGTATATATCGTGGATCTCTTGGTCTACTTTAGTACATGAAACCGCAATCCTGGGAAAGACTGTTGACTTGACATTTGCTCAGAAAATGATCATCGACACCCCTAACAACAAGCAGGGTTAGCCATTGATGAAAGTGCTAAAGGTCGTTGATGAAAGGACTGGCTCTTTGCAGAGTTTTGCATTAAGGCATATTCAAGGAAAGCTGACTGATAGGGAAAAGTGTGGTAGGAAAAGGTGCACAAGCAACAGGGGTGACGGCAACCTTAAGAAGTTTGTCAAATAAGTGGGATAGCTTCACAAGGAGTGGAGTGAGGCTGGAGTCAGTGTACCAAGAGCCACCATGTACAGACGTCTTCAGGAAACGGGCGACAACTGTTGCATTCCTAGTATCAAGCCCTTCTGAATCAGAGACAACAACAGTACCTGGGCTAAGAAGAAAAAAAGAACTGGAACTTTGTTGAAGTAATCTTTTCAGATGAAAGAGAATTTTTTTATTGAATTTAAAAATCAAAGTCTCAGCGTCTAGAGGAAGAGTGGAGAGGCATAGAATTCAAGTTGCTTGAAGTCCGGTGTGAAGTTTCCACAGTTGGTGATGATTTGGGGTGCCATGTAATCTGCTGGTGTTGGTCCACTGTGTTTAATCAACACTTAGTGCCTGCTTACAGTGGCAAAACTATCACCAACTGGTTTGCTGACCGGAATATTACTGTGCTTGATTGGCCAGCAAATTTGTATGACCAGAACTCCGTAGAAAATCTACAGGGGATTATAGAAAGGATGATGAGAAAGGCTGCTGTCAAAGCACGCTGGTCGTCAGTTACACCTCCATGCCATGCCGCATTGTTTAATTAATAATTTTTGCTAAGGGAGATTCGTGTGAGTGTGTAAATATACCTTTCAGATGTTGGACACGTTAGTATTGTAAATCCTGTTTTCGATTGATCTTAAGAAATATTATAATTCTTTGAGATACTAGATTTTTTATTTTCCTGAGCCAAATCAAAATAAAAAAGGCTTGAAATATTTCACTTTAGGGCTTCTGAATTTAGAATATGAGTTTGACATTTTGAATCAAATTATAAAAAAAACACTTCCATGATATTTTAATTTATTGAGATGTATTGTATATAAATATCTCTGTATTTTTTACATTTTTCTACGTCTACCTTTAGGAAGCAGGCAGTTTAACAGGTACATGTGCTCAGTTTAGTTTATGTGAAAGTCCTGATGCGGGGTTGCGAGTGTAGTGTAGTGTGCTCTACGAGTCTTACCGTGCCTTTGAACACAGAGGAGTCTCAACCCAAAAATAACTTTTGCTTATCTGTGGCGCTGGGTGATGCCAGCGCACGCTCTGCTGGGCCGATGTCTCCTGCCGAGCCAGGCTGAAACAGTCATTTACTGCCTCCTCCCCCTCCTCTCCTCCTTCTCTCCTTTGCTCTCCCTTCCATTCCCTTCCCTTCCTTCTTTGCTGCTACTGTTTTATTTCGCATCAATTCCACCCAGAGCTCCAGCTCCTCGTTCCCTCTGAATTATCAGAACACATGCAGGCATCTTTGCTGCAGCATACACCAGCTTTACAGGGCCTGAGGCCATTGCTTTCCTTGTCTCTATTTTTAGTGAAGGAAGATCATTTGTAGCCTAGTTTGAAAATAATTCTTAATAAATTTGCTTGACTGAAGCTGTATGTGGGATTTTCAACTGCACTTGACTGCATTCGTAGGTGGCAGCCAAATGGAGGTTTGCCAGAGCTCCTCTCTCTCTCTCTCTCTCTCTCTCTCTCTCTCTCTCATTTTCTCTCTCTTTTTTCTGCCAGACATAACAGATAACAAGCACAAGCTGCCAGTTCCTCCTTGCAGCTTTATGTATGTTTTTTTCCCATGAAGTTGCCATAGCAATAACTTGATATATTTTACATGCAAGGAATATCCCCCATTTTTTAATTTATTTATTTATTTTTTATTATCTAGTATGCAAATAATGTTTACGCAGTGTAGTGCACTTTTCCCCCATGTCTGTTCGGGTTTCCTCCAGATGATCTGGCTTCCTCCCACCCCTACTGTATATGCATGCCAATAGGTAGACTGACTACACTAAAGAGCAAAATTTCATTAACCAATCAGAAAGATTAAACAGTGAGGGAGCAGTGCTGTGTCCGAGATGTTTGGTAAATCGATTAAGGGAATTATATCGATTGACTTTGTGCAGGTCTGTTTGTCTTTCTGTTTTTTTATTTTTTGAATGCTTCTGTACAGTTGCGCTGTTTACTCAATTCTTGTCAACTCTTAACTTCCTATTGGATTACTCCAAATATTTAGTAGAGAGTAGCCTATAGCATAAATCAAGTGTGATAACCTGTCGACTTAATTATGTCATCACTAATGTTATCCTGCCCTACCGAAATCTGTTGTCATGAATCACATCTTTCAAAATGGGCAGGCGAACGGAATATACGAGCTAAAAAGAGGCAAGAATAAGAGCACATCTTGACAACATGCACTCAGGCACAGCATGTAGTTGACACTGTATAGACCTCCTACCTCTTTCTGAGCACTGGCAAAGAAATCCTGATCATCTCTGGAGCATGTTTCTTTGCTTCTTTAGATAAAGACAGTTACACTCTAGTGGCCTGTGATTGTTCTAAAAACAGCAATGACCAGAATATTCCCTGATCTAAGGGTAAGTCGTGCAAATAGTAACCTATTATTTCTGATCTCAAATAATCAACTTGAGCTATTTATAAAAAGTACATGTGGTCCGTCATTTTTGTTTCTGGGAGTCTATTTAAAGGAATTTAAAGGAAGTGTTTGCATGACATTTTATTCACTCACCTTTAGCTTTGATTACTGCACACAATGTGGTGGCCAGCTCATGTGTGAAAATTCTCTCAGTGCTTTTCCCACAAAACCAGACTCCAAATGGGGCATGGTCATGCACCTGGCCCATACTCATGCCCTAGGGGAACTTTTTGAAAAAAAAAAAAAATCCCATTACGTATACACTTCCTGACCAAACATTTCACGCACTCTAAGATTTCATTCTGCCACCTGTAGCTTTGGTTATAACACACAATGTGGTGACCAGTTCCCATGTGAAAATTGTTCCTCATGCTCCAAGAAGCACTCTTTTACAATCGGAGTCCTGGAATGTACAGTACCTGTGCCATCAGGGAACAAAAACTCCATAGATTTGATAATTTGGTCATTTAGTAAATTCAGGTTGTCAGCTGACTTCATTTTATTGCCACATAGTGCTGTCAAGCGCAGACCTGACTAACTGACACTGCCTTTAGGGGCTTGTACAGTGGGCACTATGCATGATGGGTGCATCACTTCATGTGCTTCTCTTCTTACCTTGGTGCACTCATCACTCTAGTTTAGGCTCAGTCTCAACTTATCACACGGTAGATGACATTTTTCCATTGCTCCAAAGTCCATTCTTCATGCTCCCTAACAAATTCAAATCTTTTATCTGCTTCGTCTCACTAAGAAGTGGCTTTCTTATGACCATACAACTGTTTAGTCCCAATCCTGGAAGTTCTTGTCACATTGTGTGCATATGGAGATGCTTTTCACTATTAATGCTTTTTCACTATTAAATTACAGTTATGTTTTTTTTTTACTGTTGATTTTTTTTAACTATGCAACTCCACCAAGTGTTTACAGTATGTGATCTCCATTCATCATTTTTTCTACAACTTTAAAGTTCAACACTATCCTTCCAGGTTTTGATAATGCGTAATTCGTAAGACAGTTTTAATAATTTCAAGTATCCTTAGTTGTTTTCTTTACTTAATGCAGCCCAATAACTGACCCCAATAAAATGGCGACTTTTTTGGCCAGACAGAGTATATGATAACCATTTTGTATGTCAAGCAAAGAATAAAATTTATTGGTGATAATATATCACACCAACCTAGCCATGATAATTTGTTATTAAAGATTTTTTATTATTTCTAATTGACTGCAGCTTTTATTAAAAACCAAAAAAACAGAAAGTACAACCTCTTGATGACCATGTATGACTGCTATAGACAACAATAGGCAATAATTAGCCTAAAATAGACTTTTTTTTTTAAGCAGTACATTATTAGTACAGTAAGCTTAAAGAATGTGGATTATTTGCCATAGAAGTCTCTGTGAACGAGCTGTTACTCTAGAAATGATAATGTATTCAGGCAAATGCATTAAAATAAACCTATTACTTACGGCACAGCCACAACCATTGTCAGAGTCTTGCTGTTAAAGAAAATTAATCCACAACCCTGTGATCCAAGAATTCAGCCACGCTGTGGGATTAATAACCTTAACTCTGTATTATAGGAGAAGTCAGAAATCACAGCAGGCCAGATTTTAAAAACTATTTTATGAACACAAGGACAGATGGTCTGTAGAGATTTTTAATGAGCTATGCATAATTGCAACTGACTTCTTCAAATCATACTTGAAACTTGTGCTGCGCCAACTTAGGTGCTTATTAAATTTGTAATTGAATCACATACTGCTGTTTGTCTAGAGGATCATGAATCATAACAGAAATGGAACAAAAGGAGCAAAGGCAACCCTAGTAAAGATTTCTGTGAAAATCACTGTGCTCTAGTACATCTGTGACATTGGAAAATTGTGTGAAATGATTCTGCTCAGCTTGTCTCTGTGGTATTGATGTCAGAAATTTCTGCCCACCTTAAACCACTACAGTGATCCAACGCAGCCCGGTAGCGTCAATAACCCTCAGCCATCAGCCATATACACCGAGATACCTGCTCCAAGCATGTCATTACCCTGCACAGAGCACAGAGATGAGAAGCTGCCCTTTGTCTTTCACTGACTCATCCTGGCAAATGCCAGCCAGAATACTTATCCCTGGAGCCATCAGTGGTTTCTATGTATGATATGTTCAACTACAGCCTAATGAATTCCAGTCCCTCAATGCTGGCTGTCTGGGAAATACAGGTTTTACATTCTGTGAATATGTGTGTGTGTGTGTGTGTGTGTGTGTGTGTGTGTGTGTGTGTGTGTGCAAAACACAGAAAATAGTGTTGCGAGTAGCACTAGCAGACCCACTTTATGTATTAGTGTATAACCAACATAGCTCAAATTGTTGAAAAATGTTGGTTATGTTGGAAAGGACACTGTATCAGTACACTCCTTGCATACAGCTGTATGGAGATTAGCATAGATTTCCCCAGATTACTTTGGTTTTGTTTAAATGCTCCAAACTAGACAAACACCTCATGGTATGTGGCCATAAAACATAGAAAACTGTCTATTCAGTTACAATTTCTTTTTGCAATCTGCCTAATAATTATTTTTAACAGATATACAATTAGAATTTCAGGGCTACCTCAGTGCTTTACATGAGAGATTTTTTTTTGCAAAAGCTTAAAAAGCAAAAAATCAGTAGTGTCCGTAACCATGTCAAATTCATGTTGCAATGTCTTAACAATTTTGCATTTTAGAATAATACACTTTTTTTGGTTTATGTTTCATATTTTTCAGGATTCTTATGTTTCATGAGAAATCCTAATTTGCCAAGATTGCCAATGACAATTAAGATCATTGAAACATTTGAATTCAAACAAGTTATGGACATTACATAAAAGGGCAAGAAATTGTATTTAGCAAATCTGTTTATTTTTATCTGATAAAAATATAAATGTGTATGCATAGTTGCAAAAAAAAAAATGAAGCATGGATCGGGAGATGAGAAGCATCAAGTATTATGAAAAATGGTGTTATACGATTTGAAAATTCTTTTTTTTTACATAAGTAAGACACTTTAAAGCACCAATACAATGTTTTGGCTGAATACACGACTAAATGCTGATACTGAATACTTATATTCTCTGAATACAAGACTTTTCCATCCAGCTTGATCCGAGCTCTTTACACATTTGCAAGAACATACAATATTCTTGAATATGTGTAAACAGCTAAGATCAGATTGGATGGAAAAGTTGTATATTCAGACAGTCACACAAACTCTTTTATGTTTTTCTATTCCACATTTAAAACTTTCCAAAAAATCTGCACCCACTCCTCCTTGTCAGAGGTGTTGACTCCATTTCACCACTCCTGACTTCTCAGCCTTAATCACATTTTTCACTGAATGGAGGTTGACAGAAGTAATGTGGTCCTGGCCCAGAGCAGCTGTAAGACGTCTTCTAGTCTCCTCCGCTGCCTCATCATTATAACTTGCATGACACTTTGATGTCCACTTAGCATATTTCAAAATGATCCCTACTGTAGTAGAGGTCACTGTGATCCTGCTGATTAAAAGGTTGCTATTTACATCCTAGCTTCTTTTGACTGGTGAATGATGTAAAACAGAAATTGGATACAGATCACGTCTTAGGCCCCCGTCACATCTCGACAAAGATCATGAAGTTTCCACGACGTTGTAACAATATCGGAGAATGGGGTCAACTTGACAAAATTTACATTTATCAAGTTCTACTTGAACTACTTCAGGTTCTCAATCATGCGCTCACTCGTTCTGATTCGATCAGATCGCACCATGGCCTTAGCTGGTGTTTATCACATGCTTGTTACTTTACATCACAAAGTGATGGTGTGAAGAGTTGTATCTAGTATCTATGCTAAAATCTCTGAACAGAACATAGACACAAAAAAATATCAAGAAAAATTAGGAAAGAACGTGTTTTTAGAAAGTGTGTCCAAACTTTTGACTGCCAAATTATCCAGAAGTAAAAAAAGCCCGGTTTTAGAAGGTTTTTTTTTCCTCTTGGCAGTCTATCCCGAACTCTTATTTAGAAAATTAAATCGTTTGGGTGTTACCCATTTAGTTTCCAGATGTGCCATAACATTGCCTCTAAGGAAAGAGTGACTTTAAACTAGCGTTAGCAAATCATAAACAAGTGAAAAATACATCTGTTTCTCCTTAACACATCTGTCAGGTGTGACTGTTTTTGAGCTAAATGTCATTCAGTTCTTTTAGTGAGATGACTAAGCTCTATTATAAATTATAGGTTCTGTAAGGTAAAATTTTTTTTATAAACATTTGGTTTTATTCATTTCACTTGACATGCAGCAAATTTAAACCAAATGAATATTTACAGACATACAAATTAAAATAAAAGTATAAACCAATGTATAACAAAATGTTGCCAGATTATTTTCCCCCAAATGCCTTTCCCTAGTTCTTGTCCTGTTTTGGTGGATGCTAATTTATTAATTCCTTCTTGCCTTATTTAAGACAGCTTCCTATGTGTGACAGAAAAAGGACAACACATTTACTTGGGGACACATATAGCCCTCACATCCTTTCACTTTGCTGCTTAGGGCAGCTAAAGACATTAAGGAGAGAGTTAACCACCTTCTTCAGTATGCCTCAGATCGATAGCCAATGATTGGTGCTTGTATTGGTGAGAGACAGGGCCAGCTTTATCTCCCAGATAACAGCTACAGTTTTGAACATCAGGTTTAAATGTGCAATAAAGTGAATTGCCATTGTCATTTTTAAGGCCATAAAAAGACCTTTATGGCTACTGGGTATTCTCAGAGGAGAATGAGGACAGCTTCTGTAAACCATAATTTCACTAGGAATATGGAAGGAGTAGGATTGGCTAGCAAGTACTATCTCTTCGACTTTAATTAAAGCAAGCATGCGGAACCAAAGAGTGTCCAATTTGAAGGGGGGTAGCTCAGTGGTTAAGGCATTGGACTACGGTTCGAAAGATCCCAGGTTCAAACCCCACAACCACCAAGTTGCC
>JAOTRS010000039.1:5819735-5830694 GCA_028565755.1 Dinotopterus cunningtoni
AAACCCCACAACCACCAAGTTGCCACTGTTGGGCCCTTGAGCAAGGCCCTTAACCCTCAACTGCTCAGATGTGTAATTAGATAAAAATGTAAGTCGCTCTGGATAAGAGCGTCTGCCAAATGCCTAAATGTAAATGTAAATGTAAAAGGAATAAACAGGAAGAGGCAGAGAAGATAGTGTAGTACAATATACAAGAGCCATTTCGTCTCCGAACAAACATCTGAGATGATCTGTTTACCCAAAATGATGTACAGTTGAGACAGGAGAGGTTGAGGATTAGGAGTCTTGCTCAAGCACCTAGCTGTAGTACCTTGGCAATGCAGTGATTTGAAGGATTTAAGGCACTTGAAGCCTTAGCATTCGTTCAATCCAAGCCAAATGTCTGAGCTTGCAGATTTTAGTAATTCATCCCTAGTAAATCCCTAGTCTGTTTTCCTGATTATAATTATGGATTACCACATTTTTGTCATGGCCACATTGTTGCCTTGCATGTCCAGGTTCCAGGTTTGATTCCTACCTTGGTTCTGTGTGCATGGAGTTTGTGATTGGTGGCTTTCCTCTGGGTGCTCTGGTTTCCTCCCACAGTCCTTCCATAAAGATGCAGATTAGGCTAATTAGCATTCCTAAATTACACGTAGCGTGTGAATGAGCATGTGAGTATGTGTGTGCGCCCTGCAATGAATTGGCACTCTTTCTAGGATGTACTCCGTCTTGTGCCCTAAATCTCCTAGCATAGGCTCCAGTCCCCCGCGACCTGGAATACAGGATAAAGCGGTATAGACAACATTTTTGTATGCATGTGATCAGAACCTGCTAGAATTTTTTGACAATGATTTATGATTTACAAATATAGTTTCAGGGCTTTGTCCCTTTTTATACTAGGGGTTGCCAAATTGGATCATTTGAGCTGCAAGATCTGGCACAGCTTGGGACTGGCACTGCATGCAGTGGGTGGGTTGTATGCCCTGTAGGGTAAAGGTTTATGCCCAAGGACCCAACAGTGGCAACTCAGTAGTGGCCATGCTTAAGTGCCTAAACTGCCTGAGACACTACTGCCCCTATTGGGACAAATAGGGTGAGAGGAGAAAACTAGAAGAACAATTACATTTTTTACATTAGTATTCCTTTAAAATGTTTGTTAGGTGATTCTGATCTGGCTTCCAGTTAGAATTCATTGAATGTCTGGAAGGCATACAAAGCATACAAAAAGGAATGTCAATGAGTAAAATCATACATCAGATTGCAATAACACTTACACGGAATCTAGAAATTGGCCATCCTTTATGATCCTTATAAGCAAAGTTTTACCCAGAGGACATTTAGCTTGCATGTGGTCGTCTCCTTGACATTAGCTACTGAGGATGTCAGGGTGATTGGTTATGTACAGCATGAAGAGACTTCAAGCCATCTGTTTTCCCTTCTGTTTTGCCATGAGAAGTAGATATAGTTGGCCACTTCAGTGATCAAAGGTGTCTCTGTTTGCTAAATGCCTTAAAGACTTCGGGATAATTTCATTACCGTCTTACAGCATAGCATCTTACAGATATCAATTCATTTGGTTTACATATGAAAGTACCTGATTTAAACCCAGGGGCAGCCTCCCTGGCAATGACAATGAAGCTCAGCAAGATAAGATGAACTCTTTGTATGTTGTGTATGTCACCAAGGGATTACTTTATACAAATAAAGAATTATTTTCGACCCTTGGCTGGTGGTCTAATCTACCCATGTGTCGATAAAATAAATATTTAAAAATCGTGTTAATGAGTGAAAATGTACAGCTTGCTTGTTTTTGAGAACCTGTTCAGGATGTCACATGTCAATAACAAGCTCCCAGAATGAATTGACCTGATTAATCAAAACAGGATTGCATAAACTTCTTCACATGTATCAGGGTGGTTGATGACATTTTAAAAAGTGGGTTCTGTTGATTCATAAAGCTCCCTATGGGCAAATGAAGTTAGTTTTATCATGATCCAGACATATTGATAAAATATACATGTGCTTGGACATCTTCGACTGTTAGAAAATCGGTAGAGCTTTGGATGTGTGAAAAGTAGGTCTGGTGCAGGCATGGGTAGTCCTTGTTGATGGTATGGAGGTCACTTGCCTCTCTAGGAATAGGCATTACACATCTGATCAGGCTGAATTGTTTTTTTTTTTTTTAAATGATGAGATGAGATAGCAACATCAGTTTTAGGCCTAAGGGCAAGTAGAACATCTGAAAACATTTTGTAAAGGTCTAATATGCCTAAATTAGCTGTGTGGACAATATGATGAAGGAATCTAAAATTAATAATAAATGATGTATAATAAATATCTGCTGCCTGGCCAAAAAAATGTCACCATTTCAGAAGGGTCAAATTATTGTCCTGCATCGAGGACAGAAAACAACTAAGGAGAATTTAAATGACTTTAAATGGGTTAGAACCCTTCAACACATTATGAAAACCTGGTAGGATAGTGCTGTACCTTCTACTGTGGTTTAGAAAAAAATTCACCTAAACACGTGGTGAGGTTGCATGGTAGAAAAAGTCAACAGTAAAAACTATAGCTATGTTTAATGGTGAAAGTAAGAGCATTTCCATACTCACACAATGTGATGAGAACTCGCAGGATTACTGTATGGCTGAATAGCTGTGTGGCCATAAGAAATCCACTTGTTAGTGAGACTAATCCGAAGGCTTCAGATTGTTAGGGGGCATAAAAATTGGACTTTGGAGCAATGAAAAAGGGTCAAGTGATCTGATCAGTCCAGATTGATCCTATTCCAAAGTGATGGGCGTATCAGGGTAAGAAGGGGAGCTCATGAGGCAATGTACAGTAGAGATCATGCATAGTGACCACTGTACAAGCCTCTGGAGGCAGTGTTATGATCTGGGGTTGCTTTAGTTGGCCAGGTCTAGATTCAGCAATGTTATGTGGCACTAAAATGAAGTCAGCTGAAGACCTGAATGGGTCCTGGAATTTTACCATATTCAAAGATAACAGTTTAAAGTTTAAATCAAAGGTCACTGAAAAAATTTTTAGATTGTAATACTTTTTTGGCCAGTCAGAATATTTGTCACTTTTTTGTATTTTATTAATCACCCATTTTTTTCCAAAGTAACTGTTAAATTTTCTCTCTATTTTATTTAAAATCACCTGTTTATTGTTAAATAAACATGCGGTTGCGAATTGTTTTTATATAGTTTGTGATGTGGCACTTTCGTTTTGCTGGGTACTTGATTAACCTGCCTGCACATACAGTACATAAGGGATGTAATTGAATACAAATATGAAGCAGATACTTTTTTTCAGATTTAGTTGTATTGGATTATGTATTCTAAACAGATGTGCTTAAATCTACAAAGGGGAAAGGGGAAAAAAATCCCAATTCCAGTTTAGGCCACACCCACATCAGGATTCTGAACACAGACACAACTATTTGGCAAATAATAACACCGCACGAAACCATGTTGACCATTGTATCACAAGTATTTGTATTTCCATAGCCACTGTTTTCTTATTTCAGAATGCAGAGGCCAGCTATGACTTCAGCAGCAATGACCCATACCCATACCCTCGCTACACAGATGATTGGTTTAACAGGTAATCAGCAGCCCGTCACTCGGTTGGCTTTGTGACTCAAGACCGAAAGGTGGGTGGGGGTGGAAGGAGGATGAGTGTGGTGACCCAAGACTGAGTTTCCTTGCAGTGGTTGGCTGAATTGCTGCTTGCTTTTTTTCTTATTGATTTTCCTAACACATAGTCCTATTAAGTCATCTTCTCTCTGGGCTCTCGGCTTGGCTGCATTAATATGGAGCACATGGCCCATCCTGACGCCTCGCAGCACACCGAGCTTGCTGCATCTCACTTTTAAATGTCCGTGGAGGTGTGACCACAGAAAACAAGGACGGCACTGAAGAGCATTAATATATACTTATCATCTTATTTGTGTATTTCCTAAAGGAGAGCATGTGTTTTTCTTACAATGCTCAGATTCACTAATGCAGTTTGTGGATCAGTTGTGAATGGAATAAGAGTGATTTCTTGGTATGTGTTTGTTTGTGTGGTGGTAGGTGACAAACAGAAGGTGCTCAGCAGGGTCAGAGGCTGTGCACATTAGCACGACTCCCTCTTTATTACTGCCATGCTCAGAATCTCAAGGTTAATAAATCCTTGCACATTGTGACAGCCATAAAGTGCTTCAGGCCATCCTTTCTAATAAAGAAGAGCAGAAGCATGGCTTCTTTTTTGTCCTGGTTTCAGTGTGTGTATGTGTGTGAGGCATATAATTGCAGCAGTAATATCATTACTGTCACAGACTTGCCGGTTAATCAGACAGTTATTTATTAACCCAAAAGCAGTTTTTTTTTTCCTGGGAAGCTCTGCGTTTCTTTTTATTCTCTGGCTTTCTTCCAGGCTTCATGTTTCTCCTTTGTGTTGCTTAGAAGACAACAGTGCGCAGTTTCCTCATAATGGCTGCAGATTTTTTTTTAGAAAGATGAAGCTGTCCATAAATGCCATTTTCTAACCCACTTATCAGAAATAGATTTCCATTTATAACACGTCAGTGGTCAGAAGGGTCCCCATTGGATTCTGATAATGTATAGATTGATTTGTGAGTTGTGTGAATGTGCGGTAAGCAGAAATTTTATTTGAATTATCAGGCAGTAATAGCTGAAACAGTAGACAGTGATCTTGAATTAGAGACCCATTATTTGAATGAAGTTAGGATTGATAGCATTTGAAATGAGAGCAAGTGACACATGGCCTTACTTTGTTTCATGTAATTCTTAAAAATAAACAAATAACTATTTTTTTTGGTTGCTCGTACTAAGTTAATAAAATGTATTAGTAATGGATTAATCATGACTTATGCTAACATGTCATACTTTCTGAATTCAAATGTTCAGCCATGGGACCAGATGTGCCGGGGAGGTGTCTGCAGTGGCTAACAACAACATCTGTGGCGTAGGAGTGGCCTACAATTCCAAAGTGGCCGGTATGTCTCATGCTATCTGTCAGTGTAATTTTGATCCATATCAAGATCAGATCTCATGAGTTCACCAGATATTTATATTTACCTGGATTTAACTTGTAATATAACTCAGTCAGTCACTCATTTACTCATCATCCATATCACCTTATACAGTACTGTACACGGGGAGAACATGCAAACACGCAAACCTTTATGCACACAGACCCAGATGTGGGAATCGAACCCCAACCCTGGAGGTGCAAGGCAATAGTGCTAACCACTAAGCCGCCTTTACACGAGTCACATACAGTCAAAAGGAAAAGAAAGAAAATGGCTTACGGGTACGACTAAATTACTGGTGGTACAGATGATGTAAAGAACACTCCGAACAGTTTTCTGTGAGAAACAGAAGTGTCTTTGCCCTCAGCTCTCGTTGAGTGTCGTCTCGCTCAACTAATTTCTAAGTTCTCATTAGGGCCAGCTTTAAAGAACATGCCTCCTGAACAGTATGTGCACATCCTTCCCAAAGCTCCCTGCCCCAGACTTACTGTTTTGGAGGAGATACAGCTAAATTATAACTGTATTTAAGCTCAATAGTAAATAATAGAATACTGTTTGTCATTTGCAAACGGATCAAACGGAGATAAGAAACATGACCTGGATCTTATAGGCATCCGGATGCTGGACCAGCCATTCATGACGGACATCATCGAAGCTTCCTCCATCAGTCACATGCCGCAGGTTATTGACATCTACAGTGCTAGCTGGGGTCCCACTGATGATGGCAAGACGGTGGACGGACCTCGTGAGCTAACCCTTCAGGCCATGGCAGATGGCGTGAACAAGGTACTCGTGGGAAATATGGTGTTATTGCAAATATAATCAGATCATGTCCACGCTCATGGCAGTTTAAACTGTCAATAAGTTTAATTTTTTTAATCTGCTGTCAGCTACAGACCGAAATATCATCAGTGTGATGTTTAGATGTTTTGTGTTCATACTCCAAACAATATTGTATCTTATAGCATTTCAAGCTAGAAACTGTAACTATGATAGGCATAGTTTTTTAACATGGCCACTTTGATGAACATCGTAGCAGGTTAGCATGTTAGCATGTTAGACAATGGACGGGAATTTTTTTCTAATAATAATGTAACATTTTTAATGATTATAAAGTATTACAGAAATATATTTCAATAGAACTGCATTGATGGTTGGAAAAAAATGTTTCCCATGCTCCCATTCTCATGGGGTAATAACTCCCAGGGTGAGAACCTACGGTATGCTATAAAGTATTATTATTTTTGCTGACATGCAAATTTAACCTTTTCTTTCATGAAAAATTCAACTGGATGTTCATTATGAACCATGGACCTTTAAAAACTTTTGTGTTTTCTATAAAACTACACAAGGTTGCAGGACTTTCACTCATTCAAACAAAAAGTATGCACACATGCAAAAAAAAGTATTTTAGGTTAACAAAGAGAGTAAAACCTAATTATATTTACAAATAATATTTAACTAAATATGAGTCAACATTTGCCCCTGGATTGGTGTATCCTTACTGTGAACCTACCCCTTCACATTTCACTAAGATGACTAGCCAGGCTTCATGGTCCATGGTCTCAAATTAACTTGTGGAATTAATCACAGCACTTTGGAGTGACACCCTCATGTCCTCCCTCTACCAGCCAGGAAAAAACAAGCAACACTAATCAAGTCGTCAATTGAGTCAAGCCTTCAGGCGTCAATCTTTCTGCAGTAGTGATGGCGTGTATAGTTTTTTTTTGTGCACGTTAAAAAGATGGTGGGAAATTCTCTTGGGAAGTTACATACATTGTTTAAACGTTTTTGACTAAATGACGTAATGCACAATGTTCAGCAAGCCCAATACGCATATGGCTTTTTGGGGGAAGCAGGGTAAGTAATCATATAGCATAGAAATGGTCTTCCGAAAGAACATGCATGAAAATCACTCTAGCTCCTCTCTCTGAAAGTATCCCTTAAAAAGATTATGGTCCTCCCACACCTCGAAGATTCCCTCTTCTGAGCCCTTTGTGTGAATAGAGCTTGTTACAAAAGCGGCAGCGTTTAAAGTGCAATCATTTCTTTTAGCTAATTGCAGCCAAGCTGAGCTGATGGGTCTCCGTTCAGGGAGAGGGAACAGAGCGAGAGAGAATACACGATTATGGGGCGGGTGGGAGATGGAGGGGTGTGGTTAGAGGAATAAATAAATTCAGAGAGAGAGAGAGAGAGAAGGAAAGAAAAATGTGTTTACAAAAACAAAACCACGGGCAATTCATTAAGGATCTTGAGTCCGTCTTCAGTTTTCTGAACATTACACTATAAATCCAAGTAATTTACTTAACCAAGCATACTTAATTGCTACAAAAAAAGATGATAATCAGGGGACAAGTAGCAATATGAGATCTAATGGTATGAAACCAAATAAATGTATAGTGTTTATGATTATTGATTGATTATAAAATGCTTATAAAAAATTGAGTTGTTCTTCTAAGAGCTAAACTCTGAAATTGACCTCAGAGTCACCTGAAATACATGAATAATAGTAGCTATTACAATGTGTTATTAACTTTGGTTAAATATAGGAATGCTAATTATGTGTGTTGTGTATGTCCAGGGCCGCGGGGGTAAAGGCAGTATCTATGTGTGGGCCTCGGGGGATGGTGGTGGCTATGACGACTGCAACTGTGATGGCTATGCCTCCAGCATGTGGACTATCTCTATCAACTCAGCTATTAACGATGGACGCACAGCTTTGTACGATGAGAGCTGCTCCTCCACACTCGCCTCAACGTTCAGCAACGGCCGCAAGAGGAACCCTGAGGCAGGAGTGGTGAGTTGGTAGATGTTGCATGAGTGTGTGGAATTGTAGATGCACACGTGTATGTTTCAGATGTGTGTCTTTAAGTATATTTTATGCACTTAATGACTGACCATGTTATTAGTTATACCTTAACTTTTTGAGTTGTTTCTTGAGGTAGGTGGGAATCCTATTTGACTTGGTGGAAATGAGGGCACCTACAGGAAGCCAGTGGAGAGCACATAGCAATGGGATGGTGTGGGAGAACTTGCGTTCTGGATCGGTTTTAATGGTCACATGGTGCAATAAGGATGTAATGCTGATTGAGATTTATAGGACTACCCTAAGGTTGTATGAACTGTTAGAGGGCGGATCTGAACATTCCCTAAAGAAATCATAAGAAGACACAAGAATGCGTCTGTAGAAATATACAGCAGCTCAGCCTTGCTGGAATTTAATTCAATCAATTTAATGCAGACAATCTGCAACAGATACAAAAACATGAAAAGCTGAGGGAGGAAAGGGGATAATGAGCTGACTATCATTAGTATAGCAGTGGCATGAAAAGCCATTTGAAATGAAGGAGCAGAATAGGGCTGAGCACTGAGCCTTGTGGGACACCTGTGGAGAGACTGCAAGGAGCAGCTGGATACTTTCCATGTCACCTAATTTGACCTTCTTGCAACAATCGCCCCACTACCATGCTGTGCGCTTAATTGCAAGGTTTGTGAGGTTGGACAGGAGACACTTGTGACTGAGTGTTTCAAAGGCTTTTGTGCACAGCTCAAGGAGGATGACAATTATTGATAATTTAGATCTAGTGGTACAAAGTTTCTTATGGGAGTTTTTTTATAGGGTGTGTGACCTTGAAGCTGGGCTGGTTACTAGAGGCTTGAAAAAGAAAATATTATTGGGAAACCAAACAGCTTAATGTCCATAGTAATAATCAGTAAGTAATACAATGGATTAGCATTTGCCCAATCTATACCAATCCATAATCAATAGTCCTTAAGCCATGATGGAGCCTGTGACTCTTGCTTAGTTAGATTTTAATAAAAGATAGCTGAAATAACAGAATTGGTAAGACCACTTGATCCTTGAACACCATCTACTGTCTGTGCAAATCTTGTAGACAATTCTGGAGATTTCCACTGGGAGAGGGAGCTCAGTAGATGTTCGAATTTGTGTGGTTCTAAAAAGGGTTTAATCACTTTAATCACTATTAAGCATAAGACAAAGTGTAGATGTTTTTATGTCAGAATGTGCACTGAAACATAATACTTTAATGCAAAATGTGAAAATTTTATGAAGTTAATTACCACTAAATGGCTGCCCATGCTGACAAGCACAAACCAGTCGTGATAGCACTTTAAGCTTTAGTAAATATGACAAAAAAAAAAACCTTTCCGTTCGAACTATAACTAACGATATTTTTAATATTATGAAAACAGTCACGCAATTTCTGTAGCTGAATCTCAAGTGGCTTTCTACACTGCTCATGAGGGCACTAGGTAGGCTGGTCTCCATTATGCTATATCCTATTTAGAGGTCAAACAATTGGGCAAATAAAAAAAAAACCTAATAATAAAATATGTTTTATTCCTGGGGAGAAAAATAAGCTCAATACAAAATCTGCACAAATTTCATTGCAGGGAAATATATAAAGATAAATGAAAAACTTTTATTTAACCTGCTTAAATAGAATGAATTCCTGGTTTCTTACAGTATATCCTCTGCAAAAAGGATTTTAAAAAGATTCAGACAATTAAGCATACACAACATTATTGAAGATTTCTCTGCCAGGAGAGACACAGTTCCAGCAAGAGATATTTATTAGGATGAATCATATGTTCAGTGGATGGTCCGTGCTATTTTTAGCTTGACGTGTATAGCCGATGTACTGTATGCTAACCAAATTAAGCACATAAAGTACAGCACAGTTGTTTGGTTGTGTAGAAGAGCAACAGCATTGATGCTGCTTCTTCCAGGGGAGAAGTACTACTGTAGCTACATCCACTGCATATCGATAAGGGAAACAAAGATCAATGATTACTTCAAAGATCAAGATATTGATTGGGAAGCACTTGCTGACTGAGAGGTTTCTTTTATCTGTGCTTTTCATAGAATGGCAGCATACAGAATGCATATACTGTATACTTGCCCTGACATGATTTAAAGGTACCAATTAAATCAAATAATTCTTCAGATGATAGAGAGGTTAATTCTCCAATAGAAAAAGTATCAAACAATGAGATGAGCTCACACATTGTCTTAGAATTAAAAAAAAAGATTTTGTTTAGTATTTTAAATTTCAGCCAATTATGTAAGGTTTAAGCCAAAACATGGCCTAGAATTTGGTCTTTTTTATATGGTAAAATCTAAAAATAACACTCTTTATATTTTTTCCAAAGGCATACAGATTAGGCTAATTGGCCTTTAAAAAAGCCCATAGCGTGTGAATGAGTGTGTGAGTGTGTGTATGCCCTGCAATGGATCGGCACCTCATCCAGCATGTACTGTACCCCACCATGTGCCCTAAGTTTCCTGAATAGGATCCTGGAGTAGGCTTTTCTGTACACAGGGTAAAGTGGTAGACAATGAGTGAGAAACGTCACAAATTCTCCTTCACTTTCCTGCTTTTTAGTTTTTTGTTGTTGTTGTTGTTGTTTTTATTTTCGTTTATAACCTGTGCTTTTATATGCCATTATTAAATGCATGTGTTTTGGTCTGTTACCTAATGTGTGCACCTGTGCTATGTTTAGGCCTTCATTATTTTGTGTATTTACTATATGCTTCTGTTTCCTTATCTTTTCGTAGTGCTATAAATTTAATTTGAAGTTATTGGTTTTAGTTAATTCAAATTTTTTTCCCCATGATGACAGTCTTCTTAACACATAATTGTATATATTCAGTGCTATTGAGCTGATTCATCTTAGGCACTCTCTCTCTCTTTCTCTCTCTCTCTCAATTTTTTTATCTTTTAATTCAGATCCAGAAAGCTAATGGCATTGGCATAAACTGCCATAAATGTTGGCAAAGCTACACTGTTGAATAAAATCGTCCTAGAATGATGGTGAGCCGATATAAATAGAATGTCTCTCTCTCTCTCTCTCTCTCTCTTTCTCTCTCTCTCTCTCTCTGTCTGTCTCTCTATCTGTTTCTCTCTCTGTCT
>JAOTRS010000039.1:5842716-5854968 GCA_028565755.1 Dinotopterus cunningtoni
ACTAGTACCTTGCTGAGAGAGCAGTGACACTGATTTTTTTTTTTCTTTTTTTGAATAACACCTATTTATATCTAAACAGGAGACGTAATGTGTGATCACAGCTTGTGGACAACAATGAAACCTTCATATCCTTCAATATATATCTAACAATAAATCTGTTCTGCTGTTTGTTAAAGCATTTGAATGATACTGAGGATGTTTTACAACATAGGGACAATAGGATTTAGACTGGTTTTCAGAAATAAACAGAATATTATCGAATCAAGGTTGAGTTTCTCACACGTACATTCTCACACGTCAATAATAACATAAAAAACTGAAATCCACCAAAATAACTTCAGTGCTCCTTGACAAGTCTGTAAAACTATCCTGGAAATATTAACATCATACTATCCGAAGATAAACCTACAACTGGTGGTTTGAAGATGGTGGTCATAGTCATCGCTCATCGAGAAATCAAAGAGAAGGGGTTAATTATAGGATAAATGTGATGAGACTGAATACTGAAACTGTACTAATTTGCAGCAAGTTTAACAATCTAAAAACATACATATACCCCAACCATGACAAGAATATGCTCCAGCATGACAGAAATGCTTTTTTTCCAATTCATTTGGAATTTGACCATTTAAGCAGTAGCATAGTGTCTGATTTCCTTCCCCCTTATATGTTAAACCTTGAGAAAATTCGTAGAAGTCCGTTTTTTTTTAAGACAGATGCAAACAAATTCTGGTTATCTTTGGCTCCAGAGAACAGATTATTCAGAGGTCACATCTGTACTCCACTGGGCCACCTTCATGTAAAATGGATGAGCGTCATCTCCAGCTGTCTTTCTAGGCAAACACATTCACTTCATGGTGCAGAGTGAGAGACAGAGAGACTTTATACAGTGTGAATCCATGCTGTAGTGATAACCCCATGAGATACTAGACTAGATATCCAATAATAAAAATAACATTTAAAGGGGACATATAATGCAATATTCACTTTCTAGTCCTAACCGGTTTTTTTTTTTTTTTTCATTTTTATATTTGCTGGAGCTAAAACAAGTCAATTCGATTCTCCTCCTATTGTGGCCTCATAGGTGAAGATATCCTCCCTGGCTGGTTGCTTAGCAGTCCTCTGGAAGGGCAGGAGACACTAAAATTGAGTATTTAAATAAAAAGCGAAACAAGGGGGTTGAAATTTATTTTCAACTGGAGCATTAACAAACAGTTTGGAGAGACTTTAGATGCTGCAATGGCCATTAAAGCAACTCCATACAGTATGTTACAAATGACATAGAATACCAAATTAAAACTTGCTGATCATTTATTCAAAAACTATTACACTGCAAATATGCAACTTCCAATTAATAATATTTCAAAATAAACAATTAGGAGTAAGATTTTTATCTTTTTTTTCCTGGATTTTCACTGTAGATCAAAAAATGTTGAGGCAAAGGACAATAATGTAAAGCAATGGCTTTAGCGTGAAACGCAGCCGCATAAACCAGACTCAGATTCTCATGTAGCCCGATCCCCATGCTTCTTTTTGCTCATCTTTTCAATCATGGTCTCCACAACCATGGACGTTTCCTCATACCCCTTCACTCTGAGGTCAGGTGAAAGCTTCTCCACCGACTCCACCACTTCCACCTTTTCGTACCGCATGGAATCCGAAGCCATGCTGGAGCTTGACTTCATAGGTGGAGGTCCTCGTTTCCCACTCATGCCTTTCTTGTTCTTTGGCTTGCCACCCTGTGGAGTAGGGGTATAGCCTGCATCATCGTCATTATCTTCCTTCCCATTTGACTGGTCGTCTTTCTTACCGGTATGGTTGTTATCTGGGGGACTAGGAGGAATTACTGGGAAAGTGGGGGCAACAGGGGAGGGGCTTGGTGGAGGAGAAGGAGTTTTACGCTCACGGGGCTTGCATGGGGAGATGTCGTCATCACAAATGGTGACGAAAATGTGGCCAGGAGAGGGTGTTGTAGTGTAGAAGCAAGGATCCAGGTAGCTGGATTCCCCTGTGACCAGGACATAGCGGCCTTTAGTATAGAAATCAGTGATGGGTTCAGGCTGCTTGTACCTTCTCATGCGGTTGCACACAATGTTGCAGAGTGTGTCGAAAGCCTTGCTGATCTGAGCACCGTCAGGTACATCATCAGCTTGTTTCACCTCTCCTTCAACCTGGACATGACCAAATGCTTCTTTTTCTTGTTCCTCTTGCACATCCTTTTTCTTTTTGATCACCTTCTTAGCCTGGTTCTTCTGACGGGGCTTGACACTGGCAATGTCCTGGAAGGCTTGAGTGATGTCTGAAAAAGAGGGTTAATCAGAATCCTTGTCACTTATAAGCAATTCATCTGAGCAGTTGCTGACACAAACACTGAAGCAAGAAGCAAAAATCAAGACGTTTAGGGTAAGAAAAGGTTACAGAAGTAAGCAGTGCAACGAGCTACTGTATAACTACAGCAACAGCAAAAGTATTTTATAAATGTTTATAACACAACCTTTGGCACAGAGCACATTATCGTGAAAAGTAGAATTGTACTTGAATCATGTGGCTGACACTTTGCTTGTGAATATTGATTCTGATTAACAGGCTCATATTCCATGAACTCTTATTACAGAATATCTAGTTGCCATTTGCGACAAATTAAAAAAGACCTTTTAGTGATTGGTCAGACCTCTAACAGCACATTATGTCTACCAACATGCTGCCATTTCACTTATCTGCTTTATTACAGCGCTCGTTTACCGAACATCGGTGTGGATTACAAAAAAATAAAAAAAGGCTTTAATTAGTTAATGATAAGCAAGCTAATTGCTGAGGCCAAAATCAAGATAATAATCAGGATGTGATCATCAGAGCAGCCCTAAACACGCTCACACAAAGACTAATCACACCTAAAACCTTTTTCTCCACTTAAAACACACAATTGCATTAAATGAATCTCTCGAGTGTTGTTTTGAGCACACAGCAATTAGTCAAACGATTCACACTTGCACAGTGTTGTGCCAGGCGAGTTTGTTCGAAAGGTCAGTATAATGCATCATTGCTAGAGCTGATCCAACTTCCTCCCAAAGCACCTTAGACAGAAATAGAAAGGAAGAGAGTGGGAACTGGCTAATCAATAGCCAGGGATGTCAGAAAAGGTCCAGTTCCCTGATGTAAGGACAGCCCTAAACATGCCTGAATTACAGAAAAGACTTTTAGGTACTAGACAAATAAATAAATTATAATACATTTTCTGAAGAAATAGGGTGAGACTGAAATTTCCATCTGTAAAAAGGAAAGGAGGAATTTTAAAGGTTTATCTTCCATCTATAGACAAATGGTTCAGTCTGCCTCTGCATATAGATCAAGTGCAATTAAAGCCTTTCCAGAAAAAAACATCAGGAGTAAATTTACAGTCCTTAATGCAGCTATATATCCTGAAATCTGTGTAGTGCTTCTATCTTTATGTAGATTCCAACAAACCACCAAACAAAAAAGCTGTGTTCTGTATGCTTTAAACTTATAAAATGTACTGCATTTTAGTCTAGACTATCATATGTCCGAAATACAACCATGAAGCTGATAATATTGATTGAGGTACATCATCAGGTACACCTGTTTTACTGCTTGTTAATCAGCCAAGCACATGGCTGCAACACAATGCATTTAGGCATGCAGACATGGTCAAGACAATCTGCTGAAGTTCAATCCGAGCATCTCTGGACAAAAATGCTATGTTGATGCCAGAGGTGAGAGGAGAATAGGCAGACTGCTTTAGAAAGGCAACAGTAACATCTTGATAGAACTGAGGTATGCTGAAGATCAAATTTGAATGGATCTTGAATCAGATGGACTACAGCAGAAGACCACACCAGGTGCCACTCCTGTCAGCTAAGAACAGGAAACTGAGGCAACAATTTGCAAATTTCTAACCAAAACTGGAAATAAAAAAAAGAAAAAATGTTGCCTGGTCTGATGAGTCTCGATTTTTTGCTGCAACACTCAGATGCTAGGGTCAGAATTTAATGAAAACAGTATGAAAGCATAAATCCATCCTGCCTTGTGTCAATGGTTCGGGCTGGCGTAATGTTGCGGGGCATATTTTCTTAGCACACATTGGCCCAATTGAGCAACGTTTAAATGAAACAGCCTACCTGAGTAGTGTTTTGACCGTGTCCATGCCTTTATGACCAGCAATATAACGCACCATGTCACAATGCTAAAAGTATCTTAAATTGGTTTCTTGAACATGACAGTATGTTCACTGTACTCAAATGGCGGCATCATGTCGCATCATAGGTGCGTAGCTGATAAATCTACATCAGCGTGATGCTATCATGTCAATATGGACAAAAATCTCTAAGGAATGTTTACAGCACCTTGTCGAATCTATGCTATGAAGACTTAAGGGAGTTCTGAAACAAGAGTGGGTCCAACCCAGTAATAACAAGTGCCTGGTGAGTGTACATAGACATGCATGCTACATTCTGTTACAATTGTAAAATTTGCAGTAATTTACTGACAGAAAATACCTGTTTTTGAACAGATAATCACTGCAGCAACACTTCCAACCATTTGGAGTAGCATACTGACTAGAGTGCATTTACTGTATTATAATATGTCTAATGTACAGTAGTTCTTTTTTTCTTTTTTTACAGGTAAGTATCTTTTCTCTTCAATACGAATCTTTACCATTCTCATATCTGTCTTAAGCATTAAATATTCCAGAGTATAGCTGTGGCTAAAAGTTTTGAGAATGACAAACATCTGCTGCTTCAGTGTTTTTAGATCTTTTTGTGAGATGTTAATACAGTATACTGAAGTAACAAGTAACGCTACCATGAGTCCCAGCCAAGAGTGTGGGCTCACTCACAATTTTGCCTAAGAGCACAGCCATGAAGAAGAATGATACAAAAACATCCTCAGAGAACAACTTTTCTCTACCATCCAAGAACAGTTTGGTGACAAACAATATCTTTTCCAGCATAATAGAGCACCTTGCCATAAGCCAAACATGATAACTAAGGGGCTTGGGGAAAAAAACATCTAAAGTTTAAGTCCATGGCCAGGAAACTCCCCAGACCTTGTGGTCAATCCTCAAGATGATGGCGGACAAACAAAACCCCCAAAATTCTGACGATTGAATATGGAAGAATGGGCTGCCATCAGTCAGAATGTGGTCCAGAAGTTGACTGACAGGATGCCAGGGCTAACTGCAGAGGTCTTGAACAAGAATGGTCAACACTGCAAATACTGACTCATTGCATCATCTTAATGTAATTGTCAATAAAAGCCTTTGATACTTATGAAATTCTTGTAATTATACTTCAGTATATAATAGTAACATCTGACAAAAAGATCTAAAAACACTGAAGCAGCAGACTTTGTAAAAAATTTGATTTGTATCACTCTCCAAACTTTTGGCCACAACTGTACATGATTTTTTCTGATATTTTACTGCAAAGCAATGTAGTGCTCTAACTGTTTATTCGTTCACAGCACAATTCTATAATTAGTAAGCATAAAACAAAAGTATTAGTTTTTTTTATTGTAGAAGTACTGAAGCCATTAGTCTATCATATGATCTAATCATATCTACCAAAACATCACATACTGTAATGCATTTCTTATTGTTTGACTATTGTTGGTCATTCAGGCCTGATCGGGATAGCAAAATAAATATACTCTCAAATGAAATAAGTGTATGAATAAAATCAGGGTTGTCAATTTTTATGTATTTTAAATTTAGCTGAGACAATTTAATAGTTTTAACGACTGATCATGATTATTATTATCTGGGAATTCTAGGCTTACTGCAAATTTGATAACGCCCCTTTTTAAAAATTTAAATCTGCCCTACTAACTATAAACCAGCTCAATCAGTAGTTCTATGCCAATTAAATTTTAAACTCTATAACTTTACAAATTTACATCCATAAATTTAATATTTATGAGGCCATTTGTTCCAGTTTAATAAGATAAAAATAACCCAAATGGACCAGACACACAGGTCTCCCCTCCCCTCCCTTCCTCCCTCCGCATCACCCTCATCCTCTGTCACCTTTCCCTCGGCTGGTCATGGTGGGGCTGCGAGTGTGTGATCTGTAATTGGCGGTGAGCAGACTAATGGGGCTTCCAATTATGGCTGAATTCAATCTGTGAAATAGAGTGAGACAAGTGTGATCACAACAAGGCAGAGCATCAGGGATACCTATTTCCTGTTTCAAAAGGTGTTTCAGTGTGAAACCAAATGTCATTATGATTATTTAAAAGAATAAGAGTATAATTTAGTTTAATTAAAAAAAAAAAAGAAAACACTAAAAAGACTAGTATATATCATTAGTTGGATTCCTGGGATTGTACTCCCACCTTGTGGCTATGTCCGGTAACCAAGTATACAGAAGAGACATCTATCAAGCATCTTATAAAGTATTCTTGCAAGAGATCCACAGACATCTAACCTGCTGTCTTCATTCTCAATGATCCTCTTGTATCTCTCCAGTTCGTTCTCCAGCGAGGTCTGGTACACGGCCAGCTGTCTGCACTCATTGGTGTATTTCTCCAGCAAGAGCTCAGCCTCCTCGATCCCCTTTCTGAGAGATTCGATTTGCTCATTGTACATTTGAATCTCTTCATCATAGCTCTCTTGTGTGATCTTGATGGCCTGCTCTAATGCTGAGGTCTAGTAGAGGGAGATATGCAAGAGAAGGTTATGGTTATATATTCTGCCACCAAATGTCCAAAGAAATGTAAAATAGTATACAGTATGTGTTGCTAGTTCGTACAGATCCAAAGACAGTACGAATTAGTCATACAATAGAAATACTGTCTGTCTGTCTGTCTGTCTGTCTGTCTATCTATCTATCTATCTATCTATCTATCTTTCTTTCTTAAGGGTTCAAGTCAAACCCGGACTTGTGATATTACTACATCACTCGTACAGTCCTGACGTCACTCAAAGCCATTTCCTCATTTTGGGTCATTAAAGGAGTTCCTGAGAGGCCAGCGTTTCAACACTTGAATAAGTGCATTAGTGTAGCAGGGGATTATATAGAGAAATAATAGTAGGTGTTCTCTTATTCTGTACAATCAACAGTCCCAGTTTGACAAAACAAAAGTTGGCATTTTACTGCCACCCTGTGGTTTTGTATAGATATTGAGAGCTTTTTTTCTTCCTTTTTTCTTTTTTTTTTACCCCAGGTGACTTTCAAATCTTGAATAATTAGTAGGCATCAGATATTTCAACTAATGTCATTTTATAAATTTTAAACAATTGATTGTAGAACAACGACAATAGTCTCCAGTAAAAGCAAGTAATTTTTCGAGAAGGGGCAGAGTAGCTCAGGTTTTGGTTACTGATCCTAAGGTTGCAGTTTACGCACAACTTCACCATGCTGCCCGCTCTGATCCCAGCTTACTAACAAACTGGTATAAGAAACAGTTAAATGTATTAGTAACAAATAAGGACGTCTTCTAATTTCAATATATTGTAAAATATGAGGGGGAGTCAAAAATTATCCTTATTCTGGCTGTAGAATTTATTTTAATCAACTTTTAGTAGAGACAAATAGATACATTTTCAACATAAACTTTTTACTTTTCAATACACTTTGTCCATCTGTCATCAATCTTTTATATTCCTTCATTAAAAATGTTTTAGGCTGAGCTGAGCTAGGCTGAGGTTCATCAGAAGTGAATCTTTGTCCTCGTAGGGCTGCTTTCAGGGTTCCCAAACAGGTGAAAGTCTGATGGAGCGACTATAGGGAGGACTATAGGGAGGATGCTTTAACACATCAAAACAAATTTTTTTCAGATTGTCAACAGTAAGGGCAGAAGTGTTATGCAAGATCACAACGCCCTTGGATCGCAGTCCTCTGCATTTAATCCAAAGTTTAGGCTACAGCTCTTAAATTTCTCAGTGTAATGAGCACTGTGGATTGTTGAACTTTTTTTGTGATAATGTTCGAATTGTGGCCCTTGAGAATCCTAGAAAACTGTAAGGATCAATGGTTGACTTTTGAACATTTATTTGGTCGGTGTTTAAGGATGTTTCCATCCCATACTCTGCCGTTTACTCTCAAAGTGATGAATCACTGAACCTGCACAGAAGTGATTGGCGAGACAGTAGCCCTGAATGGAAAGTGTTGATAAGACAGTGCAGCCAAGAGAAGTTTTAGTATAACTGGAGTGAGGATAATTTTTGACTTAGCCTTCTATATTTACACATAAACTCTGTATGTAAGATATAGATGGAAAGTTGCTGGCCACTGGTTTGTCTCTCAATTACTTTCAGGACATTTCCTGTTTATCACATTGGATCTATCACCAATCGCAGGAACATTAGACCCTAGCTGGGAATACCCTCTGGACAGGATGCCAGTCTATCACAGGGCCATATACTCATCCACATTAACATCTTGGGGCACTTTACCTCAGCCAATCTCAGAACATGCTTAGAAAATCCACACACAGTAACAAGAATTCAGGATCAAACATAAAGACCATAGAGCTGTGAGCTAGCAATGACACCACTGTGCCGCCCATTCATTTGTCTACAAACCATAAATGATTTTAAGTGATTTTTCCTTTTAAAAGAAAGTGATGTTTTAACTCCTAAACCCCCATTTATATCAATTGACACTTAACATAGGTATACTATAATATAGACATATATAATATACAGTAAGTATTTGGATAGCAACATGACTAGTGGGATTGACCAAATATTGCTCCACGTCACCATCTCTATGGTGACTTACCTCAGTTTGCAGCTTGTGCTTTTGTGCTTGCAGCTGACAGAGAGCACTCTTATACTCCTCTAACTGAGTGCTCAAAGCAGGGACTCTCCTCTGACTTAACAGCTTCTCCTGCTCCTTTGAGACAGACACAGAGTGAGATAAGAAAAAGAAAATGAGGGAAGGAAACAGTACATACAGTACTGTGCAAACGTCTTGAGCCACGTCTCATTCATGGGAGATAAGATTGAATTATTTGTCAAATGTACCTTACAGCACTGTGAAATGATATTCTAGTTGGGAAGATGGGGTCGGAGCACAGGGTCAGTCAGGATACAGCAACCCTGGAGCAGATAGATTGAGCCTTGCTCAAGGGCTCAACAGCGGCAACTTGGTGGTGCTGGGTCTTGAACCCACAACCTTCCAATCAGTGACTAAGTGCCTTAACCAATCAAACCTTCACTGTGAATTTCTTCACATTTTTCTTCAAAATAGCCAGACAGGATTTTTTATTTAGTCCTGAGGAATAGTTCATCAGTCTTCCTGAGGAACTTTTTGACTCTCAGTCTCAGCAAGTTTTTGGCTCTTATTTTCAGTCCAATCCCTGTACCCAACCAGGAATGTTTTTGTTTGTTAAGTCACACAGTGGCCTATAAATCATTCAAGCATAAAAACCTAACTAATCTAACTTAAGGCATAAACTAGTGAGAAACAGGTGTAGATGATGACAGATGATCAGGCTGGTGATTAGTGTACTGGTGATGCTGAATGCTGAGTGGATGGAAAAGACGAGAGGAAATGAAGTTGCTGCTGAAGTTGTTACAGTACATGAACAAGCAATTTTGAAATTTATAAAATGCACTTTGCAGTAAAACAAATTTGTTCCCATTTCTTGAATTAGATTTTTAATTTAATATGAAGAAATGAGGGGTGGCTCAAGATTTTTGCACAGTACTGTAAACACTTACAGTATATAGCTGAAATCACATTGTCATTAAACCAAAAATGTGAAGCTGGTACAATTTGAGCGCACAGGAAGGCTGCTGTAAATGAAATAATTACTCTATACAACCATGGTAAACAGAAAAGCATTTCAGGAATGCTTTCAAAAAGTGGATTGGATAAAATAGCCAAAGACCACACCATTCCTTGGTTGCACTTCTGTTAGCCTGGAACGGGAATCAATCAAAGTTTACTGAAACTAGATCGTTGAATGTTCTGCTGGTCCTCAAGCCTGCTCCTGGAGGATCCCTTGCTCTGTACGTTTTAGTGTTTACCTAGATCAAACCTGATGTAACTAATCGGCTAAGTACCATTCTCTTCTAAATAGAAGTAGAACACCAAAAACACAGAAATGTTGAGGGCAGGTGGTGCTAAAGGACCAGGTTTTGCAGACCACTGGTCTAGAATATCCCAGGAACACCAGGAAGAACAAAAAAAACAAGGACCCTGGAGCTGTGAGGTGACATCATTATAAGCTTTGTTGTCACAAACATGAGTTCCTAGCTCATTAAATGTTACATGAAAAACACATGCTAACCAATTAATCTCTCCATAATTACATCTAATAAATGTTTTATCATTAAGAACAAGGTGTGACATGGACTGAGAATCTAAAAAGCATCTCTCTCTCTCTCTCACACACACACACACACACAGTCCCTCCCCCCGGGGTACTCTCACACCACAAAGTCACCTTACCTCTGAAATCCCCACTGACATACTGGGAATTAAAACAACAGTCTGGTTGATCTGGTTGAGGATGTTCAAGTATGTTTGTATCTCTGCCAGATTCTGTGGAGGACAAAAGATGGTGAGTGAGAATACAGTAAGGATGTAGTCGTTTCATCCCCTGGCAGTTGGGGGGATGATTTACAACTCACGTGTGTGCATGTGTGTGAGGTGCACTAAACTGTAGTGGCAGTCTATAAAACAACCCAGGTCAAATGGAATGAGTCATCATAGAGGTTCCTTTCACATAATGCTTACAAACTGAGGCGCTACTCTTAGTCCAAACAGGTAAAGTTTGGATGCATGGTTAAATCCATTTCAAGCAGTTGAGGTCAATTTGAGGTATAATTTAGTGCTTGGTATGGTGCAAATTCAGACTGTTTATTCACACCAAACTTCTCATTTACAGCTGTGTTAATGATACAATATCACATATCACATAATATGCTGCAATGGATCTGGTGTGATTGTTCATTCCTTACGGTTTATTCCTTGTTGTAAACCACACTTGACCTGACACTCTACACAACAGGATATGATTAGAAAATAAATGCACTGTTAACATGAAAGAATTCATTTTCACTGTGTGATGGAGAGAACATTCTCTGTTTGTGTTTAATAACATGGGCTCATATATTTCTACAGATAGGGCAGGGATCAGGGTCAGTGGAAAAGATGTTGCATTACTGCTCAATACATCATAGGTTCAAAGCTCAGCACTGCCAAGATGCCACTGTTGGGTCCTTGAGCATGTAGAGGGAGTAAGTATGATGAATGTAAGGTTTCTCGAAAATTACATGCAATATATGAACAAAAGTATTTGCCCAAACCTGCAATGACACTGTATACATTACATATACTTTAATATGGACTTGACCCCCCTTGTGCAGCTATAACAGCTTCCACTCTTCTGTGGCTGTCAACAAGATTTTGTAGTGTTTCTGTGGGAATTTGTGCTCATTCATTTTGTAGGTGTGGTACATTTATGAGGTCAGGCACTGATGTTGATGAGAAGACCTGACTCACAATCTCCTTTTCAGTTAATCCAAAGGTCATCCAAAGGTTCTCGATGGTGTTCGTCAGGGCTCTGTGTTAGGGCCAGTCAAGTTCTTCCACACCAAACTCATCAAACCATATCTTTATACTGTAGCTCTTGTTTTGTGAACTGGGGCACAGACATGTTGAAATAGAAAAGGGTCTTCCACAAACTGTCACCACAAAGTTGGAAGCACAGCATTGTCCAAGATTTCTTGGTATAACACTGAAGCATTATGATTGCTCTTCACTGTGAATAAGGTGCCTGACTGAAACACTTGAATTCAATAATTACAGGTTTGGCCAAATCCAAATTTAAGATCCTCTGGTTAGATAAGTACATCAGTTTTTAGTGTGTTTTAGCTGGCAACAATTATTTTAACTATAACTGAAGCCATGTCAAAAGGCCCAAGATATTTCTCTTTCACCAGTCAAGTCAGTCAGCCATACCTTCCATTGCCAGAAATATGACTTTAAAAGGTCATAGTCAAAGTTGGCATGCTGGGCATACAGCCTCATTACCTTTTTATGTCTCTCCTTTGTGGCATTTATGTCATCTTGCAGAAACTGAGACTCGATCTGATACTCCAGGTTCCTCAGGAGCACAGCGTCTGCCTCCTATTGATTTGATAGAAGACTCGGTCAATCAGACAGTTTCCTTCAAACCACAATTTCTCAGGAAGAAAAACTGTTTATATACTCAGCAAAAAAAGAAACGCCCCTTTTTCAGGACTGTGTATTTCAACAATAATGTTGTAAAAATCCAAAT
>JAOTRS010000039.1:5877060-5890299 GCA_028565755.1 Dinotopterus cunningtoni
GGAAATAATCAAACACAGACCCTAGAGTTGCAAGGCATTTTGTATGAAACAAACAAAAAAAAAAAGTATGCTAAACTTATTGAATCTTAGCATGCAAAAGCATACTTAAGTGTCCTGGCAGCCAGACTAATGAGTGATACATGAGGTTTGCTATTTTGTAACAACTAATTTTGTACTGTGGGTATTTTAGTTGGAATTAAATTATACAAAAGCACAATTTTAAGTGTACTATGTGTACTTGTACTGTATTTGCTAAATTCAAACAACATCAAGTATACTGTACACACATAAAATATGTGCCTGTGTACTGTAAGTACTAAAGTAAATACCCGATAATGATTAGTGAAATGATGTAGTATAGGTATTGCTTAGTGGTTAGCACCGTTACCTTGCACCTCCAGGGTCCGGGTTTGATTCCTGCCTTGCGTCTGTGTGCGTGGGGTTTGCATGTTCTCTCTGTGTTTGGTGGGTTTCCTTTCACAGTCCAAAGTCATGCAGGTTAGGCGAATTGGCGTTCCCAAATTGCCCGTAGTGTGTGAATGTGGGTGCGAATGTTCACTGGAGGTCCTACCCCAGCTGTAAAAATTAGAATAAATACAATGATCACTATTGGCCTTTACGGTCCCTAGTTGGACTACAGAAGTTCCAAGATGGATGGATGGCATAGTTAACTCACAAATGTATAATAAACAAACTATATTTAAAATAATAAACTTTGTTATATCCTGTAGTTAAGTTGTTTTTTTTGTCACATATACTTTACTGCACAGTACAAACTTTTTCTTCACATATACCCACTTAGAAAGTCATGATACAGTTTCTTTGGAGCAGATAAGATTAAGAACCTAGCAATTGGCAGTTTGGTAGAGCTGGGGCTTGAACTGGAAACCTTCTAGACAGGAATCTAGAACCTTAACCCACTGAGCTACCACTGCACCACACATTTAAAATAATTAACTAAATAAAAAATGACCATATTTTAACAAACAGCTAAATAATTAAAAGAATGTTTTGCTGCAAAACTATTAACGCCGACATGAATTTGCATATGGCCAAAAAAAATAATAAAAACGAAATAAAATAAAATAAAGACCCTGTTCCTGCACAAAAGCAGCTCTGACAAACAGGAACTACTTTGACAATAAGGGTCACGATTTTGTGTTACTGTTGCTGACATAATAACTGATTCATGAACTAATTAAGTGAAAATTCCTGGTAACGACTGCAGGCCAATTTTGTGGAAGTAAACAACAAATCCAAAAAAGTTTTTCTTCCACATGATGTTTGTCTAAATGAAAAACACAAAAAAATGGACAGATGTGCTTTAGAAATTACACTGAATTTTCACTTAGAGTGAATTTTCCTTTAATGTATTTATGAAAAGTGTACTATAGTCATATGCGTTTTCTCACATATGCATTTAAATTAATTAGATAGTGTGTTAGATTGCACTTTGCACCTGTCACCAAAACAATGAGTGGAAAATGTCTTGTAAAATTGTGTTTCATTCTTCTGGCAGAGTGCATGAATCTATGCCAAGGTGCACTGACGTGGTCCAGATGGTTTGTGGTCATCCAACAAACAACTCTCAACATCCCCCTTACAAACTTGCAAATTTACTAATTACCGCGCTAAGAAGTAGAGCTTCTAGATTTTTATTCTAATGTCATTTAAAACAAATTTTTTTTTTTTAGCAAAAAAATGCTTGATTCATGTCAGAATGAATGCAGTCTACCTTTCAATCAAATGTCCTCTGTTGCATTTCACAGTGTGTCACTTTCTATTGCATTTCCGTCAAAGAGAGAATAGGAATTGTCACATAGAAATGTAATCAGTATTCAGAGTCCTGGGTAAAGTTGCACATGATCATTTAACCAAGACGCAGTGCAGAATTACCAGTAGTTGGTTCACCATGTATTTTCTTGCACTTGTTAGGTTGTAGGTGAAGCAGTAGTTTTAAGCTATAACTTAAGGTTTCATTTACATTATGCTAAATAGTGCAACCGTCTAATCTTTATGAACTGATTTCATAAATCATTTTACACATATTCATTATATCAGCCTACTGTTTTATTTACAAACCGAAATGCCTTGCGAATCCTATTTTGTTTACATGTACAGACCCTTTCTCATGTTTAATTTGTGTTCTGATAACTTAAGTTAGAAATGAATGACATATGTGACCTGGAGGAAAGCTCTGTCTCGACTTTGTTGTTATAACATCGTCTTTATATACGCCTAGAAGCTGAGATCTATCATTCAGCATGATTTTCAAACTTTCTTATAATGATAAAATATTTTCCTAAATAGTTCATGACACAGTCAATCAGGTGGTCCTTCATTGCTGTCCATAATGCATCAAGATGTTTTCACGTTCACGCTACAAATCCCAAACCATCCCTAAATATAGAATGAGTAAATTGATCACTTTGAGACCCATTGGATTGTTCATACCCATATGTAGTGCTGACCACTTACAATCCAGTTTAACAAAATTCATCCTAATTCCAAGTGTGTATGATAAATTGCCCTTAACTTCGAATGTGTGTGTACAGGCTCACATGGTTCCATTTACATTTAGGCATTTGACAGACGGTCTTTTTCAGTGACTTACATAAGTGCTTTGAAGTTTTCATCATTAAATATATTTTTACACTGATTGACTAGGTTACTAACTAGAATCAGTCAAACACTATTGGGAATTAAGGATTTTTTTTTTTTATGGTGGAAGGGAGTTAACCCGAATACCTAATAAACAAATAGTCTTTAGTCATCGCTTGAAGATTGCCAGTCACTCGGCTGTACAGACATCTAGAGGAAGTTCATTTCACCACCTGGGTGCCAGAACAGAAAACTTCCTTTTAAGCAGTGCTGCAGTAATCGGCTCAAATTTACTACAACTTTGGCCAAGGTAAAGAAGCAGATACTGATGATGAATGAAGGGTTGTAGGTTAAGTTTTTATGGCTTATTTAAGGGAGAAAAGTAGTGAGAGCATGGAGTGATCCATTGGTGAGATTACTGCACTCCCTCTAGTGGATGAATAAAAAATTCTCCTACTGCAGTTTATACACTTCCTGCCCAAAAATGTCAAACACTTTAGTTTTGATTACATTATAGAAAATTATGGCAGTAATACGATACTGGTCTGGAATAATCAGTAATGATTTAACAATTTTAACCAATATATTCTTCAGTACATGTTTGATATAAAATGCAACTGTAATTCATGGTTGTAAATACTGTATGATACAATTTTAGGAAATAACATATAACTATGAAGTTTTATATTCAGCAATGAGTGATTGTCCCTCTTTCACCCAAAATACCTCTCGGAGATTCCTGATAGAACCTTTGTTCTTTCAAACTCATTCTCGGAAGGTTAATAAACATAGAGGTGACATCCTGTCATATGATCATGTGTTTCTGTCCATTTGTTATTCCCATACTGTAAATTATAATATAATCTATATAACTGAGGTATATCTGTATAACTGCATCTTGTGCTTGCGTGCTTATTATTATATCAATATGAGTGCATGAGCAACCGTGTTTCATCTCCTGGGAGGTTTCCGAGAGCCACATGAGACCTGTGATAAAACATATGCTTGCAGTTCATTTGCATTTTGAGGTTGTTCACAATCATCGACCAGCTGGCAAAAAGTACATCTACTGTATGTGGGTGGTTGTATCATTTCATGGACAATAGCAATGTTTGCAGATTTTTTTAAAGGGAAAAGTGCACAAATTGTTTAAAACAGAGATTGGTAGCATGAGGAACATATGTTATATGAAATATACAGTAAATTGGAATTATGTTTACGGTTAATTAATAATCAAAACGAATGAAGACTATATTGTAAACAGACCAAGCTACCGATGCTGGCTATAATACAGGGGTTCTCAAGTGTTTTGGAGCCAGAGACAAGTTGTAAAATAAACTACATAGACCAACCAAAAATGTACACTATACTACATAACACTCTCATAATGTAAGATTTTTTAATAATGCTGCTGGTGTCTGAGAGATACCAAACAAATGTCATTATACTACTACAATTAGAATAAAGTCTCTTTATCCTTAATAAACTAAAATAAAACTAGATCTTCAGACATCATGCATGCGCATGTGTGATGCTCGGGCTTGGCTGGTAAGTGTATCAAGGTGCGGCGGACACAACAAGCAATAATTTTTCTTTTAATTAATCTTAAAACCTGACAATTTGAACACTCTTCTTTTTAAACCTTACTCGTAACCTCAAACAATTCATTTATTTAGTCTCTGTACTCCTGTTCAGGGTTGATGGGGCAAAAGGATGGCGACACCATGGATGATGACACCCCACCCATGGCACAAGCACACACACACACACACACACACACACACACACACACATACACAGTTACACAAACAATCATACGCTATGGGCAATTTAAAAATTAGCCTTTAACATAGAAAATAAAAAACCACCAAGTCCTAGATGTAAACCCCCTACTCTTGACACGCAAGGAAACAGTTGAGTAACCTTGACACTCATCACACCCTGCAAACCTCTTCAAATATTAGTCTCCTTATTTAAATGTGTACCACAATTGCCTGTTTATTTGGTGATATTTTAGTTACAGAGGCCTACATGAGAATTGTTGTGGTACTAAATGTGCACCCTTCCCTTAAAATGCCATATATGGAGCTGGTTTGTGCGCTTGATAAGAAGTGTAAGATGACATTCATGAGGCTAACCACAGAGTGGCAGGAATATTGACAGACAGGAAGTGATGTGTTTGGTCACAGAAACAGGAAGTGGCTGGCCGGCAAAGATTTCAACAGTTTCCACTTTTAGACTTTTTTTCCCCTTTTGGACTAAAATTGACGAATAATACAAAATTCTTTTTACGCATGTTCTATAGTGTATCCCTTTCTTAACCTTTTTTGTGTTTCAAAAGGAAATATCACATTTACTATGCAAAAAGTGAAACATGGCCATTTTTGTATGTGTATGTGTATGACATAAAGGTACATAGTATGTTATCCAGAGTCCCTTTTTTTCATCAGGATCCTTTTGAATTGAAGTGTTTTATGCAGTTATTTTCCAGACTTTGAAACAGCTTGAACAGCTCTGATCCAGTCATTGCGTTCTTCAGCTGTAGCTGCCTGCAGGTAGTAGTGTATCTCATCTGAAGTGATGATCTCAAACAAGTTGCCCTCGATCTCATGCTTCTTAGCTGCAGTAATGCAAGAACAGGAAAATTAACGTTTCTTATTAACGTCAGAAGTTTGCAATGCTTTGCCATATGACTGTCCTGTATGAGGATTACACATCTTGAGTTGAGGTAATATTGTTTAGTCTTACTGATGAATAGGTAATGATTAATGATTAATCATATCTTACCATCTGGTACATAATCCACCGCAGTCACAACAGATCCACGCAAGTGAATCGAGCCAAGAGGATCCTCCTCACCCTGATGAAACAGAGTGAAAGATATAGAAAAAGAATATGAGCAAAGAATGGTACCCTAATACCGTAAGGAATTAAGGAAAGGGAAAAGTAGACGCAATTACACAGCCTTCCTCACCTTAGTGGGGTCATAGTAGTGGATATATGCAGGATCATCTCTCAGGATAAATTTTCTCACTTTCCAGTTCTTTCGCCTGTGGCCCTGTTGATAAAATAATTTAAAAAAACATTTACATCTACATATCCTGGTGGAAAAAATAAGTTCGGTCCACATTGCACTTTGAGTTTCCTACAGCATATTGGTATTAATGTTAAATTGAAACACAGCTGCCAAACCTACACCTTCTATCATTCCAACTATCACTGCATTACAAGCTTATCCAAGTGATTTGTGAAAAAAATAATACATTCAGTACCTGTTTCATCAAACAACCTTGTTTCACTATGGCTCCTCTGAACTCTTCCTTCAATATCACATCCTCATCGCTTGAGTAACCTTCACAGAAGAAGCCACTTTCTGCCTACAGGGCAAAAACAGACTCAAGCCAACAGCCTTACACACCCAAAACCACATTTCCTTATCTATGACTATATTTTAATCTGCAGTAATTCAGCTTCCCAGTGATCCCAAACAAGATAATCAGTATTTTTTTTTTTTTATGGTGGGAGGGAGTTAACCCGAATACCTAATAAACAAATAGTCTTTAGTCATTGCTTGAAGATTGCCAGTGACTTGGCTGTACAGACATCTAGAGGAAGTTCATTTCACCACTTGGGTGCCAGAACAGAAAACTTCCTTATAACAAATAGGTAATAGGCTTAAATCTCCTAATGTTAATGTTAATAAACATAGAGATGACATCCTGTCATATGATCATGTGTTCATGACCATTTGTCATTGCCATACTGTAAATTTTAATATAATCTGTATAACTGAGGTTTAGGAAGATAATAAAATTACTGCATCCTGTGCTTGCGTGCTTATTATTATATCAATATGAGTGCATGAGCAACCATGTTTCATCTTCTGGGAGGTTTCTGAGAGCCACATGAGACCTGTGATAAAACATATGCTTGCAGTTCATTTGCATTTTGAGGTTGTTCACAATCATCGACCAGCTGGCGAAAAAGTGCATCTACGTGGGTGGTTGTATCATTTCATGGACAATAGCAATGTTTGCAGATTTTTTTTTTTTTTAAGGGAAAAGTGCACAAATTGTTTGACAAATGTCGTTGTACCACTACAATTAAAATAAAGTCTCTTTATCCTTAATAAACTAAATTAAAACTAGATCTTCAGACATCATGCATGCGCGTGTGTGATGCTCGGGCTCGGCCGGTAAGTGTATCAAGGTTCGGCGAACACAACAAGCTATAATTTTTCTTTTAATTAATCTTAAAACCTGACAGTTTGGACACTCTCTTTTTTAAACCTAACATGTAACCTCAAACAATTAATTTATTCAGTCTCTGTACTACTTATCCTGTTTAGGGTTGATAGGTTCCCAATTTGGTTTGGTGTTCCCAAATTGCCCGTAGTGTGTGTATGATGTATGTGTGTGTGCCCTGCAATGAATTGGCAACCCATCCAGGGTGCCCTAAGTCTCCTGGAATGGTCTCCAGGCCCCCCATGACCCTGTGTACAGGTTAAGGGGGTATAGACAGTAAATAAGTGAGTATAGGGGTGCGTGTTTACTCACGAAGTAGTATAGAGCATCTGGCTGGTCTAGGAATGCAGACTCTGCATTGCCTTCCACTGCTGCTTTGGACATATCTCCAGCTGGCTGTAGATAGCCCTCATTCAGCAGCCCAGTGGCCAGCATCACACCCTCAGCCCGGTTCCTCACTTTCCCCTGCGAGATCAGCCAGTCAATCACTGTGTCACCTGCCATGGGATCAGAATTCACATTACAGAAACATGCATACAGAAAGGCAACACGTAATTGTAGCAATATAATGCATTCTTCAATACTTTTACCACTTTACAAAATTAAAGACTTATAATAAGTGAAACCATAGATCAGTAGAATAAGCTTATATAAAATAAAAAAAGTTATAATAGCAGATTTCACCCAAAAGCCTTTTTGAACATTCTGACTGAAGTTACATACCAGTGAAGCAGTGGTTGAAAAGCTTCTTGTCTTTCTCCACTTTCATTTCTTTAATTCCTTTGTCTTGGTCTTTCATTAAAATATACAGCTCACTTAAAGAGAAGATTTAAAAAAAAAAAAATTAAAAAAAAAAGATAAATTCCATAAGCAGATTATATGACAGCAAACCAAGCTTGTTATTGTACTACCTAGATTGATACGTAGATTTTTAAAGACATTCCAGGGTAAGCATCATTTAGAAATTGTGCATAATGGCACTGGCTGTGTTCTGCATTACTTTAAATTCTCATGCATTTCATATGTGAGAACAATATTTTTGGAAATTCTACCTATGTGTATCTTAACTAATTATAATGTTGATAATTGTTGTTTTTAATCCATGTTGTAAGATTTTTGTATATTTTTTTTGTATTTATCCTTGGTTGTTTTTTTCTGCCAACCTCCTTGCTAGACCTAATGATTACAAACACACTTTATTCAATTCATTTTCTTGAACATCTGTCTGATTTCCACGATTCTTGCATCCAAGTACACCCCATTTGTACAGGCTTTTAAAAATAATCTATAGTCTACCAGTTTAATTAATCAAAAATAAATATATAAACAAACAAACAGAAATCTGAGGTTGTGTCCCAGGACTACATTTTATTGTCTGGAAACAGGTCTACCAGCTTGCTGAAGCACAGCAGGTGATACAAAGTGTAGGAGAACATCTTGTCATTGTATCTTGCTTCATTTTCAGTTTTGTCGGACTTTTATTTTGAAACCACTGCCTGTTCCCAGAGTTGTATGTTTGGGTCAGAGATCATTCTTGGTCTGTTATACCAAACAACAGAGAGAGAGAAACTACTCAGTTCAAAGGGAAGTGTGAATGATGCAGGGACCAAGTGAACTACCATTTCACCTTGTACTTTAAAGTGTGGTCTCGACTCTTTACTCCTTGTGCAGGGAATATTGATTAAGGGAACTTCCCCAAACAAAATCCCTTAATTTGTAGCACCCTGCGACAGGCACAACCTTCATGCATTACCATGGCAACGTAAGCACCTCAGATACTTGTTGCTGCTACTGTAGAAATTTCACTACTGAAATTAAAGCTGTATAAATAAAAGAAAGGATTTGTTTGTACATCGGTCAGAACTCACATCGGAGGACCCGAAACCACGAAATTTTCTGTCTGCATGTCAGTATGTCATTTTTCGTCAATGACAGGCACTAGTATTAAATATTTGTTGAAACAAAAACTGAAACCATTACAAAATATATCCTATTGAAAAGTGTAGAACTTAAAAATCATTTGTTTGATTAATTTAATATATGTACATAAATTATTATAAAATTAAAATAATATATTATCACTCACTCTCACTCATCTTCTATACCGCTTTATCCTGGGTCACGGGACCTGGAGCCTATCCCAGGAGGCTTAGGGCACGAGGCAGGGTACACCCTGGACAGGGCGCCAATCTATCGCAGGGCACACACACATACACACACTCACACACTCATTCACACACTACGGGCAATTTGAGAACACCAATTAGCCTAACCTGCATATCTTTGGGCTGTAGGAGGAAACCGGAGTATAATATATTCTTATCGTGTCACATTAATAATAATAATAATATAGTGTTTGACAAAATATTGTTGTTGGTCTTTCGGCTGCTCCCAGCAAGGGGTCGCCACAGCGGAATATCCAGTCCGCACTACAACTTGGCACAGGTTTTACGCCGGATGCCCTTCCTGACACAACCCTCCCATTTTATCCGAGCTTGGGACCGGATAATATGATAAATATATAATTCCCTTTTCAAGCTCCATTTTGTTCCACACTCCAGTGAGACACAATGACTGGGAAGTTTTGCATGTCCACTTCTGACAAAGTGATGAACAATTGTTAATTTGTTCCCTACACCGTTCACAGTTCCCTTTAAATCGAGCAGTTTCATACCCTGAAGTTTGGAATTGTACCTTACGTGGTGGAACATCCCGTTATGTACTAGCTGATCGAAAAGAAGCAAATGATTCATCATGAAGATGCACATGGAAAATGTGCCTCGCTAAAGCGTGGGGAAAATGGAGTTTGAAAGAAGATTTATATATTTATTATTATTATTATTATTATTATTATTATTATTATTATGTACGACAATGTAATATTGATGTGGCACATAAGAGTTTGTAATTAATACAATGTTTAAATGTAATTAAAAACCTATTTCAGCTTAGTAATCTGTAAAAAAAAAAATGCACAATAATATTTTCTCCATACATCTTGTAAATTAATCAAATTTCAATAGTATACATTTAATAATGGTGTCAGTTTTTGTTTAAATGAGTAAGCAGCAACATTTAAATCCAGTAATGTGACATTTCGACTGTAGAAGCACCAACAGGTGTCTAAGGTGTTTAAGTTACCAGGAAGTCATGTCTGCACTGGGAGCACACTTTAAAGTACACTGTGGAATAGAATGCAACCACTTATTCCATGAATTCCTCTTTTATTACTGAGTTATTCCCTCATGGTTTTGAAACCCTGTTGTTTTCAGTATTTCAGCTTTAAAACTACTCTGGGTGTCAATTAGTTGTAGTGTAATTGTGGCCATTACGAGATGCTGAGTCTAAGAGTCTTGTTTTTTCAATTATGATACGTGCTAATAGCACAAAGCAACAATTTGTGTTTGTGTATAATTAAGATTTGGTAATATGCTCGATTCGCCTGCCTTTACATCTCATTGCATTCCTGACTGGAAGCTTGACCACCACTGGGATGCAGGCGGCAAAAATGAGAGTGCGCAACACCACTTTGGGCATGCTGCTATTTGCCGTAATTCACTGGATTGCGATATCCAGCAGGGCAGTTCCCTGCACTGTACATTACTGAAGGGCACAGTTCTGCTTTCAGCTCAGAATCCTCTGGAGGTCAACCTGGTAATCTCCACATCCTCTCTACCAGTTTAGTGGCTGGTAGAGGTCAACTTGGAGATCTCCAAGACCCCATGGAGGTCAAAAAGGTCGCCTCCCATGGCTAAATGAGGCATTACCTGTTCTGCTTGTGCTCTGCACTGCTCCACTGTGTAATGCCCTGGTATGCCCTCTAGTTTAACACATTCTGGGTACTCGACTGGCTTCATAGATGTCAAGCACCATCTGCCAGCTTTGAGGATGTTGTGCTCACCGACGGGCTGTTAAGACATGTCCTGGCTAACTGTTGAGGCACTTTGACCAATTTTAGCATCTTCATTTTGTGCGTGGATCAATTATTTTGACACAGCTTTCAGTTTGACACAGCTTTTTAAACACACATTTGTTCCAGATCTTCCTTGTTTATTGATGATTATTTCAAATCTATTATTTCACAGTTTATTTGGCTAGCTTTGTTTTGACTTAACAAATGTTTTAAGAAATGCATGTATGTCTCCACATCCTTCCTGACAACGTTACTCCCTTCCACCTGTCATAGCACTGGCTTTCTGTAGCTTCCTGTCTTCTATAATCCTTTATGCTGTAGAAAAATGAATGAAAGAACATCCACTGCTTGAACCTCAAGCGAAGAGAAAGAGAGAGAGAGAGAGAGAGAGAGAGAGAGAGAGAGAGAGAGAGCAAAGTAAAAAAGGCTGAGGTGTATAACTAATAGCAGTCAGATTGCACAATTACTGTGAACATTGACACTGACTAGTTTCACATGTTGTAACATCAATGTGGGTTTCCTCCCGGTGCTCTTGTTGGTTTCCAACTATTAAAAATATATGAGTAAAATGACTCCTACACTTTTATGAGTTGCCCTGATTGCTGTCTTCCTGCAAAAGAAGCAGTGATGGATGATAGATCAGACTTGGTATTAAACCTAAACTCCTGTTCAAGTGGTTCCTTGATGGTTTTCTACTGGTTGTTTCACAACTTTACAGTTTCATTTATTCATTCGTTAGTTCCCTATTCATTTCAGGGTACTAAGGGTACTATTTTCAGGGTACTATCCTGAAAATTATATTATAGTAACCCATTTCAGAGAAATGCTGAGATTACTGTCATTTTTGGGATGATACCCCTAACTGAATAGAGAACTAATGAATGAATATAAGTCTTATGTCTAGAGTTATTTGAGAGGACCCAGATATGTTTTGCAGGTAAAAAACAAACCAGAATGCTCAAAGGAAACCCACGACAATGTTATAAGAATGTGTGAAAGTCCTCCGAGTCAGCAACTACAATAACTGTGCAGCGTACCTGCTATTTGTATCACTCTTGTGCATTTACACTTCCTCTGCACCCTGGCTTTTGTTTTGTTTTGCTATGTATGATTATGTGTCTTTATTAATGTCTCTCACAGCTTTTTGCTTGTAACTATCTTACTGCTACCTTGTTTTTGGGCAGCTGGTGGAAATTGATAGTCTTGCAAAACTTATGATAATCTTTAAGCTTTATACTTGAATGCTCTTTCACTTTGACTCATGATAAACATAAATAAATGTACAGTACCAATCAAAAGTTTGGACACACCTTCTAATTCAGTGTTTTTGTTTTGTGATTTATTTTCTACATTTTCTACATTTCTACATTCTAGAACAATACTCGAGATTTCAAAACTATGAGATAACACTATGAGGAATTATGTAATTAAGTAACAACAACAAAAGCAACAGTCAGTTGTTATTTTAAGACAGGAAGATCAGCTGTTCAAGAATAGTTCTTGCAAGAGCAGTAAGGTCTAGTGCATTTGAAACTGGCTCTCATGAAGACCACCTGGACAAGACCAAAGCTAGACCAAGACTTACCTCTGCTGCAGAGGAGGAGTTCATTTAGAGTTACCAACCTTAACCACTAATTCAGAGCACCTTAGATTAGAGCCGTTATAGAGGCTTTACAGAGAAACATCAACTGGAAATTACTAGGCCTACATTTTTTTGGATGCCTTTAGCATTTTTTTAATATGTAGAAAGAAATAAAAACCACTGAATTAGACAATGTGTCCAAACTTTTGACAGATACTGTAAATAAATTGTGTCTCTAAGGCAATTACAGACAGGCTGCTTTCTTTTGATCCAAATATGTTCATACCTCAGGTTGACCGTTTCAGGCAATCGAATTGACCTCCTGGTAGATTTCCTGGCAAATTTTTTTCCACCGTTCAAGCAACTGATGGCTCTCTTGATGTCTTTAACCCATGCTTCTCTTTCCTCCAGGTGGGTTGCTTGGAAAAAATGATCCTGCTTCTTTTCACTGGTTACCTTGAAAACTAACTGTTAGAGAACAAGAAGACAAATGTGTAAAATAATTTTTGGTCGTAAGCCTGTGCTGATTTCAGAATGCCATGTTGGATTGGTCATCACCGTTCTTTTGCTGAAGTCCTGACACGGGTTTGTCAACGTGGCTTCTTTTAATGGAATCATGCCTTTTGGGCTGCTGTCTGTCTTCTTCTTGTAAAACTCTATTCCGTCATCCGCTAACACCACCCACACTACTTTCCAAGAATTTAGCACAGTGCCCTATGAATAATAATAATTATTATTATTAATAGCTTTAGTTCAAGTGTTCAAATTGATTTTTTTTTTACTTTCTTAAAATGGGTGCAAGTACAAAAAAAACTTTGACAGGTCAGCATTATGAAAGCATTGCGTTAAAAGATGAGGATGTATTGCTGATTGAGTTTGTCGTGGTGTATAAATAAATA
>JAOTRS010000039.1:5916710-5929950 GCA_028565755.1 Dinotopterus cunningtoni
TATATATATAGTAAAGGATACCTTATAAAATGTATTTTTAATGATGTTAAAACTAATTTTACTCCACGTTTATGTTGATAAAATGGGAGAATGAGGGTTTCATTTCCGAGTCGACATCAAGAATCATCATATTTCCAGTTGGGGATGTCTACTCTGCATGCTGCATCATGTTGCCTACTGTGGGAATCCTTGGACTTGGTACTGTATAACAATAAATAAATATTTAAAACACATATGCATTAAGCTTTTTTTACTGAATCCACAGCCTGTTTCATTTCCTTATGGTATGCGGTTTTATTTGAGTGTTTCAGTGATGTGATATCAGTCAGTGAAAAAAGTCCTCTGATGAGTAAACGATTCAAGTCAGCAGCAATAAATAAATCTGCTGGACATTTCACATCACAATCTGCTTCAGTCCATGAGCTGCACTGCAGGTGGAGGATCAAAGAGTCATGCCCGAGGTTAGAATCTCTCAGCTGCGCGACTGGCGACTGCCCGAATGTTCCCGTACACCTTTGATGGCGGGCTCCCTGCGGAGGTGAAAGTAAACAGCATTTCAGTTCATGCGCTTCATTTATTCACAAAACACACACAGCCATGAGGGTACTCTTTGTTACCTAAGATAAGGTTGCATATAGCTGTCCGTGCCATCTTTATATTCTGAAAAGACCCCAAAATGTGAACCTTCCTGCAAGACACATTTATTTTGGGTTAAATTCCTTGCAATCCAAAAAAAAAAAAAACTCCCCGAAGTGGCCGTTTCTTTAAACTCACGTGTCTGCGAGGACGATTCTTGTCTTTGTGACGTTTTCAATGGTGAATTTTGTTTTTCCACCTTTGCCTGCTATTCTCCCCACAGCTCTCGACAAGTGATCTCCTTTCAGCGGTTTTACTGTTTCCCAGAACAAAAACACAAAGCACAAGCGGCAACCACAATAAGGGTCAATAAAGAGAAAAAAAAACATACACATTTCCAGGTACAGCATTTGTATAAGTAATCAAAGAGAAAAGGCAACAAATGAAAACGCCTCAAAGAGAACTAGAATATCTCTCTAGGACACTGCGCCACAAGGTGACATACAATGCTTTCTAGGAGATCTGTGGTACCAGGTCAGCTTATGCCAAAAGACACAGCAGAAACACTGCTAAGTATTATGAGCATATAGTCAGTGTATGCCATGAGCATTTTATCAACATACCTTTTACTTAGTGGATTGTTTTGGGGGTTTTGGCCATGTTTAACATTATTTTAAAGAAATTTTAGGATGCATTTACACAAATGTTAAGTACACTTCACAGTCATGATGCTAAACTTGAAAATCTATCATTTTGTATCGATTTTGAGCTGCTGTGTAAGTTCAGCAAAGCATCAAACATAAGTAACAGCAGTGGTGGGTGCTGAAGTGTCACAAGAGCGGTACAGACTTCTGTTGACTACAATATCAGAAAATGGAGAAAGCAGTGGTATGATGGACTGCCTGGCCAAAACAAAAAAAGGTCAGCATTTCAGAAGGGTCAAATTATTGAGCTACATCAAGCAAAGAAAACTAAGATTTGAAATGGAACTAGGTTAAGAACCCTTATTAAAATCTGAAAGGATAGTGCGGAACCACCAACTTTGTGGAAGAAATGTGGTCTGGAAAAAAAAATAATAATGCAGAGAGAACACACTTGGTTAAAAAAAAAAAAGTTTTGAAAGACCATTTCCATACACACACAATGTGATAAAAATATAAATGATTGGGACTGTTTCTGGGAGCATGAGGATTAATTTTCCCACATTAACTGATCGTGATCAAATGAAAAACGTAAACTTACCGTCTGTAACATCAAAGGTTTCCAGAAACAGTTCATCCAGTCTGACGAGTGCAAGTGCGTCCTGCGGATTAGTTCAGAAACTCTTATGAACTGTTAAACATTACAATTAAGTGTCTCATTAAAATACACACCTGATTTTATTTAAAAAAACCCACCTCAACCTGAAATCCTAAAATAAATGCCTTGACAAAATCTGCTGCTTTTGTAAGGGCGCCAATATCCTGCGTTTCTTTACACGTCTGTCAAGAAAGTACAGTAAGATAAGGAAAAGGTGCATAACTTGTATAATGTATGTACAAGTTACATGTATGCATATACTTTAACACTTTAGCCCTTACCTTAATCTCAACGTTCCTCGTCTTGAGATTAAATCGGACTTGAAGTTGCAGGTTTTCAACGATAGGGGTGAAGATTTTGAGCCAGTTTTCTTTCAGAGGTGTATATCGGTGAGCCGGCACAGGAATTTTCCTCATCTCGTCAGCACCGCCCTGAAAAAAACAAAACAAAAGAACGATGTGACACTAATTTATTTATTTATTTATTTTTAAAAAGAACAATTCTTTTATCACCTTTTCAATGTGTTTTACAAGAATTAGGGGGTAGGGATAGCTCAATGGATAAGGTGTTGGTGTTGATCATTCTACAAACCCCAGCACGATCATTGGGCTCTTGAGCAACGCGGTTAACCCCTTATCTGCTCAGATGTATTTTGAGATAAATGTAAGTCGTTCTGGATAAGGGCATCTCCCAAATGCTGTAAATGCACTTTATAGAGTAGTTATGTAGCAGGGTTTGGCATCCTTATGTGCTCTCTAGGTTATAGATGTACTAAAGGAGCTGAGGTTCAGGGTTTCAGCCTTCTGACTTTGAGAAGCTCTCCCTCATTAGTCTATTTAATTGTAAACCCTTACATGCAGTAAGTCACAAACACAGTATTGAACATGTGTATAAGGTGTATAAGAATTAAATGAGATTGGATATATATTCATTTTGTATAGTTTTACTGATCTATTTAGAGATCAATCCAACATTCTGTATGGCAGTTACTTTACTACTGTCCACTAGGAATGACTGGGGAGGTGGCGGTTAAAGCCCTTAAAATGATGTCAGTGTCTTAATAAATAAATACACAACCCCTGAAATACACAACGCTGTAATGGTATTTGGATAAACTGTAGTGATCTATGTGCATTCTACCATGTGTAGGCAACTCCATGCATTTTAGATCAGAGCTTAATCACTTTGAAATCACAATTTATGGCTCCTGGTGGTTTTTGTTCCAGGGTTGAGTAAAAGCACTGTGTGAAATGTTGCTTTGTCCCGAAAAACATGATTTTTTTTGGTTTATTAATGCATTTAATTCAAATGACCAGTCGAATAGGCTGATAACAGTAATAACTCAGTAATAATCTTTGCTTGAGACACCACTGCAACTAACTATAATAATAGCATAGAAAATCTAATGGACAGCTGTTGATGTCTCCAAAATATGAAATCTAATCTATCTATATATGAAATCAAAATAATCTCCAGATGAATCTTTTCATAAACACTGTGGATTTCAGTGATGTATTCTATATAATTATATATTATATAATATATAAGTCGTATTCAGTCATTAGTCAGAACTCGCTCCTTCAAAGATTTTACGTTTCATACAATAACATAGTTCTTTGTCTGTCCAGCCAGATTACGTCACAGCATCACTGGCTGGGCAAAATTTTATTAAACTTTTTCCAGTGCTTAGATATCTGCCTACAATACAAGTTTAAACTGCACAATAAGTGAAATCAAAATGTTGAGTAAAAGTGATGTTATGAACAGTTTATGTGTCGGATTTAATAATTTACTTTAAAATGAGCTACTTGCTCAATGTAACCAAACACCTGCACCAATAGATATTAATTACAAACTCTAAACTGAATATTTTTATCGGGATTAGTTCATATTTTCACCGCTAAAATAACAGCTGAAGTGGTGTAAGTGAATTTTAACGCGCTGGAGTCGTTTTAGGACAAAACTTAAACTTCATCTGATCTACTTGTTTTTCTGTTTCCCATCTGTGCTTCACTCTCCGATTACCGAACAGGGAGTTTATTGGGCCAACAACGAAAAAAGTACAACTCAACATACACAGGTAAACTTTCTCTATCCTCTCTTTCCCATTGATTAGAATGAAATGAAATGGCAGATTCAAAATCTTGCCGTGATCTAGGTACATTTTGTATAATTTCCTTACCTAAAATAATATCACTGTTTACATTAAAGCTGATCAGCTTATTGTTTAGCTTTAACCTTTTAACTGTTTCTACAATCTCTTTACCCGTCACCGACAGGCACTAACGCTAGTGTAATAATAAAGCTGAAGTCCGCCTCAACTGTTCGATCAGCTGGAAGTCGCGCATGCGCAGTAAGACACGGAGCTTTAACGATATTTATCCAGCAAGGTATTGCTAAGATCACACCACGTACAAATCGATATATATATTTTTTTTACTTGACTCGTTAGTTACCTTCAGTCTGTCCCCGGATATCGGGGGAAACTGCGGTCTCTTCGGTACCACTGCGTCTTCAGACTCCATTTGCACTTCTTCTCCCTGGTCACGCTTACGTTTTGAAGTTTTCTTCGACTTTACCTTTTGGAAAGTGTCCGTGCTGTCTCCATTATTCACAGCAATAATCTCCTCAGATACCGCGTTACTGACCGTTTCCTCCATTGTGACTTTACAAGTGGTTGTAGCTTAATAGTTTAATAAAGGGTGGTATTATTCAGAGGAGCTGTTTATCCTGAGCACGCGGTATCCTCCATTCTACAGAAAGGACCCTGGGGTCGCCTGAGCACTGCCTGTATGCATGTGTACAATTTCCACATCAATTAACATAAAATTTAAATATAGTACGACATTTGTATGCCTTACAGTTAATTTCTTAAAAAATATTAAAACTAATAAAAATTTCAAACTAATTTGTTATTTATAATAGCGCAAATTATGAGAGGATATACGAATAGGCGACCATACGAACAGCTGTACACGCAACCACGTCTACTTGTCACCTTTTCCCAACTGTATTCAGGCTAACCCCGCCTCCTAACTCTGATTGGCCAACGCTTCTCTATTTTCTCGCTCGATTGGCTAATTTTAGGTCCACTTGGAATCCGTAGCCAGTCAGAGTCTATGAGGTCGGAGTTTCCGTAATACAGGTGGGGGAAACCAGTAGCTTAATCAGTCCTTCGAAGTTGTCAGAAACCTCACGGTGCTCTCGCTGTTTGATTTGCTCTTAGTTTTAGCCGAAATGTCAACGCCTTTGGAAAAGCCGCAGATCATCGCGCACATTCAGAAGAGCCTGAACTACACAGTGTTCGACTGTAAGTGGATCCCCTGCAGCGCCAAATTTGTTTGCATGGGAAACTTCGCCAGAGGAACCGGAGTGCTGCAGGTGTACGAGGTTCAGCGTGGAGACGTGCAGCTCGTCAAAGAGGTGTCAAGTTTCTTCTTGTGCAGTTTTTACCAAAAAATTGTCTTAATAATTTTAACCAAATAGAGCTTAAACACTCCCTAGCTGAAAGGCTAAGCAGCTAGCTGGCGTTCTAGAACAATCTCAACACCTCGTTGTCATAGCAACCACAAGCAACGCTGACCCCAGGATTGACGGCGCGAGATTTTTAAACTATGCTACACTGCAATCTGCGCATATGATTAAGAAACAAATGAGGTAAAAAGATAATCAAAGCATCACTTGATCACTAAGTACTGAAGCCCCTGTGTTGCCCTTAAAGCTCCCCTGCACACTTCTGGGTGATGCTGTGGTGCTGCCCCAATCCTATCACACCACTGACACACACACTATAGTGTATGTTTTGCTGCTATAAGTTTACAAAACCCTGCAGCATGACTAACATAACATCAGTGTGTCCTCACAGGGTCAGAATTGTCCACCAGCACAAAAACAGGAGTGCTGCAGTCACTTTCTCAAGTGTATTGTTGTGCAAAATAAAGCAGTCTGGGAATACACCATATGGACCAAAGTATTTGGCCAAACATGTTAATTACTGAGTTCAGGTGTTTCAATCAGGCTTCTTTATTCCCAGTAAAGGGCTGCTTTAAAATACCAGGACATCTTGGACAATGCTGTGCTTACAACTTCATGACAACAGTTTGGGGAAGGCCCTTTTCTATTCCAACATGACTGTGCCACAGTGCACAAAGCAAGGACTATAAAAACATGGTTTTATGAGTTTGATGTGGTGTAGAACGGAAACACTGATGCCTCTGTGTCTAATTCATAATGTAAGTCTATGCATCAATATCAGGTCTTCAGGTAGATCAAAATTTTGTAAATTAAAATCTTGTAAAATTATTTAATCTGAAGAGTTGGCTACAGCAAAAAAAGTGAAATATGAACACGTACACATAGGCAAAAAAAAAAAAAAGAACAGTTGTATACGACAAACTAAAATGTGTCCTGGTACATCTTCAGGTGTGACCCAGACCAAAATCTGCATATTTTCTCATATATTTGTTTGCATACTTCAGATCGAAAAGCCCAAGCCAATCAAATGTGGAACATTCGGAGCAACATCTCTCCAGCAGAGGCATCTGGCCACTGGTGATTTTGACGGCAACCTTCATGTGTGGTAAGAGTGGCATTTTTACTGTCTATCTCTTAATTCCTTACATGTGTGGGCTGAGCTGGACTGTGAAATTTATTCATTAGGAATCTTGAGGCATCAGAGGTTCCAGTGTACTCTGTGAAAGGCCACAAGGAAATAATAAACTGCATAGACGGAGTCGGTGGGTTAGGCATCGGAGACGGCGCACCAGAAATCGTTACCGGGAGCCGAGATGGTTAGTTTGCCGTGGTTACGAATCCTGATGTTGTGTATCATAATGACATCCTGGATCACAAAAATATCTGATACATGTTTAACTGCTTGCAGTGCAATGTGAAATTGCAATGAAAATAAACGCATATATTTATTTAGCTATTTTACCTGATTATTATTGTTATTATTATTATTATTATTATTGATATTATTTGATCTACATAATCTACAATCTCACTTCCGTAGGTACAGTTAAAGTGTGGGATCCAAGGCAAAAAGACACATCTGTGGCGAACATGGAGCCGACAGAAGGAGAGACCAAGAGAGATTGTTGGACCGTTGCATTTGGTGTGTATTTATAGCACTAAAGGAATCTCAATAAATCATGATAATAATTCATGATAAGGAAATGGACATACTTTGTAGTATTGTGTTTTACATCAGCAATAACAGAAAGGAAAATGAAACTTGTGGAGAGAAAGGCTGAATCTGTTCATATCCAGCATTTAAATTTGAAAAACCCTTGAAGGTCTTCATTCTGTTATTCAAGTGAATAATGCTAAACACCCTTGTTTACTTAAAATATACTGTAAAACTGTTAAGAACAGAACGTAACAAACTCACTGAGGTTATTAATTATCCGCAGGAATCATATTTCAGTATTATAGCTTGTAGTGTGATATTAAAAACCCTTAACATTGTACTGTATGGTTATTGTACATACTGTACATTCCTTCTACATCTCAGGTAAATCCAGGACTTCAGTTGTTCAGCAGTACTTGTGTAGCATGTACAAGCGGTGTTCAGGTCAAAATGGGGTTTTTGATTGTGCAGAATAACAGTTTTAAGAGTTAAACTACTATATAATTCCATGTTACACTAATGTACTTTTCCCAGAATTTTACTAGTGTTTTGATACCATCAAGGTAGACAGTTTTCTCAGTACACTGGATTCATGATCACGCTGCCTGCTTCATGTCATTGTCACTGCTGAAACACTGGCCTCCTGATAAATCCTTTAATGGAAAGAAACAGCCTGGTTTGAAAAGGCAAAGACATTTTGCTTTTGCAGGACAATGCATGACCTCATACTGCGGACTATTTGCACATTATAAGAACTCAGATGGGAGTTATTGCCACATCCCCTGTACAGTCCTGACTTTATCCAAGCCATTTCCACATGTTTGGGCCATTAATGGAGTTCCTGGGAGGCCAGTATACCCAAACACTGGGATAAGTACATTATTGTAGCAGGAGATTATTTAAAAAAATGAAGGTAGTTTTTACTCTCATAATAGTGTTCTGTTATTCTGCGCAATCAAAAGTCTCGGTTTGTAATTAAGGGACGAATTTCAATAGGCTGCGCTTCTTTGGAAAAATAATCCATGCTAGTGAAATTGTGTGAAATGCTTTGCTTAACAGCATGTGCAGTAGTATGTTATTCTTCTCATACAGCAACAATATGCCAATAATTACAAATTTGCCTTATATTAAATGTTATAGAATGACGATGAGACAATTCCTGTTATCAGATGTTATCACAGTTTTTGGTTTATTTTCAGTTTTGTTTTTAGCTGTTTTTTCACAGCATGATGTGTATGATGTGTTTTTCTTCTTTTCCTTCACAGGTCACGCCTTTAACGATCAGGACCGCTGTGTATGTGCTGGTTATGACAATGGGGATATTAAGCTGTTCGATCTTCGAAACATGTCTCTGCGATGGGAGACAAATATTAAAAATGGCGTAAGTTTCCAAATCAGACAAAGATTTTCATAAAGCATATATGGGATATGTTAGATATTCATTGGAGAGTAAGGGAGTCTGACTTATTTTATGTAAAGGGGTTACATTACGTTAATTAGGCTGTCAAGTAAATCGGAACAAAAAGACAATCGGATTAGACACAACACGTCGATCACTCGTTTACAAAGGAAAAAAAACAGTGTGAAAAGTATTTTAGAAAATGGAGAAAGAGGACAAGGAAGGAAGTATTCGATGGGTTATTTAGGGGGAAGGGTGTAGAAAAGAGAATTTAAACTGAAAGCAAGATGAGGGAGATCAAGACCAGAAGGTGGTGGTAATGCAACATAGTATTGAACTAACTTATATTTAACTTTCTCTATTTTGCCCCAAGTGGAATAACAGAAACTTGATCCTTTTTTTCCTAAACTTTTTAGTTTAGTTTTAGTCAACAAGTTAAATTTAATCTAAAACACAGTTTTTAAATTCACTGCTGAATTAGAACATTATAATGTTCTAGAAGTTTTCTAAGAAGTGTTCTAGTACTTTGTAATCTTTCTTTATGATGTTGATGAGAAATAATACCCATCAATAATAAAACATTTTAAACCTTTCCATATTGTATAGGTATGCAGTGTTGAATTTGACAGAAAAGATATTAACATGAATAAACTAGTGGCTACATCTTTAGAGGGCAAATTTCACGTCTTTGACATGAGGACGCAGCATCCAACCAAAGGCTTCGCATCTGTTTGTGAAAAGGTGAGATTGCGAGCAGTCGCTTACATGATATTATCAACGAAGTATTTATATTCATAGCTGTTCAAATTATTTACAGTATGCTATTGCTACTGTCTGTATTTAAGGCCCACAAATCTACAATATGGCAAGTTAGGCATTTACCCCAGAACCGAGACGTCTTCATGACAACAGGTGGAGCCGGGAACCTGCACTTATGGAAATAGTAAGTCAAAAAAAAAAAAAATCTGTGTAGTCATACTGTAAAGGAAAATGTTTCTCTCTCGCACACATCATTCATATCACACTAGTAAGTACGAGAGTAATGTGTGCTGTGAAATGCTTTTTTTTAAAACTAGAAGACATATTTGTTAAGCAGGACACAAAATATAGCTGTGTAAAGTCTTTTTCATGCAACTATGCAGACAGTTATCCTGCTTGGCTAGTTATTTAGCTTGCTAACTAGCTTTTAAATTAAAGTTGCTACAGAAAATTTTATTTGAACTCAGCAAATACATTTTTGAGCATTTTATTGCTTGTACAGTATTTACACTTTATCCATTGTTTGCTTAAACAAAAAAAAATGACATTTGAAGTTTGATATAGTCTCTTTACAGCAAGTAACATGAGAACTTAGATTAATTTTTAGATTAATTTAGATTTTTTAAAAATCGTTAAAGAAATGCAGTATTGATTACTCTGTCTTGTTGCAGTGAGTATCCAGAGAAGAGGAGTGAGAAGGATGGAGAAGGAGTGGCCAGAGGAGTGGCTGGGACACTCAATCTCTTGCAGAACGTCACTCTGTCCACACAACCCATCGCCAGCCTGGACTGGAGTCCTGACAAGCAGGGCCTGTGTGTGTGCGCTTCCTTTGACCAGTCTGTGCGAGTCCTCATCGTCACCAAGTTGAACAGAGTATGAGTTCACGTCACATGACGCCGGGCCGTTATATTATTAGTCAAAGCAACAGTGTTTTCTATACAAAACCAAATGTGAACCTGGTTATATGCATAAAGTCTTAACTTTAAATCTTCTCCTGAATGACATTTGCCTTTGAATATGAAATGTTTTACAAACTAAACCATTTTGCAGTCCCAGACTTGTCATTTTGAATTTCTTTTCATTTTGCAAGTTCTTTGATTAACGATGTTAACTTCTGACATCCGCAATAACAGAAAGGAAAATGAAACTTGTGGAGAGAAAGGCTGAATCTGTTCATATCCAGCATTTAAATTTAAAAAACTCTTGAAGGTCTTCATCCTGCACTGATTTGTTATGAATTCCTGCATAAACTGTTTTTAGCACCTTGGTCATAAACTTCCCATCCAGTATGTCAATATACTTTTCGATGCAACCTTTTAAGAAGAGGAGGAAAAATAAGCATTTGCAGTTAAATTAAGCTGGGCAAAGTAAAGCAAAAAGTATTTTAAAAGAAAACGCACAACCTTTTTTACTATTAATGTGTGACAAACTTACTAAGTCCCATGACTTTCCCATATGCAATCAGATTAGGAGGCAGCTGTGGATGCTCATACAGATCTTGCTTCATGAGGATGTGAACAATCTCTCCTGTGATGAACGCATCATCAAATGTCTGCTCGGTCACAGGCTTTAAGGGAAACCTGTTGTAAACATCTACTGCAGCCTGTGGATCACTTCCCACCAGTAGGTTTGCCAGCTCGATGGATGCATCATGAATCTAAAATGCATCCATACTACCCACAGTGAGCACCAACTGTACAAAATAAATGTCGGATGAAGTGATAAAAATGAGAATCTAACCTGTGGAGACATGGAGATAACCTCTTGGTAGAGAGTGCAGGCCTGCTGGTGTAAGTTTAGAGAATGTGCCAAGGCTCTGGCTAATCCTAGCCGAGGAACATGGGACTTCAGGTTCAGCGCTGCTGGAGTGGAGGCACCACTGGTCTCATGCTCCTCCTCCAAAGGTGCTATTTAAATATACACAAAATGAGAAGGATTAAAATCTATCTTTTTTTTATTTTATTTTACTGGTCATTAGGGATCACCAGAGACCATCTGATACGATATTATGCTGATATTTAGGTGCCGATTCGTATTGTGATTCTGTAAGTGTCATGATTTTAAAAACATCCTGATTCAATATCGGACTTTATAAAGATTTTGTTACACTCCTAAACAAATTTAGCAATAATTTGTAAATAACACACAGGGTGCTTGTGATGAGTGTAGGATTATAGAAGAACTGCAACATTTTACAAACTCAAATACAAACAAGTATTTTTAAAAAATCTATTTTGGATTCAGTGAATTGCCACTTTTTCCCTCTTATCTCTGCTGGCCATGTTCTCAGTATGTTTCAGAGTGTCTCAGCAGTTTCTTGTTCATGTTACTACTAACAAGAAATAAACATATTGGATTGGTTGGCAGTCCATCCACTTGTTTATCACAGGATTACTCTTAGGGACAATTTAAAGTAGCCAATTAAACTGATTGTCTCCTTGTGAGGAAACCATAGAACCTGGTATATTAAAGAAAAACATGCAGTGATTTTAAACAGCAGACTTTCAGAATCAATTACAGCTAATTTAAGATGAACACTGAGGTGTGGACAAACCTGCTGGTTTAGTGCTTTGGGTGCTGCACTCCTGTTTGGACTTGTTGGGAGAAAGCTGGGGTTTGGTGCTTGGCTTGTCTCTGCTCTTTCTATTCTTCTTAACCACAGCCACTCCTCTGGTATAAAACAGAAAAAGGGACTCATGTTACTCATCTATTTTTTGGAAAGTAAAAGATCAACACATTTTTAAAAAATGACTTACACTATGAAATGACTAATAGGGTTAAAGCTATTAAATGCAGTATAAGGTTAATTACTGTCCTTGAAACATATGCTGTGCCTTAACGTATCAGATGTGTGTCTGTGTCTCAGATAGTAACCTTGCTCCTCTTGGAATTGCTTTGACCCCTCGAGTTGGAGCAGATGTTTTAGCAGTGGCTGAATTTCCACCTTGGGCTGCAGCTATTTTTTCAATCCCCTTTCCAGCCCCAGTGTGCTCAAATGACCTTTTCGCCTCCTTAATGCAGACTTGCTTTTCCGTTTTCTCCTTCTCTTTAGCCGAGTGCTCCTGCCACCATTTCTGTTCTGTGTGAAATGAAATTTCAATCATACAGGACACTACTGTATATCTAAGTCAAGATTTACACTGATAATCCCGAAGTGCTTGCCCACTGATTAGAGGTTCAGGAGGATCACTAGTCAGTGGCAATCCCTCCAGCATGATGCTAGCCTAGAAACTGAGGCAGGTGTCAGCCAAGGACGCTTGAGCCATTTCTGAGCCAGGGTCACTTTCACACCGGGCTAGTTGAGCCTGACCCAGCAGGCATAGTGCTGTGCTGCTGCAGGGTGTGTTCCTGACTCCTAGCTCACACACCTGCACAGACCAGAAACAATGACCTCCGGTTGAATTTCAATAATGGTCTTGGTCTGGTACTCAGATACATTGGGAAAATATGAAAAGAGATCTTGTTAACATATAATGTGTTAAACTAGAACCGTGTATATGCTTTAAATTTAGGCCGTATTAACCTAGTATTAGGTCTGTACTCACTCACTCGCTCATCGTCTATACCACTTATTCAGGGTCGTGGGGTGCCTGGAGCCCATCCCAGGAGACTTAGGGCACAAGGCAGGGTACACCCTAGACAGGGTGCCAATCCATCACAGAGCACACACTCATTCACACAATATTGGCAATTAGGGACACCAACTAGTCTAATCTGCAGGTCTTTGGACTCTGGGAGGAAACCGGAGGACCCAGAGGAAACGTCACATGCACACAGAGACGAGAATCAAGCATGGCCGGGAATCAAACCCGGATCCTAGAGGTGCAAGGCAACAGTGCTAACCACTAAGCCACTGTGCTGCCCTAGGTCTGTACTGTATGAATAAAATTCTGATGAGTGCATGTGAACAAGTCACTCACTTTTAACTGCAGGTCTAGAAGTTCTCTGCAGGTGGCGCTGCACGAGAGTCATATGAGAGAAGACAGAGCTTGGCACCTCTTGTTCATCCAGGATTGCTCGATTAAGTTCTCATGCTGAATGAGAATTTGAAGTGAAGCAAAGTGGGCATCTAGCAT
>JAOTRS010000039.1:5961166-5977311 GCA_028565755.1 Dinotopterus cunningtoni
TTGTAAAGAAAAAGTCAAAGACAAGAGATAACTGTATACAACTGTATAAACTAAAAAAATCATGTCATTTCTTGTCTATATTTACTTAGATTAGGAAATGCTTATATAAATAAAAAAATAATCATTATATTCTAAGACGTCAGATCTAATGAGTTGGCCGCTGTTTGGGAGGTTCTGGCTGAGTTTGTTCATGAAACCTTCCTGGAATGCACCTTGACTGATCAGATCAATGCTGGAACTTTTCCTGATGTCATGTGTGACTCATTGACTCACAGAGCCAGATAGTAACATACATGGAATTCCCTTTCCATTCCATAGATCAAACTGTGTCTTTAGGTGTGTCAAAAACCCCAGTCATACATTTTGTATTCCCTCCTTGGAGTTTTTTTTTTTTTTTTTGTATTGTCATTGGGTCTAATCTGGTTGTAAACTGGGAATGGCCTACAAGTACAAGGTCTATGAGGAATTCGTAATATAGTTGTTGTTTTTTATCTAAAGTTTAAAACCAAGCAGCAGGTGGCATAGTAACTTGGTAGTTTTTGAGGTCGCATCGCACCTCCAGGGTTAGAGGCTCAACTCTCACATCCTGTCTATGGGTGGAGTTTGAGTGTTCTCCTTGTGTTTTGTGGGTTTTCTTAAGGTATTCTGCTTCATCCCACAGTCCAAAGACATGTGTTTTAGGCTGACTGGCATTTATTTTCAAATTGCCAGTATTTTGTGTGTGTGTGTGTGTGTGTGTGTGTGTGTGTGTGTGTACTTCCTCCCTCTAATGGGGTGCCCCCCACCTTGTACCCTGACTTCCCTGTGATCCATAGGCAAATAAGCAAATGCTGTAAAAGAATTCTCTATGTAAAGATGTATCTCATACATGAGTATGAGTTCTATTTAATTTTCTATTGTTAGTTTCGAAGCCATATTTGGTTTGGAATAAAAAGAAAATATACTGTATAAGTATCAGTTGCGTTTGAGTTAAATGCCTTGATTAGAAATGTTCACTTGCTCATAAGAGCACCACTGTTAAAGAAACTCTTAAAATATTTAGGTAATTTAAAATAATTAGCAAGTACAGCATGTTTAAACAAAATGAATAACTACCGTGTTTGGATGCAATGGTATATTGTGCAGAGAGCAAGCAGGGATTTCGGCAGGTCTATATCCTGCTCAAGTGTCTTTCTGACATTCTGGAGTTTGAGCTTACATTTCTAGTGACCCGTCCGGAACAAACAAATAAACTGCCTCATATTTAAAATTTGACATATTTTATATAAATTTTATCTTTGTAGTTTTGTAAGACAGCTTTTTTCTATTTATTTTACATCAATAAAACTTTAGTCAGCAAGACACAGTGGTGCTGCCAGGAGCAGTGCTCCCACAGAGTGCCAGGGCCTGGAGATCGGGTTATTGTGAAAGTGTGTAGTTTTTTGTTTCCTCCCCAGTAACCTCCTTCCTTCAAAAAAAACAAAACAAGGAGCAGTAAATGGGAATGAACAAGTTTGTGAATATTTGTCTACGTCTGGTGATGCAGTCCATCACATGACACCATGCACACCAGATGACACCATACACAGATGACACCAGGTCACTGGGTCAACGTATTTGATTGGGAACTTTGTTTTTGGTTTCATAACTTTAAAAATATGCATATAAATTAGACTAAAATGATAAATCATAACTATCCTAACCATCTCTGATGAGCAGGCCAGGGGTGACGGTGGCACAGAAAATCTCCCAGAGATAACAATAGGAACAAACCTTGAGGGGAAACTCAAAAGACTCAGTGAGGAACCCATGCTTATTTGGGTGATATCAGATAATATGACTGGCATATCCGTGCACTTTGAGGTTGAAAGTTCAATACAACATTAAATGCGTTTAACTCTTTCACTGATGGAGACACCATCTCCATGACCATCGTGTAGAACCGTTGTCATAAACAGCAGCCAGAGGCGTCCATGCAGTTGGGTCAGGATCACTGGTATCTCAGAAGAGCTATGTGTATATAGCCAGAGTGAGATAGAGAGAGAGAAGAGAAAGAGAGACAAGGTCAATGTATGCTGTATATTGTGCAAGAGAGCAAGCAGGGACTCCGGCAGGAATAACTATGACAACATAACTAAGACGTAGGGAACACGGGTAAACACTCCCTTTTATGTTGGCACAAAGCAGCTACCAGCTGTAGTCGTCGATCATGATCAGTAACAGAAAGTTGAGAAGCCTGTTTTGGGACTTTCAGCACTACTGATCCAATAATCTACAGTATGTGGGTGTATGTATATTTTTGGCCTTGTATGTATAATTTTGATCCTGTGATGATTTCAGAAACCCCCAAATAAATGAAACCTTGTGCTGCAAAGAGGTCCATCAATCAGCCATAAGATTAAAACTGTTAACATTAAAACCATATTAGTTTTAGGTTCTACTTCTGCCACCAAAACAGCTCTGAGCCCTGGAGGCACAACTCCATAAGACTTCTCGAGGAGCACTGTGGTGTCTGGCACCGGAGCATTAGTGGCAGAGTGCTGTGGTTTACAGAGTGTGATCTCCATGGATCAGACTTGTTTGTTCAGCACATCCCATGGATGCTCACTCGGATTGAGATCTGGGGAAATTGGAGGCCACATCAACGAACTTGAACTTGAGCCTCATACACAGCAAGTTGTGACGCACTGGGTGTTCTGATACCTTTCTATCATAGACAACTTAACTTTTTTTTATTATTATTTGTCCTTCTGTACATTGGCTCTTCTGACTGGCTGGTCTTTGCTCCCCAGAGGAATCGATGAGCCTTGGGTGCCCATGAGTTGATAATAAATGTTATTCAGTTTACTTGACAGTGGTGTTAGTGTTGTGGCGGCTCGGTGTATGTTGTATGGTGTATGTTAAGACCGAAGACTAGATGATGAGAAGAGAACAATCATTCTGCACCAGACCATTTCAAATAAATCATTGGTGTCCCAAGACTGCCATGTTCATGTGTTGAGTATAGTAATCTTCTGACCACAGCCATGATGTTCATTTACAGTAGATTGTGTGGCTGTACTTTTTTCAGACATTCCCAATGATTGCAAGGCAGGTGGTAGGTATGTGGAAGGCGTGGCACCCACATGCGTGGCGGTTCTTTCCCCCCACCTCCTCTGAATGTCCCCTCCCTCTGAGCTGCTTTCCATCCAGCAGTGAGTAAGCGGCTAGGGGGCCGCTACTGCTCTTCCTACGCATCACTCACAAGCTTGTGTGGGCTGACTTTCACAAGTGAATTATTCGAAAGAGTGACAAAAAAAAATTACCGACAAAAATGCCAGAGACAGAAAGAGAGAGAAAAAAGAAACAACTCACGAATGACGTGTGGTAATTCGTGGTCACAAAACTTCCTGAGACAAATGGCAATAGTTCCTGTGTTTCAACTTTAACTATGTGTCGACTTCCTCTGCCTTTTTGTACCGGTGTTTTACACAATATCTAAAACATTACAGAAAATTACCGTCAGTATGCATGACATTTTTCTGCACTTTACTGTAAACTTAATAGTGAAACTTATTCATGAGTATCACTTCTTTATGGACTTCTTACCGACTGATGATTTTTCTCCGATCTTTAATAGACTCAGCTGTTCAATGCCAATGTCTCCCCCCCCAAAAAAAAAATCGATTCAGTTACGTATCGCAATAGGTGACTCCAAAAAAAATTTTTTTTTTTTTTTTTAAATGATAGTTTTTTTAATTTGTATGTTTACGTTTAAGTACAATTGCAGTTCCTCTATAATCCTACAGGTGGAGCAAGCTAAAGAATGTCACAGAATCCTGTGTGGTAGATTTTAAATTATTAGTAAAATTTGTTCAAAATTATAACAAAATCTGGAAATATTTTAATGTCAAATCAGGATATGTATAAAATCATGATACTATAGGATAGCAATAGAAATGAATTGGCACCTAGGTGTCGCGATGACTCCGTATCGGGCGGTCCCTGGTGATTCCCGTACCTAATATGTAGCACACTACAGTTTCTAGGCGACATAATCACATTTAGTGCACATAGAGACTTTATATTGAAACGAATTTAAATAAAAAACACAAACACCAAGTCGATTCAACTTTTCCTATTAAAAATAATTTATTCCAGAACAACATATAAATAATTATTGTAACACAATACAGATAATGTTTATTGTGAATAAATACCAAACACACCCCCCTCTACCCACAAAGAAAAAAAAAAAAGTGGTATTTTTTTTAAACTAGGTCTACAGTTGGAATGTAACTATGTCAGAAGTAAGTCAGAAATACCTCAACTAATTCCAGAGCAGCTTATTACGTTCTGTGCAAATTGGTGATCTGAACTGAATTCAGACTCAGTAGTTGAAGAGCCAACACTCCTAACGGTGGGACTGGGAATTGTTCTTGAACGCATCTTTTGTATAAAGCACGTCTGCACACGGGGCCTGCGCATCTCTAGTTTCTCCACTATCGTAGCTGGCAGAAATGAAATGTCTAATGCACGTGCTTGATTCTCAGTTGCCAAAATAGCAACGTTTTCTACGTGCATCTCTATGCAAGCGTTGGGAGCAGTGGTCATGTTCAATGGACGTGTTTTCGCATACCGAATGTATGCAATAGAGGCATCATGTGAACATAGCAGAAGTAAACTATAGGGAAGGAAACTCCCTTGTACATTTTTTTTAAAGCAGATTAAACTGGGTGCTCACGAAAAAAGGATGTACACAACACACTGGTGTGTTTACTTTCTGATTTGTCTGGTTTTGCTGGTTTTTTTTTTTGTTTTTTTTTAAATAAAGGAATCTATCCTGTCTTGCATGCACGGTTCTTTCGCGTTGCTGTTTCTTTGATGTGGTGATTCTCTTCAAGCAGGTGTTAATGTGTTGTTTGTTAAGGTGTGATGGAGAACCTGTTATTATTGCACTTCGGAATTTATTCTTCTCTTTTCTTTTTTTTTTTTTAGCTACGGGGAAAATGTTAGAATATCTCCAACATCAGCTAGCGCCGTAGCAAGTAAACGTAAACAAACCAAACGACGTCCAGCAAGGCGAAATCGGGTGAATAATCATTTCAAGCGCGAGCAGGCCACAAAAAGTGAGCAATGATAAATAAATAGGTTTTTTTGTTTGTTTTTTTTAAACAAAAAAAAAAAATCTCAAAGGCAACAGGTCCGATTTGGCAGCAGACATCAAATGGTGCAGCAGAAAAGAAAACTGGAGCTCTGCTTTGCGAACACTCATTGGCACTTAACCTACATTTGTAAGAAATAAACTGGTTTTCTGAGGCCTCTGTAACCCTGTAGCTGTGTCTCCTGTGTATTTCCTACAGGCCCCGCTGGATTACTGCGATCTGCAGCGGCAACGTACATCAACTTGGTCGTGATTATTCTGGAAGTTACTTTGGTCAAATTTCATCATTTTCAGCTCACAATTGAAAAATCGATCTTTTGAAGGCCCCCCCACCCAGACACACAAATTTCCTCAGCAATGTACAAACTGTTTACAATCTTATTACCCTGTTTGATATAAATCACAGATAGCACAGATGTATGCGACTGGATGCCAGTGTATCATCAGTTTCTTTATATCAACAGCCCCGTCTGTCTTATTCACATAGAAAAATGATCAAAACTTTGCTCAAGAGGTAAATCGCCAGTGTTTACACCACTGCTGGCACCCGGAAAACAGGTGGCTCAGTTAGCTGTGGAATTCCATGTAGGAAATGATTCACACGCATCGGCGTGCAACCGTTCCAGTCCCCTCTTCGGAAAAGGAAACCGGTAGCATCAGCCCCGGTAAATCTGCTTAAAGTGGTCACACTCGTTGCAGTAGCCTTGTTTTTCCTGGTTGGCATAATGATCGCAGCCTTGTGTCCTGCAACGCTGCTTGCTCTTCTCTTTTGGCGCGTGGGCACGACGGCCCTCGCGCTGCCCGCCGCGATTCAGGCAGTCCGGGCACAAGTCCGTGCAGCCGGGTGACACGTTCTTACATCCGCTGCGGCGGCACTGGACCTGGCTGAGTGTCGCGGTCGGACGTGTTTTGGGCGCTCGCTGAAAAACGAAGGATGAATAAATAAGTATGCAAATGAATAAATAGGGAGATTTATCATCATTTGGACGCAGACAAATAGCGGACATCTTTAAAGGACTCACCAAGACTGGAGGAGAAGTGGAGCCTCTGCTAGCGGCTTCATTCAGTCTGGCGCTCTGCTCCTTCACGTAGCACTTGTTGCAGTAGCCCTCGAGCATGGCTTTGCCCATGGCACCGCAGCCTTGCCCACGACACCGCACGTTTTGAAAACCTGCCTCCGATGTATGTCTGGGCTGCACCACTGCTGGAGCTGCCTCTGCATCAAGAACACCACCAGGACATATGTTACTCTCGTGCTACTGTGTGTTTGCTACAAATATGCTGTCTTTGTTAGCTAGACGAAGAAAGATCACGATGCTCAATATCTTTTCAAAAATCACATTTCATTTTGAAGCTACTTTTAAGGAACTAGCATAACTCGAATAACTTTCATCTATTATCATGCACATATGGTTGTTCACTTACGGTGATTGGTCTGATAGTCCACATAACAAATAGTACAGAATCCTAATTTCTCGGGTGTGCCGAAGAACTGGCAGCCCGAGCGTTTGCACAGGCGTGCAGTCTGTGGGTTCCACGTGTGCCCGGTGGTACCAGGGCGCTCCGGCTCCCTGGATGGCGCCCACCCTGGCATGTCCATTCTGGGCTCCTGCTGCTGGGCAACAGCACTCCCTTGCATGCACGGCGGACAAAGGCCGTTGAATGTCCGAAAGGCCTCTTGCCTACATGCGGTGCAGTGCTCTGTGTCCCTTTCTCGATCTTTGTCTCGATCTCGGGTGCTTGGGCCCCACTGAGCATGTCCCCAGCCATGGGCAGGGCCCTGGGGTTGCCCGTTCCCTGCCTGACGGGTATTGAAGCAGCGTTCGCACAAGCCGTCGTGCTCTACACTGAGCGTGAAGAGACAGCCGGGCGTCTTGCACTTCATGGCGTGCGTCTCACTGTACAGGCTCAGACTGGGTGCCGTCGGTGGCGCCGAGCGCGGGCTCGGGACTGTCGGCTCGGACGGCGCGTTGGCATGATTGGTTCGGTTGGGGCGACTGGTAACAGCCTCGTGCTTACCGCTGGCGCGCCGCTTCTCGAAGCACTGGTGGCAGTGTGGCTGCGTGTCCACCGAGACGTAGAAGGTGCAGCGCGGCGTAGCACAGCGGATCTCTATCAGCGACAACTGTGAGACAGAGAAGGGCGGTGGTGCCTGCTGTGACGTGGGTGGCCACAGTGCATCCTTGTCCTCCTGCCACCGCTTGTACTCATGATTCACCAGCTGCAGGTAGTCTTCCATTAGGTTCATGTCCTCAGGCAGATTGCCCTCATCGAGGCTGATGGAAAATGATGTACAACCTTATTAGACCATCAAATCGGCAGCAGGCTAAATGTGATGTACGTTATATGCAGGTACCAAACAAAATAAACAAAATCTATTGTAATTACAAATGATAAACCTTTGCCTAAATGGTCCTGCAATACATTTCAGCAGGAGAAGTTTGACAGATCTTCACTGTTACATCTAAAGATCTACAAGACTGATGGAATCACTGGTGGTGCTCATATGTGGTTCGTACCGTGCTGCCCTGATAATCTGCGTGGGGTCATAGCCCAGGCCAATTACAGGGATCTCCATGAGCATCAGATACTCATTTAGCAGTCGCTCCTTCTGTTGCTGCTCTTTCTCCGTCAAAAAGTGGATGCGCAGCTCCTCGAACCCTCCCCTTCCTGGATTGATCAATGGTAGGGCTCGAAACTCTGAAAGAAACCAGGACATCATTTAAAAAAAATAATAAAATAAAAAAAATAACTTTAAACAGTAATAAGAAGAGGTTAATAGAGTTCTGGGTTGTACCTGGACCGCTGTCTTTGATTGTGATTAGAGGTGCAAAGTGTTGCGAGTCATAGCCGAGCACTATGGGATACTTGTAGCACTCTCCTGGAGGCCAGTGAAGAGGCAGGTAAATGCCTCCTACATTGAGGGGTGAAAAAGAGGAGCCAGACTTCATACTCCTCAGCACTTGATCTGCAGATACAGAAAAGTATAAAAGTATGTGAATAAGCTGAGCTCGGACAGGTTTTAAATTAACCAATGGATATGTAAGCGTCGATTAGTTCTCACACCTGCGATTACGATAATTGGCCGGCGCAGGATATTTGACAGCACGAAGATATGGATGTCTTCCAAGGAGTCAAACTGTAGGCCGTTGCTGCTGGTCACAGGAGACGCCATATCAACTATCTTCGCCCATTCGTCTTCCCAGTTCTGAAAAATATATATATTTAAAATTTATTAATATAAATGTCCCATGACCCACAATTCTGTAGGAAACTGAAACCACAGGCACACCCTGACTGAATATTTACCACACAAAAATTACACTGCTCTCAAAAACAGGTTACGATATATTTAACTACGTAACCAAGAACCAGTGTACATTTTAATAGCATGCAGACACACACATTTAATACAGTATCACCAGAGCTCCAGGACAAACCATTCTGGCCGCTGTTACATTTCGGTGGCTTGGCATTTTGTAAAAGTGTGTACTGTATGTAGGTAGTCACCGTAGTGCTGTAGCGCAGGCCAGTCTGGGTGAACTCCTGGGAGTGTAGCAGCTCTGTTTGAAAGCGTGCCCTGAAATTACTTGTGTCCGTCTCTTTGAGCACGGCGTAAAGGGCCTTACGCAGGACCAGGTCTGTGTCCTGGACACCCAGCATGTACTGTGAAGCTGCATGGAGCAGGCAATTCCCATCACCTAGACAAAACAAATAAAAAGCATGACTTGAATACATTGCCTGATGTACAAGCATGGAAAAACTTTTAAACATGAACATTAAACTTCACACATGCAATGATGTCAATTTTTTAAAGACTATTAAGACTGGTGCCTTTGCTGTTATAAACCTAAAATAAAAAATAAATAAATAATTGCACATTTCGGAATTCTCACACCCATCGGTCAGAATAGCACAAAACACAATAAACTCTTCAAGTTTGATCTGACAAGAATCAAAGGGAGCAAAAAGGGCAGAGTTGAGTGTGTGTGCTGCAGACTGACTTGCAGTTCCGGTTTGAATGCTCTCTGTTCTAGGCCGCCTCCACAAGCTCAAAAGGGTATTTTTTTCCTTTAACAAAAAAAGAAGAAGAAGAAAAAAAATCCCCTAAAAGAGGCTAAAAGAAAAGAAAGAAGCAAATGTGTTCTACGACTTGACGTTAAAAAAAAGCACCAGACATTTACTTACATGGAGTATAGAAAATATCTCTGGACTTTGTGGGCAAAAAAATTATTTTGGTGCTATAGGAGCTATGGTTAGGTGTTTAGTCAGGTGATGTGACCAAAAAAAAAAAAAAAAAAAAAAAAAAAAACCTGGGGAATTTCCAGCATGCTGCTGGAACAGTTAAAAGGTATCTATTACAGATGTCTATATATCTTTTAAAAGAGGAAATAAGCCTTACGGACGTGTTAAAAAGAAGCCGCCTATAGCAGAAAGGGTGTGCGCGCATATATCTATACTGTGTGCACATATATCTATACTGTATGTATGTGAGTGTGTGTGTGTGTGTGTGTGAATATATATCTATTTATCTATCGATCTACCTATCTATCTGTCTATTTATATATAGATAGGTAGATAGATAGCACTGGCTTTGCTTAAACATGTGACTTTTAGAGTGTTCTGTCCTAAATAAAATAGCGATACATTATAAAGTAAAGAATTACATTCCTGAGGATAACTTACAACTTTAACAGCTAAACTTTTACATTTCATTTGGCTAAAACACTAAGTCACATAATAAGAACGTACATACAAAAACCATACACACGCTACCCCTATAAATCATTTTAAAATATTTTAAGCACTACAATGATATAAAAGGAAATTACAAATTTATGAAATGTCTTGCCATTTGATGATGTCCACTTAACGTGGAGAATAAGACCTTTTGTTGAAGAACTAACCAACGCAGTGCATTTAAATTTGAGCCGCCAAAAAAAATATATATATAAATAAAGCCTGACTTAATTAATAACAATTACAAAGACGCATTAGGTTATGTTGCTATAAGCAGATTACTTATTATTAGATAATTTAAACTAGATTCCATTGAAAACTTCTGGGTTTTTTCGAGGTTGTGCAACTGGTGCGAGTCCTGGTAACAGACTATTCTAAAACAAGGCTATAACACAACAGAGAGGAAATTCCCCCGTAAGCGATTTGCTCTGATTAAGTGTCGCGGGCCTGACATGGCAGCTTTTTCGTTCCCTGCTCAGCTCTTGAGACAGCAGAGTGGCTGGACTTTCCAAAGGGGAGGGACCTCATTCAACAGGAATGTCTTTTTTCGCTCGCTAAACTTCCAATATCACAATAGGGGGCCTCCTTCGGTTCTTTTAAAATTCCGGATGGAGTCCCAAGTCAAGCAAGGAACAAAATTGATGGTCGTCTGGACAAAGTATTGCCCCAGGCAACCTGGTTTCTTACCATTTAGGTTTTAAGTTGTTAAGTGTTTAGATGTTTGTTATAAATTACAGTGTAATAAGCTTTTTTATTAAATTAAAAACATATTAACATAGGACTGGTCCACCTATATAAGGCATGTTGAGAAACTGCTTCTTCTTTTCTAATTTTAGAAAAGAATTTCTCTAGTTCAAGGGCAAAAACTTTCCTCTCAGGTTAAAAGCAAATCTACAATGATTTTACCTTACCAACGACACTTACCAGTTACAACCGTGAAAATAATCACATTTTTATTTTAGTAGTCACATTGCCAGAACTGTCACAATACATCTGGTCCGCCCCAAAAACGAAATGATTACGCCCCATCTAAATCAATGAACACTGCCTAATGAGAAGGGAAAACTGATATGAAAGACGTATAGTGGACATTTTGGAAATACCCAGACCACATCCTTATCAGCACAGTCTCTATTTCAGCCTAAGCTTCCAAACATGGACATAAAATAAAATGAGTCAGCTTTGCGACCGCTGGCATGGACTGTCCTGCCATCCTTGCCCTTGTCCTGGTGTCACCTGATGGGATTAAATTCTACTAATAAGCAGCCGGTTGAAAAGCAGGATCTTCCGTATTTGTGACGTGGGTTAATTAAAGTGAAGGCTGTGTTGAGCATAAATCTTTCTGATAGGAACTATATACATATACAGAGTAAAGGATAAACCGCAACAACCATAAACGTCAACTAAAACTAAACCACTATGAAGGAAGCTCAGAAAATTTTTAAATGATCATACATATTAGCTTTTCATCTCCAACTAATTTAAAGCCAACGATGCGATGTCTATATACGATTCTGAGGGGGAAAAACTGGCGAGAACAGACTTGCCACATTTATCATCACACACGTTTTTGTGACACATTTTGTTCAGGTGGTGTTACTATTCAATTACAGTATAGCACACAGGAGGAAAAGTGTAAGAACTCTAAAAGACTGGGGTTGAAGCATTACTTATCCAGAGCCAGTCATGTAGCCTGACCTTGGGTTAACAGCGGACGTGTTCAGCTCATAAAACAACTCACTGTGAATGATGAATCAGGAAAGACCCCTAGATCAAATCTCATGAAAGAATGAAAAGGGATGGCAGGGGGACGTCACTGTGACTGTTTAGGATTTTCCCGTCACTTCTGATATACTCATGCAGCAGAAGAACAGCAGTTTTCCATGACTATTAACTCTTTGATCTGGTCCCAGTTCTTACCAGAGGATCAGTGCATTTCCATTAATAGCTTCAACAAGGAAGTTCTGAACTGAACAGCCTTTTTGTCATTTATGTCATATAAAAATGTAATAATTTAAAAAAACAACATAAAATGTAATGGTCAACGATTAGGGTTCATTCATATGCCTAGCAAAATAGATACAAAAAAATAAAAGACCAATTTTGCTATTTGTTTAGAAGAAAATCATTAAAATGGTCATTTCACATTTCTGGGTCAACTGTAATTGTAAAGAAATTTATCCTTATTTAAGACTCTTTCCTCAACAAGCCTTCCATTAGACCAAACTAATTAAATCCAACCCAAGCTTTGAGGTGAACTAAACTAAAGCAGTTACCATTTGTCCGGAGTGGCACCAGCTTCTTGACCTCACGGCACCAGTTGAGCCTCTTCTCCTGCTCCAGGGATGTCTGCATCGCCCGGTCCAAGATGGCAGACTGGATGATCTCACGAAAGGCCTGCGGGAACTGGCTCATCCTGATCATTTCCAGCGTGTAGCGGTGCATGCCACGAAGATGGTGAAGCAGACCGCTGCTGGCCGCCGGCTTAACCACGTCATGGGGCACACGCTCCCGGATCTTCATGGCCTTCAGGAGGTTACTCACAAACAGGAACTTGGGCAGGAAGTTTTGGCCTTGTGACATTGTGTTCTCTTGTGGGAAACCAGTTTAGCTCTGTGGAAGAAAAGACAAAAAAATTGTTTTGTTTCAATATGGGCAACTTGACCAATCTTTACTTTGGGTAAAAGGCGAACTTGAAGTGCTGGAGAAGGTACAGACAGACTTGTACTCATAATAGCTTACATCATTACTCTAGCATGTGAATGAGATGGTTTAGTTACTTGAGTCTGGACTCATTAGGTATGAGGGAACAAGTCGTGAGACCAGACTGGAACTGGGAAATGCGACTAACTTCCAGACGCAGCGTTTAGGCCCGACTTGTCTGAGAACAACTTGGCTGGTTCTTCTACAGAACAGCGTGCATGTCGAGAACAGAGGAAACAAATTCACCACCAGGATGCATTTAAAGAGACAATAAAAACCACACACGCACGCGGGGGAGTGTTGTCTGTTAGAGGCACAATAGAGAGAGAGAGAGAGAGAGAGCGCGCGCGAGGGGCCGATGCGGCTTTTCGCCACTCCGAGCCGCCTGACGCTCCAATTACGTAATTCCTCCGATAAAGCCGTCAGAGACAATGCAACGCTGTCACCCAACAAAATGAGAGCACCAGAGCCGAAATCAAACCGAGGCCTTTTTTTTGCTCTTCGCTGATGCTTCTAGTTAGTCTGATTCGGATTAAAGGGACATTTTGGCAAACAATGGCTGTCAAGCCGTGGCGTTTCATTCAGACATCCTACAAGCCTTCCAGACCGATCTGTCGTTTTTCTACCGAATCCGCGACTCATTGTGTCCCGGTGTGTGTCATTCAGCACACAGTGCGACACGCAGACAAGAGCGCGACGACGACGACGGAAAGCGCACAACTGTTGTTACCTGTTCAATATGTCGGTTATCCGCCAACAAAGCCCATAAGATGCTCCGGTCCTCCGCCGCCTGCTGCTCGATCCACTGGATCCCCGAGTCGCTTCAGTTGTCCATGGCGCCTTCAGAGCCAACGCAGCAGCCTCTCTTTTCACCAAGCGCACATTCTAGGCGTTCAAAAACACAGCGTAGGACTTATTCTATCCGACAACGGCGCCCAATTGATGTCAATAAGGAAATGCCAAAGGGGATTTCCGAGGAGGTACTTTCCACTTTCACAACCTATCATAAAACGAATTACTTCAGCTTCAGCCTGTACAGCGTTCATTTCTAGCGTGATGACGTTCGGCTGACGCGGTGACGCCCCTGTCTTAGCCACGCCCCACCTGTCGCCGTCTGTGGGCGTGTTCTATTACTATTGTTATCCTGGTTTCGCTTTTCGAACGTAATGTTCAAAGCATCTACGATACGAGTACAACTTGTCCTAAGGAAAACAAAATCAAATGATATTGAACACGTACACACAGTTGCATAAGGATTGAATCATCTTGTGTGGCAGCTTGTTGTTCTGAAGTGTTGCCCAACCATACAATTTTATCATGAATCAAAGATTCTCCAGTGACTGGAAAAATTTGTCTTCATTGACTGACTCTATTATACTTTTGCATTACTTCAATTTAAATTTAAATTTTATAACTTATAGACATAAACAATCCTTTTCGCGTCCCTTTTAGACTAAATGCCAAAAGCCCCTCACTACAGGTTTCATGAACATTTTATAAATGAGTTCATTAACACAAACAGCTTTCTTTCCCCCCAAATGTCCACCTACAGAACACTTCACAGATCCACACCAGCCTACTTGTTCATGAAGTATGAATTAAACCACATTCAGTGTAAAGGAGCAGTTTTAATAACAAGCTTGAAATAACTATCATATTGTGATTTACGCAACTTAAAAACAGGTTAAGCCTAAAGTTTGAAGCATCTTGTTTGTTGTTCTGAAATATTAACCAACCAGCTGTTAGTCACCAAGGCTTTCCGATTTTATGAAAGATCAAAGATTCTTCAGTAACTGGCAAAAATATTAATTGATGACTCTATTGTATTTTTGCATTCATTAATTAAGTTCATAGCAATACGTTTGAGATATAAACCAGGGGTTTTAGTTTGGTTTAAGGACCATTTAAACTGTGAACTAAATTCCAAAAACCCCTAACTACAGGTTTCATGAACATTTACAAATATGTTCATTAACACATAGAGCTTTCTATTCCCCAAAATTTCCACTTACAGAACACTTTGCAGATCCACACCAGCCTACTTGTTCATTAAGTTTGGATTAAACTGCATTCATTATAAGGCAGCAGTTTAAAGAACAAGTAAAATAAGTCAGTAATATCAGATTGTGATTTACACAAGTTATTTACACACACAATACACATAATATACGGACATATTGATTGATTGTAGTGAAGGTGCTATAATGAGTTGACCAGTTGTGTAAATCAGAAGCTTTTAAGAAAGTCCAGCTTTTTACATTTCTCCGGATAAGAACATTTCATTTTCTAAAGTAAATGACAGTTTTTACCATTTACACCTACAGTTGTTTGTATGATTGTCATTAAAATGTAAGATTGCAACCTAAATGTTTGCAAATTCAATAAGAATATCACATGTCCCAACATTTGTGTTAGACTAGACGTTCAATATAAACCATGTTCTTTCACCATGTTTAATTGTAATAAAGCAAATAACAGCACAATCCTCCTTTCTGCTTCTTTATGTGTACTTTACTGCTGTGAGTGTGTGGAAATATACATGTACATACCATTTAGTTTCAGTCTTCAAACCCACAGTACACAGGCATCTATGAGGGAGTCACTGTCCTGTACCATTTGCCAAAATCCTTTTTAATAAGCGTCCTTGTAGACATATCTCATATTCTCATGTGCTATACAGCCTCCTGTAATATACCACACACAGAGACCACTCATAAGGGATATAAACCTACCTATGATTCACATTAATCACCTAAAAGTTTTTTTTTCATTTACTTTAGTCAAGGGGAACTTCCCCGGAGTTATTCTCAGACAGACATGAAAAGAAAACATTATGAGGTGCAGTAGAAAAAGTTTTTTTTTTCCTTTTTTTTCCATAGCTTAGCCTTTTCTATTATTTTCTCCCTATGATTAGACTAAAATGATAAAGGGGTCCATTTATGATAAATAATATAGTTAAAATAGTGGCTAAAATAGTGTTTGTATTTGGTGTATTTTATTAGGTGTAACAGAAAATTAGGATCATATAAAACTACATTGTTAGTCAAGGTGTGACAAAGAGATGTTACACAAGGTTGTTCAGAGACATGGGATATTCAGGAGTTTGGAAACAGTGGTTTACAAATTTGATTCAAGAAATTTAAACCATTTACTACTGTCTTGGCAATCAAAAAAGAACGTATGCACCATCTAGTGGTTACTAGAAAAACTGCCTTATTACATTAACTGCTCCTCATTAAAAGGGATTAATGTTCTTAAATGCTCTTTCTGTTACTCAAGTAAACTTTCAAATATTTATAATTTTATTGTCCTTAAAAAGATATTGTTTTTTCAAAACATACATTAAATTTTACCATCTAATCTAAAGAAGAGGGATGAATCAACCTAAAGTTTGATTGATTAAAGCTAGTTATTTAGTTTGTTTAATTTAGCTAGTAGCTAGCTATCTGATTCAGGTTTCTAAAATAGCTGGATAAGTAAGTTAGCAAGTTAAGTTTTTTTAATTAGCTTCAAGACGTAATCACGAAAATTAAATATAGTTTGTGTGTAATGAATTTATATTGTTACTTTTTGAATTAAA
>JAOTRS010000039.1:6063879-6078527 GCA_028565755.1 Dinotopterus cunningtoni
GGACACATTGTGAAACATTTTTAGTTTATGTCTTATGGTGTTGACTCTTTTAGTGTTCATACAAATATTTACACATTTAGTTTACTGAAAGTAAAAACAGTTGAAAGTCAGAGGACGTTTCTTTTTTTGCTGAGTATATATATACATATGCAATAAGGACTATCTATATATATATATATATATATAGTCAGGCTTAATTCAATAAAATTCAAACCATCAGGTGGTATCAAAAAGTTCTGAGACTAATTTTATAACACGCCAACAGATGGCAGCACACGGCTGCGTGCACAGTCACAGGGAGCACCGATCTCCATAAGTCTGTGTGTCAAAGGACATTGTCCTGTGTACATCAGGAACTGTGCGACTGGTGCTATTCTGACCACATGCGCAACCACATCGTTAAAACTCAATGCTCCAGGACGACTGTCACCGAGTTTCTTGCCAGAAACAAGATTATCTCAGTTCTGTACCCACCCTACTCTCCAGATTTGGCTCCCACAGACTTAAATCTCAATTCAAGATTCATCTCCAGCGTGAAGTGTCGAAGGTGCTCGACACACTTCCAGGAAATGTCCCAGAAGTGGCAGGAGCGATGGGAGCGCTGTGTTGCTGTTCAAGAGTACTACTTGGATGGTGATAGTGTGTAAATACAGATAAAATAAAGTACCTTCTTGTAAACAGAGCTAATATCAAAACTTCCTCATATTTAGAATTTACAGCCTTTTTTTAAAACAATTTCTCCACTTTTACAGGCTCAAAAGGAATTCAATAAGCTCACAATCATAAATGTTAAATATCCAAGGCAAAGAAATTGAATGATTTTGCAGAGCAGTCACCTGGCCGCAAACCAACTGTGCCCGAGTCTGCCTTATTGAAGACAAAACTAAAGACACAAACAAGCAGAAACTAAAGATAGCTGCAGTAAATAATTGGTAAAGGAAGAAAGAGCAAGTAAAGTAAAAGGTAAATAGAATAAAAAAAACTGTAAAAGGATAATTTAGAGAAATGAAGCACTTTTTTTGCTCTAGAACCCATAGACAGCATACTTTACTATAGCAAAGTATAAGCATAGTCTTTAGTTCCTGCGACTTTCTCCAGGTTTGTCTTCAATAAGGCAGACTCTGGCTTGATTGGTTTGAGGCTAGGTGACTGACTCCGTTCTATAAAAATATTAAATTTCCTTGCCTTGGGGATTTTGTGTTTAAAAAAAAAAATTGCTTGCTTCATTTAAAAACCGTTGTGGGGTACAGAGGCAAAAATATGCCCTGTGCCTGCCTGCCCTGACTACATCTCAAACAAAGGCATTTTTTCTGTTAGCTCCTAAAGACAAAGAAATAGCAACAACCTCAAACTCAGAAAAAGATTTTCTGGCACAACTGCACCAGGTTATGCGAGAGAGGCGGCTCAGCTAGTACGAAGTTTATGCAAAAATCAGCACTGTCGTCCTGATTAGCCTTAAAGTTGAAGCTTATCTGTTTGAGCAGAGAACAGATAAAGAGGTGAGATTAAAGAAGTAAAGTGTGTATTGCTAATATTAGGTAGAGGATGCAATAAGGACTAAATCTTACTAGCACTACTATCTCTACATGGTGTCATAGTATTGTATCATAGGAAATCGTCAGTAAAGGTAAAAATAGACCAATGAGAGCAATTTAAAATTAGGTTTAAATCAACTTAGAATGTCATTTCAACATTCATGAATTTCAAATTAATTAATGAATCAAAGATCAATTATGATGATTAATATACAGTATATGCTGTTTAGGACTAAATAACTTTAACACCACAATTATACTTAGTTTTCTTTATTTACTCCATAGAACACAAAACATTTAACAGTCGGTACTTGAACAACATGAAAATAAAGGATCAATGGTGTGTGGGTGTATAGCTCCTCATCAAAAGTCCACCAGACTTCTCTTCAGAGCTTCTTCCATTTCTGTTAAAGTGAGGAAATCGGAAAAGAAAGTTAGATAGCAAGTAATTCCTATGTACAGCTCATATGTGTGCACGGAAAACAGACGAGGCATTAATAAAGCAAAAACCATAAAGTATAAAGTGAGGGGGAAATGGTGACATTAAATTTTTTTATAAATACACAGAAAAGAAGTAGTTCATCTATGATATGTGAATCATGTGGTGAGAATATTTTACATATTGTTCCAGTTTCATTGCCTGAATCTTTCCTATGAAAAAAAAAACCCTTCATATTGATATAATAATTCGGTATGTAGCCTTGGTGGAAAATAGAAGTTCTCCTGTTTTCTAGTATTTCTTCATCACACTTTCCACCTCGGCTTAAAACATTTTCCCTTCCCGAACTTTCCACATTTGTATTATAACAACCTGGAAATGAAATGAACTTAACTGGCACAATGTCATAATACACTGCCTGGTCAAGGAATAAAAAAGGTTTCCATTTTAGTTGGGCCAAATTACTAGGCTGCATCAAGCACCAAAAACAATTAAGGAGATTTGAAATTACTGTACTTAAGTTAAGAACTGTCCAACACATTATTAAAACCTGTAAGGACTGTGCTGAACCTCCAACTTCATGAAGGAAATGTGGTCAGAAAAAACATGAATGGCGATCACTTGAGCGCTTATTAAAGATGCAAGGTAAAAACTTGCTTTGTTTAATAGTGAACGTAAGCGCATTTCCACATGTACAATGTGACAAGAACTCTCAGGATTGAGATTAAATAGTAGTGTGGCCATAATAAGAAAACCACTTAATAGTAAGCATATAGTGTGTGGTTTTAGGAGCATGAGGAATCATTTTCATACATGAATTTGCCACCACACTGTGCACTGTAATCAAAAACAAAGGCATCAAATTTGTCTAATTTTTGTAGAGAACTTTTTTCTTGGCCAGGTAGCATGTGAGAAAAATTATTATACTTATTAAAAATGTGATTGCATATTGATGTTGTATTCACCCCGGTGCTGACAAACCTCTAAATCAGTCTTCCCTCAAAAGCACACAGTCAAAGTGAAACATGGTTGTAGAAATGCCCTTTATCTGCAGGGACCTAAAAAACTGGTCAGGTTTTAGAGAAGATGGATAAAGCCATTCTAAAAGTCAACTCTTGAATTTAATTTTATCATCAGTATGATGTACACTTCTACTTCCTAACCAATCCGAGTTAGAGAAATTTGACTAATTTTGCACTACAGTTTAGTCACATTAAAGAGACTTAACAGAGCCCCAAACACCACCATGTATAAAGAAGGTCTCAGATAGTGCTTCCTTATCACCCCAGCTCTCCTCTTCCCTTTAACACCCGTGTGGGTTTACCAAGCTTTCAAGATTTTATAGTTATGCTGGTACCTCTTTTCAGACACACAAAGCTGGCAAAAATGAACACATGATTAATGAACACAAGCTTAATTATCCACTTTTAGAAATAATGTGCACATTGAGGAAACTTTTTAGGGGTAAAAAAAGAAAAGAATACCTTGACCCACCCTGGTCAAATGATGTTGGCTTCTTCGCTTCTTCTGCACTTAAAGCCAAAGCCAGTTTAATCTCCTCATCAAAGTCATCTGAGAAAATATAAAGTTTAACCTAGATATACATATATAAATAAATTTATAAAATGTACACATGTGCAGGCTAGAATAAAATAACTAGATTCTTGCAAATTCACCCTGGGTTGGTTTGGAGATGGTGCTTGAAGCAATGGCTGTCTTTACATCCTGAAACTCCTCAGCTAGAAATGGAAACAGGTCAGTGAGTACATTAATTCCCACTTTGTGGCATAACTGTAGACAAAAATAATAAGTTTCACTCTGGAAACAATTTAGAAATTCTCGTTTAACCCTCACCATTCTTTTCAGCAGAGATTTCCTCTGCGTTCAGAATCTTCATGAACGGTTCGTCCACCTTGCTCGATCCACCACATTGAGAGGACACACATGGCTCCAGTAAGCAGTGACGAGCGTGGTAATGTGCATGGAAACTGGGCACGTCCTTGTGGCTCTTGGAACATGACTCACAGATGACGTCAAAGCTCCTGTCCTTGCCCAAAGCTTCATGCTTTAAGTGCATGTGTGTTTTCATTTCAGCGTAAGAGGATGTTTTTGCTGAGCATTGGTGACAGAAGTATCTGCATTTGCCTTCTATGGCCAGCTGCTTCATGCACCTTGTAAAGGTGGCCTTGGTTTCCCCCTTCTCTTTTTGGGAGCCCATGCATGGACAGAGTTGGGGAAGGCTTTTACTTGTTGTTGGTACCTCTTCAGAACTCTCTGGGACTGAGAGAGATCCATCCTCTTGTTTGTCCAAGCGGTAGTAATCCTTGCTGTGCAGGCTGGCGTAGTGATCAGTGAACTCCTGCTCGGAGTCATACATCATGCTGTCGCAGAGTCCGCAGAAGTAGCGAAGGAGCAGCTGATTATTGTGCTCGTTAGCACAGTGCCTGCGAAGTGTCGACTCTTTGAAGAACTTCTGTGGACAGTGGCCACAAGCGAACCTCTGGAAGCTGTGACTGGTCACATCGCTGCAATGCTTTAGCGCCACTGCTTCAGAGTCGAATATTTCCTCACACATTCGGCACAGCCACCGTTCTTTGCTTTGGATATCGTGTGGAGTGCAAACAGCTGGCCTGTTGCCTGCTTTGGTGGACGATTTCTGAGGAGGACAAGACAAGATTTCCTCTTTCGATCTTTCTCGTTCTTCATAGAAGGTGTGCCCTTGATGGGAACCACCAACATGAGAGAGGATGTCCTCAATCCTTGGCATGTCTAATTTGCACAGCCTGCAGTGGTAGAGGAAGTTGGACAGATGAGCGCCGCCATGGAACCTGCTCATGTGCAGACGAGCGATGGACGGCTCGCCCATTAGCTTACCGCAGACGGCACATTTGTGAAAGATCTGGTTGGCTGCTAGAAGATGCTTGCTGGCTTGATCCTCCTCCAGGAAGTGCAGGCCACATTCACAGAACCAAGCGAGGTTCGAAGGTCCATCACATATCACTTGAGGACTTGAGCTAGAGAGTCTCTGCCGCTTGGCAGGAGACAAAATACAGTCATTTTCGTCTCTTTTATCTCTATGCGATGAAGATATGGTTGCACTGGCATGTTTAGAGGTGTGACTGGCGGTAGCCTTGAGACCATGTCGAATTTCACTGTAATTGCTGTAGACTAGAAGTGCTCGCTCTATGCTGTTAATCATCTCTACTTCATGCTGTGTTTGTTCTCTGTGTTCCTCTATCTGTCTTTGGCGTAAGAAGATTTTGAAGCAGGAAGTGCACTGGCTCAAAACTCTCAGCTGCTTCATGACATCAGCCACACTCTGATCGGCTTGTGCAATAGCGCAGCCCTGTCTGCAGAGCACACTGGAAGTGGAGAAAGGGCACAATAGCACCTCATAACGTAATAAAATATGTAATATCATCATCTTGACTGTGGTTTCTCATTCATCCAAGGGAATTTCACACGTGAAATGATAAGGGCCCATAGATGAGTGACAAAATATTTAAATGAAGGTTAAGATGACATTTCAAGCATGCACAAATTTTATACATAAAACCAACTTACTTGAAGTGAGCCTTGGCTTCCATGTGTGAATTAAGCACCTTTGAGCAAGCTGTACATCTGACTCTAAATGCAATATCTTTACATAAAGCAATTAGCCGGTTCTTTGCATATTGTGGAACTGGAATTGGCCCTGATGACTTCATCGCTGCTATGAAAAAAATGAACATAAACATGAGCTGTAAAGCATTTTTACCGCATGAGGGAAAAGCGAATAGCTTAAAGTAGTTTGGAGTAAGGCATCGGGACTAACCGTGCAGAGAGCCAGACTGAGCGGAGTGGTTTTTGGCTTCCATATGCTGGAGACACTCGTTTTTGAGGTTAAACAGGAGGAAACATATGGGGCAAGCGAAGCAAACAATCAACAGGCAGGTTTGAGAGCTGTCATGACCAGCTGCATTAGCGGAGGACAACTGAAACAGCAATTAAACACAACAGGTTCAATTCAGATGTTGAAGGATTTCAAATTAAACTAAAGGGAATGACCGACATTTCATTCATTATTTTTGCACAAAAAAAAAAAATTCTGCAATTTGCTCCTTTTAATGATTTAGAAAGAAAAGACGCATCATCGATTTTATGAAACAAGGGCAGACCTCAGAGTCCAGATGCATTCTCCAGTGCTCTTTGGTGCCAAAATGACGGCCACAGGCCACACAGGCGTACACAGACGCGGGGCTTCCCTTAAGCGTGATAGTGGGATCACAGGGAGAGTGGTCAAATCTATAAAATCAACACAAATAAGATTAAACCACAACTACACCAAAGTACCTTTGTTCTATAAGATATCTATGAATTTCCACACAACATGAAGAAAATTTATATTTTACTAAAGGAAAGCAGCTTTAAGAGCCGACATAGCTTTCTAAGGAGCTTTATGTCTATCAGTTCATCTGTAATTTTTATTGAAATATGAAATAACTCATACTAGTGTACTCCAATGTTAAAATGAGGAACTCCTTTGTAATATATCTATATGGTACCGGTCTGTGAACCCAAGTCATGGTAAGCAGATATACACAGGTGCACACAGGAGCAACCTAGTTCGAATAGATGTAAAACACTTACCTTTTAAGGTGACCCTCGAGCAGAGGGACATTGTCATATACGCGTCCACAGTTGATGACGGGGCAGGTTTGAGGGGAGGACCTTAACAAGGGATTGGGAGCAGATCTGCGCCTCCAGCCCATACCAGTATTAACGATACCAGGCTTTAGTCCTGAGGGGAAAAAGACGTTCATGGAAATGTTCTGCTTTACATAAAAATGAAATATTAAACGAATTATACGAAGGGCGTTCAAGTCAAAAACGGGACTTTTGATAAAAAATTTCTCAGGGATGAAGGTGTTAAATCTATTGACATTTAATGAAGACTGCAAGCACAGTACAGTGCCATGAAACATGCACGTCTGTGAATGATAATTCCGACCGAGGTGCCTCAGAGCCAACTGCAGTCGTTCCTGTGAACATTTAGAGAGCGGAACGCCTGATCCTTGAAAATCCTTGAAAACTATTCGCCACCTGGCAGAAGAGACGCATGTGTCTGTGGGAACTGTACACACAATCATTCACAAACACCACTTGCACATTACAGGAAGCCGCTGGGAGTTATTGCTACCGTTCCCTGTGCAGTCCTGATCTCTCTCCAGCCATTTCCACATGTTTGGCCCATTAGAGGAGTTCCTAGGAGGCCAGTGCTTCAGATGTGAAGCAGGCAGTCCAATCATGGCTCCGGCATACTTAGAGAACTTTTTTCACCATGATGTTATCCAAGCACTAGTGAAACACTGGGATAAGTGCATTAATGTAGCAGGTGATTATATAGAGAAATAAGGTAGTTTTGTTCTCATAACTGTGTTCTGTTATTTTGCACAATCAAAAGTCCCGGTTCAACTTGAATGCCCCATGTACTAGGTCATATATACACACACAAAACAAACTCTTCTCCACCAATTTACAATAAGCAATGTAAGGTGAGGTCAACCTGGCATTTTCAGCCAGATGTCCACGCAGCGTTTGGCATCACTGCTGTCCTCGTTGCTGCATCGAGTCACTGCTAACTCACGACGCCCGTGAGCTTGCTGCGAGATCATCTTCTCCTAAAGGGCAAATACAACCATGGCCCTTGCTACATGCCGAACACATGCATACTACATTTATCAGCTGTGTATAATATTCTTCAGTTCATCATTATTCCCAAGTACAGACCTTAAACGCTTTGCACTTTTCTGCCCGCTCCTTCTTCTCCACGGCAACCTGGCGAGCCAGTCGATCCAAGGTTGAAGCTGCTTGGGCCTTCTGTTTGTTCACCTGTTCCTCAATCTGGCAATATCATTTTAAACAGGGGGAAAAGTAAAGATAATTATTCTAATTGCACATACTTTGACACAACGTATAAAAATCAAGTAAGGGGTTCAAGTTATATAATCTAGAGATTAGAGTGTAGGTGGAAAGAGAAATGTTTGTGTCCCAGAACGCTTATTCACAATGCTCATGCTGATATCCGTTCAAAACTATTTATACTGTTTTTGTCTTTCCTGTTCTACACCTGCATACTGTAATGATTTACAATAATTTTAGCCAGAGTCACCCAGAAGAGAATGGGTTCTCTTTTAATTCTGGTAGTCAGCTTCCTCTTAGGGCTTCTTCCTCATATTGTCTCAGAGGTTTATTTTGACAGTCACCACTGGCTTATCCATTAGCAATCTAAATATACATCAACATCTGGATTTCCGTAAAGCATTTGTAGGTTTGTGACAGCGTCCATTGTTAAAAGTGCTACAAACATAAAACTGAATGAACTGTGTGGATCACTCTAACTACACACGTCTCATATTTTTGCCTTATAGTAGATACAAATTATTCCATACTAGCGCAAGCAGAAAAATTATTTTTAGAAATAGATTAAAGGTTAAAGGTAAAAATAAACTGATCAGGTTTAATGTAATCAGTTATATTGTTATTTCAGGTTGAAACCCATTTACATATCTGTCTGCAACAAAGATGAACCTTATAATTTTTTAACCCTCATGCTGTGTTCTGGTGAAATCTGACCGATTTACATGTTTCCTCTCTAAAAAAAGTGCAGTAAATTTTATCCATTTCTCATGAGGTTTGATGACTTTGTTCGCAAATGGCATTTAAACACACAAAATACATTTGAAATATTTTAATAGAAATTTGTGCGCGTTTTACTTTTATACATTTATGGTGTTCCTGGTCAAAAATGACCGGTCATTGAATGGGTAAGACTACAATTAGTGTATAAAACAGAGTTCAAGCACATTTCTACAGTCCATTCCCACACCCAAACATGCCGGTGTCTTTAAGCTGACACACAAACATGCATGCGCCAAGACACACACACCGACACACCCACAGACACACTTCTTATGCCCCTTTTTTTCTACTATGGCAACCCACATGGTAACCTATTGACAACATAATTTTTACCACACCTGTATAAAAACAAAACTGCAACATTGTTTCAGTCATACAACTTCCTTGCGGTGTGGTATATACGGCTTTTTGAGACCTTACTTACAGTTCAGTCTTTGGCAGCATGATATACTGCACGTGAAGCTGTGGAATTATATTTGACAATGACAGTGATGAGGAGGAGAGACGCCAGGTTGACAGTGAGGAGGATTTAAAGGAGGAAGAGTCAGAGGTTGAGGATAACACAGTATAACCCGAGGAGGAAGACTCTGACACTGATGAGAAAGAAGACCCAGCTGAAGTTGTGGTCTCCTTTCGGTCAAAACATGGAATTAAACCCTAACCTGATATGCCATATCCCGAGTGGATGACATCAAGTCCTGTTTTCAAATTTTCCTCAATTTTCCTCCATTGTAACTATTGTCATAAACCTGACAAAATCTACATATCTGCATCCAGTTTATGGGCTGCGTAAACTGGTCAGGCAATTTTTCACACTACAATGTATTTGCAGACCTTTCATATCTTGTCACGTATGATTCGCTTAGAAGACCATCAAACAAAAGAAGCCCGAAGTCAACAAGGCACACTGGGAAGTTTGGCAGACGTGGGTGGAGCACCTGCCAATCATTTATAAACCAGGTCCTGACATCACTGTTGATGAGCATCTCGTTGGTTTTAGGGTACGGTGCCCATTTAAGCAGTATATGCCAAACAAACCATCTAAGTATAGTATAAAGATATGAATAGCATGTGATGTGAAAACAAGTTATGCCTGGAACATGCAAGTGTACACAGGCAAACCAGCTGACGGTGAGAAAAACGGGGGAAGTTTATTTTCAATAAATAATCATATCGGTCAATTTTGACCAGGAACACAAAAGTTATTTTATACCACAGTTTTAAAGATAATAAAATAAGTTTCATCTTAGTATTTGTTTTAGCCAAAATATTATCTTTATAATGTTTTTTCCCTAAAAAACGAGTGGTATGAGTTCAGGTAAATTAGGCCTGCAGGACGTACACAGCAAATAAAAGTTCTATACATGTAATGTTCACAAGAGCTGAAGTTGATAAAAAGATCTAATACAACATTAGGTGATAATATTTGTATTATTGTGGATTGAAAATGAAATAAAATGATCCGGCAAAAAGTGACCATTATGAGTGTGAGCCACAAACGAACACAACATGAGGGTCAAACTCATGAGTGGTGAAAATGTTAACTAATCCCAGTAAAAATATTCAGTTTAGCTTTTCTAATTACTATCTATTGCTGCAGGTGTTTGTTTAAACTGAGCAAGTAGATTATTTTAAAGTAGATTATTAAATCCGGCACATAACTGTTTATAACATCAATTTTACTAAACATTTTCATTTTGAAGTTGTAATAAAACCTCTATCTTCTAGAGCAATTAATGTTTTATGTACGACACACACCGTACAAACTCCTGCATCATCGTCTCCATCACTCAGCAGATCGATACACTCCAGGACAGGTCTAAGAGGACCCTCCTGAAAGGAGCAGAAGAAAGTTATGGTCCCATTTAACCCTGAACATGACCAGATCAGACCTAAACATCTGAATGCTTTAAACCAAGTTAAAGACAAACTTAATGACGCTCAGGATTGTGGGATATGTACTGCAGAACAATATAGTATAAATTTATTTGGTTTTTTTTGAGTGACCTCAGTAGGCAGGGTTCAGTGACACTTCTGATTAGTCACATAAGCCAAAAAATACATTCTGACAACAAACACCCAAGTTAGGGTGGGGGGGAGAAGGGTGATTACATGGAAAATAATCCAATTGACACTGTTCGAAATGATGGAGGATGTGTGTGACTAGGCCGTTTTCTTCAAAAAGTTGTATTTAAGTTTTAGCAGAAATGGAAATGGACCTGCATAATGGATTGAGTTTGAATTGGATGCTTTATGTCATTGTCCATCTGCACTGTGAATTCATCCTGCTGCTTCTCTTACTGCTAGCAGTAACATCATTAATAAATACAAGTGAACCAAAGTATCCATTAGCAGCCATACACACCCATGCCATGAAATCAAGCGGTACGCTTCAGATCATGAGCAGTTCCTTCACTTCTAGATAAACTTATTTTCCCATCATTCTTGGTTCAATCTGGAAGTTGCATCATGTCAATTGGACTACTTTCTTGTTAGGTAGATACATTATACTACTTATACAAGTAGCTTCTTCGGTCTAAGAGTAAGTTGGTAAGTTTCTCATATTTGAGTCCTTCAAAATCAAAGGATCCTCCCCTATCTGAAAAGGCTCATTAGGTGAACAATAAAGAAGGTGAGAGTAGGAGGGAGGGTCATTAGAGACTGTGGGGGGTAGGTGTTAGGGAGACAATAGAGAGAAATTAGAGAAAGTCGTTAAGGTGTAACGAGGGGAGCCCTTTGTACTATTCGCACAGGATTAGTATTATCTGTGGACCTTGTGTGATTTAGAAAATACAAGACAGGTGGTGTCCAAGATCTCCACCTCTGTTGAAAGGATTTTCCATCTGCATATAGATGGCTTCTTTCACCCCTCTCTCAAACCATCTATCCCCTCTGTCTAAAATTCGTACATTTTCATCTTCAACCGTGTGTCCTTAAGGTGAAGGTATACTCCTGATTTAGGCCCTGAGGTGTTGCTCCTTCTATTTTTCCATGCTTCCCATTTATCCACCACGAGGAAGACCAAGACCTTTTGGAAGACTCAGATATGAGGAAGTTATCATCTAGTAAATTATTTGTATCATTTTATAATTGTTTAGAATTATGGTGATATTTATAAAATCATGATACTTAAAGAATCACAATACAAATCAAATCGGCAACTGGGTATCAAGATGTAATCGTATCAGACGTTGACTGGTGATTCCAATCCCTAATGCTTATGCTACCTCTCTGATAGGTTTGCTTTGAATCCTCAAGAGAGGAGCAACCAGACACCTGGGGGATCGGTAGAGACTGTGATTTGTGAGGAGCAGTCTCAGATACATTGTTTCTTGTTCTCTCAACTTATCCTATTCACATGTTCACTCACTCATTGTCTATACCGCTTTAATCAGTATACAGGGTCTCTGGACACCTGGAGCCTATCCCAGGATACTTTGGGCATGAGCCGGGGTACATGCTAGATAAAATTGCAATCTATCGCAGACACGCGTGTGCGCGCACACACACACACTACGAGCAATTTGGGAACGCCAATTAGCTTAATCTGCATGTCTTTGGACTGTGGGAGGCAACCAGAGTACCCTGAGGGAAACCCACCAAGCATGGGGAGAACATGCAAGTTCCATGCACACATGGAGGCAAGAATCGAACCCAAACCCTGGAGGTGCAAGGTGACCGTGCTAATCACTAAACCATCATGCTGCGTCATTCAGATTTTACTGCAGTTTCATTTTGGTTAAATGAAACATTATGTAGCATCATAGAAATGCTTGTGTGATAGAGGTGAGGATTTCATCAGTGTGTGTGTGTGTGTGTGTGTGTGTGTGAGAGAGAGTATCAGAATGTTATGTTACACTTGGGACAGGATTGCACTTACAGACACAAATTCAACATCATCTTCCTCTGCGTCTTCAGTGCCTGCATTAGTGGACATTGTCCTGTGTGTCTGTGTTTTAGTTCCTGAGTCTTAGATCTGTGAAGAGAGAAAAAAAATACAATAACAACAGGAGCTTTTTTTTAGTGCCGTGGTTAAATGTGTTACCCGTCAGACTGATTTGCATCTTTATAATAACTCATTGTTTATAAGCAATGCAATTCATTCACATGCTAAACTCTGCTTAATGCTAATGCTCCCTGCCAAACGTCCCTCTTCACTCAAACAACATGAACTTGGCTAGTGCGCGAGCCAGCTAGCTTCCTTAGCTCATGTCTGCACTGATATATATATTATTATTATTGACAAGTTATCATAAGGAAATGCTAAAAAAAAGAGCGTATCATATGGTTTCCACGTTCGCACGACATATCAGCAGAATAACAACTACAAAAACTGCAAACAGACCATAGACGAGGGAGATACAAACATACCCACTGTGATTTACAGCTGTAGTGGCTTTAGCGCGGAAAAAAACACACATGCAGCGAATTTTCATAGTAAAAGTCAGTCTGCAGCGGAGGAACCTGGAAAACTGTAAGGTTAAAGCAGCACTTAGCCATATTGAGAAGGGCGGAACTATCGTCTAAAGTAGCGAAATTAGGGAATAAAAGGTGGCCAAAAATTCACCGAAATTACAAAAAAGAACAGTAATAATAATTTAAATATAATAGTAAATTTAAATAAAAAAAATGTTAAGGCTTAAAACCTTAATATAGACTCTTGTTCTTAGTTTTAAGCGCCGCCATCTTGACGTGACGTCACAAATCTCCGATGACGATGTACGTTTATTTTTATTATTTAATTTATTATATAAATTCAATACTTATAATTGCTAGTTTTTTTATTCATACATTTACATTATACGTGTATATAGTATAACCCTCTTTATTGTACTAAAAATGACGTGAGTTACATGGGATAGGTTTTTAGTGTCTACTTCGTTACGGTGTTTTTTCCCCCCTTTTTTGGCACGTTATTATTATTATTATTGATAATAATAATAATAATAATAATTTGTTATGTTTTATTTACTTCATAGTTCATCCTCCCTGACTACGTTGTATTGAATTGTTTTGTTGCTGAGTTGTGCAAAATACTACTACTACTACTACTACTACTAATAATAATAATAATATTAAAGTTTATTTCATTAACGTCCAGGACATATAACATATGGAGTACCAGTACTGTTTTAAAATTGATTTTTAAATGTGTGGCCTCATGTTCTGCTGAAGGCACACACTGTTTTATTTAATATGATGACTTTGCATCCATCCATCTAGATCTACATCTCTGTAGTCCAGCGCAGGACCGTGGAGGCCAGTGGTGATTAACACTGTATTTATTCCCATTTTACGACCAAGGTGGGACATGACTTTTTATATTTATTAATAATAATAATTCAAAATAAATCTTATCATGTTCTTTTAATAACTTACCAATTATGTGACCTACTGGTTCAAACCCTATCCCAAAATGTGTGACTGTGTCGTCTGTGTCGTCTTCTGTAACGTGTAATAGGATCAATTTTTCTTGGAAACCAAAACCCAAGATGTGAGTAAAGGGAAAAGAAGACAAGATATACATGAAAAAACATTTCCTACTGTAATTTTTTGGAATGTGTAAGGTTGCATATTTCTTAATAATAATAATAATAATAATAATAACTCTAAATTAATATTATACATTTATTTTAATAACTTCCTGGTCGTGTGGCCAATTGGTTTATAATCTGTTTTAAATTGTGTGTCTACATGTTCTGCAGAGGGCGCACCCCTTTTATTGAATAGTATAACTTTCCATATTTGGAAATTTTTTTATATAATTAATATGTTTTTATTTCAGTATCTGCCAGGTCATGTGACCTATTGGTTCAAAATACTGTATGTTTAAAATGTGTAGGCACATGTTCTGCAGAGGGCGCTTCCTTTTTAGCGGATATTATGGATTTTCATATTTAATTCAATTTCAATTTTATTTTATTTGTATAGCGCTTTTAACAATTGGCATTGTCCCAAAGCAGCTTTACACAATCAAAAGAATTATTTAAGTT
>JAOTRS010000039.1:6086464-6098289 GCA_028565755.1 Dinotopterus cunningtoni
CGCGTTAGATTACTCGTTACATCAAAAAAGTAATCCAAGTACTCTACTTTGTAACGCGTTACACCCAACACTGTTCATCACTACGAGCCTGAGAGTAAACGATGAGTATGGAATGGAAACATCCTCAATCGCTGTCCAAGAAAATGTTCAAAAGTCAACAATCAGCTGGAAAATTGATGCTTACAGATTTTTGGGATTCTCAAGGGCAAGTATTGGAACATTATCAGGAAAAAAATTCAACAATCAACAGCGTTCGCTACAGTGAGACGCTTATTGAAGAGCTGAAGCCTGAATTTCGGATTAAACGCAGGGGACTGCTATCCAAGGGTGTTGTGACATCGCATGACGATGCACGTCCTCACACTTCTGCTCACACTGTCGACAATCTGCAAAAAAGTTTTATTGAGGCGTTAAAGCATCCTTCCTATAGTCCTGATCTAGTTTCATTTGACTTTCACCTGTTTGGTCAACTGAAGGCAGCCCTAAGAGGACAAAGATTCACTTCTGATGAAGAAGTGAGGACAGCGGTACATTTGGGGCTCTCAGCTCAAACATTTTTGTGTTAAGTGGGATTAAGTGTGTTGCGTTATAGAAGATTATTCCGAAAAATTATGGATTTGTCTTTTCTAAAAGTTACATTATACATTCTACAGCCAGAGTGTGGAAAATTTTCGACTCATCGTTGTATATGGGCACCTTAAGGGAATAAAATGTTGCTACATCACTGTCTTAAGGTACAGTTAAAGCAAAGTCCCACTGGCACCATAATCAGTAGGTACTCTAATAGTATTGTGGGTAATGTTGGAAGAGAATTAGATTATAAAATCAATGCTGGATAAATTATTTTTGCTTTAAAAGCTAGTTATACTGTAGGGCTCATGGAATGAGACAGATTTTGATTTTGAGTTTTTTATTTTGGGCTTTTAATTTGGATGGGTTTAATGAACATTTAGGACCAAAACATGACACGAAAAGCTTTATTATGATCATAAAGTTGTTTATGTTGTGGGGCGGGTGAACAAGATGAGATCAGAGAAATTATTGCTTATTGCTTAATATTATAAAATAGCTGATTCATGCAAGTACAAGTGTATGTTTAAGAAATTTCTCCTTTGCTTCGTATCTATTCGGGCAAAGGATTTGCTTTCGTCAGTGCTACTATAGCTCAATCCTTTCTTGCAGAATCTAAAATAATACCCCAAATTTACTTCACTTGCCTCACAAAAATGAATTTACTAAGCATTCATTTGCATAATGTTAGGCCTCTATTATAAACTCGTAACATGAATTCATTCGGGCATTGTATTAGTTAATGCTCTATGCTTTTATGATAGAAATGTGCTGATCTTGCAGAACCTGTACCACTCAGCCAAACACTGAGGTTATTAAAAATTATTTTGTAACAGTCATAAGTCTTTCAAGACTCCTAATAGAATGTAATAAAACAGGAAAGGAGTCAGATGTTTTTTTGGCTGGGGTTTAACTTAAGAAAACAGGATGTGATTATGCGTGGAGGATTAAACATGTATAGACAAGGGTGTGCTTGTTGGTTCTTCATTCTGATCCGGCATCTATTGTTGCTTTGGTTTTCATATTGCACACCTTTTATTATAACATGTATTAATAAATGGGTTATAAAATATCAGTTAATCATTCTCCATAATAGCTGGAATGTTGTTTTGTAGCCTCATCATTACTCTGTGTTTCTTTTTAATGTAGATTTTGAATATAGCGTGTTTGAGATATTTGCGTCCTGTTACTGTTTAAATGGAGGATTGAGCAGGGAAGCTGTGAGACAGGCTTTCACATTATCCTCAGATTATGTTCTCCATAGAAGATATTACTCCATTTTTATCAACCTGTATCAGATTGCCCCAGCATTTGATACTTGAGAGGCTCAGCCATGCTCCATTATAAGGAGAATATGATCAGTTATAATTTATGTTCCAAAGAGCTCTTGGTACAGGAAGAGGAAACGTATCAGATATACAGTGGGAAAAAGCCAGTTAAGATTCTTCTCCTGGTTCTGAATGGCAAATATTTAAAGGTGAGGATTTGTACAAATGTATTCTGCCAAAAACATATACTTAAAATCAGCTCCATTAAGGCATACATATTGATTGCAACAATATAAAATGTCTGTGGTGTTCAAACCAAGCTTGCCAAGAAAACCTTTCCCACAATATCACACCGCCACCACCAGCCTGAAGTGTTGACACACACACACACAAAAAATGCAGGTTACGTCCATGGTTTAACGCTGTTGATGGTAATATTTTCCTACTATCTTTAACTCTTTAGTTTTGGTGTGGCTCTTTTAGTCTCAGAGGACTGGAACCCGACCTGGCCTTCTATGGTTATCATCCATATGCCTCAAGGTTCGATGTATTTTGCATCTGAAATGCTTTTCTGCTTACCATGTATCCTTCCTGTTAGATCAGAGCAGTCTGGAGTCCATTCTCCTCTGACCTCTGTTTTCAAAACAACATTTCACAATTATTGGCAAGCCTAGAAATTCTTAATCTTGTTCCGATTTGTATTTTATGCTTTAGTTGTTCAAGACCTCCTGTTGTAATGAGGTAACACAAAATTCCCTTAGTCATTCAATAACATGGGGAATTTTGCGAATTAGGATTTGCGAATACACAAATGAAATGAGACAAGAGAGTGTTGGCCTTTGTAAATTAGGCCAGAGGGTTAAAAAAGCCCACGTCTACTGCAGTAATGGAGGGAATTAAAACAAGAATGCAAGTGTGGTTTTCCTCCCACAAACCATGAGGAGCATGCTTAGAGATGTAACAGTTTCTTGGAAGATAACAGGCAGATATTTTTTCTGATTGATGAGAACATTTTGTGATCACCACGTTTCCAACTCTACAAATCAGACACCGCCTTGATTCCATTAAATGGATTTAAAGGTCAGCTCAAATTTATCATATTTTTTCTTTCATCATAAATTTAAGCACCTGGTGATGTGTGCCTAGCTCAATGACTATAAAATGAAGCTTTTAACATGGCCTCTCAGTTTTCTGAACTAAAAGCCAAAAGAAAAAAAGCTAGTGTGAGATTAATATAATTAAATATATTATTAATATTTTTCTTAATAGTCCCAAGGATCTCACCAATTCTGGAGCTGACTCTCGATTCTGGAGCTGTATATTTGATAAAAACCTTTCAAATAACTTTGGTATCCATTTAATTCCAATGTTCAATTTTGCCCATTTGTTATATTATATCAATATGCATATATGCACATATTTTCAAAATTTGTTCACTTACTGTAGGAATCATTTACGTTTAGTCATTTGGCTGATGTTCTCAGAAAAAGGCTTACAATTTCAGTGTGTCCATTTGTTTATTTTAAGGTTACCATGTGATTAAAAGAGAGAAACTATTATGGGATATAATTTCAACAGGTTGCATTACATTTAATGTTCTTCTATCACATTTGATGTTTTATCTTGTGCATGGTACTTTTTTTATTTATTGAATGTCATTTTGTTGTTCTACCTGTACAACCACTAAAGAATCTTGCAGTGATGGGTTTCCATATTAAGCATTGCCAGTATCACTTTATTTAATTCTACTTGCTTTAAATTGGAAAACTAGCACTCCTAGTTCAGTGTTAAAAACATTCGCCATGAAGGAAAACCGGACAGCCTTCGGAAACCTGAAACCGTGGTCCAACAGATGACCTCACTCAGTCTTCAGTATTCCAAGGAGAAGAACAAACAGATGGCACAGGAACCCGGAGCAAGAACACGTGTGGCGTTCAACATTTGTGGAGATAAAAATCTAATGAGTCATGCGTTAAAACCTCAGGTATTCTCAGTGAAGGCACGCCTGTCTGCTCCTGAATGCCCCAGCAAATTCATTACCTTTTCCTGTGTTGAAACTTTCATTTAGTGCCAAAGAATTTGGTTAATTTTAACACGAATTTAAGTACATTTATACATTTATTTTTAGTAAGTGCTTGTATGGATAACTGTGGATTTAAAGTCTATCTGTGGAACACTGGGTACGTGGCAGGGATACACCCTGGATCAGACAGTCTATGACTGAGCACCACACACCCACATACACACAACAGAGATTATTGATTTCCCTGAACAAAGACACCTGGGGAAAATATGAAACCACGTCAATTGCTATAGGGCCTGAATATACAAAAGACAAGTAAAGTACGTATGTGAAGTGGAATCAAAAGCATACATGGATGTTATTGAGACAGTCCACCCTCAAACTGTCCAAACAACCCAGCCTTTTTGAAAATCAGAAATATCTTAGGGATTTTCACTTTTTGGCATGATTTGACATTTGTGTTCTGTTGAAAGTCCATTTGGGCTTTCAGGTGGAACCCAGACCTGGGTTTTTAAAGTCATTGCTTTGATGATCTGAAAATCTCACTCACTCACTCATCCTTTATATCGCTTTATCCTGTATACAGGGTCATGGGGGCCTGGAACCTAGCCCAGGAGACCTAGGGCACGAAGCGGGGTAGTCCCTGGATGGGGTGCCAATCCATTGCAGGGCACACACACACACACACACACACACACACACACACACACAAGTACACTCACATGCTCATTGACACATCTGGATGTCTTTGTACTGTGGGAGAAAACCGGGGTACCTGGAGGAAACCCACCATGCAAGGGAAGAACATGCAAACACTGCGCACATAGACCATGAGGTGGAAATGGAACCCTCGACCCTGGAGGTGCAAGCCCAACCACTAAACCACCTGACTTGAAAATTCTGGATATTTTTAAGATTTTTATTTTCACATCTAAAAATAAATAACTCACAGATAATATATCTATGAGTTATATATATATCTATATATATATGTTTTTTTTCAATTATTACTCGACAATGTTTTATTCTGATATTAATGAAATACAGTTTTAGTGGCAAACAAAGAGGCGTAAAACGCGCACCGTGCGCTTATTTTGGGGGTGTTTTGCGTGTGTGCGGGAATTGGTGTGGAGGTACCGTTAATCACGCGCCGACCCAGCGAGCTCAGAGCGATGGCGCTGTAACACCATGCTTGCTATACATCCCATAATAATAAATATAGTCTGTCTGTATCCAGGGAGCGATGACGCGTTATCATGCCACAAGGTCTCGCCTGGTCTTTGCTCTCAGCCTGCGCGCATCCGCAAAATTAAAAAAAAAAAAAAGCCCACCGAGATCGATCTGGATGAAACCGATTACTGTCCGAATAGGGTGCGGTTCTTGTCTCTGAGTTGCCTTTATAGCGATGATCAGCGGCACGCGCCGCTCGGTTCCTCCAGCTGAAATCTGCACAGCGGTAAGTCTCCGTCTTGTCCTGTCGGGGGAGCCAGACGCACTCAGACGGTGGTTTCTCCACACACACACACACACACACACACACGGCGTGCGCTTTTGTTTTTATATGCTTATGTGACTGTCAGTGAGAGATCGGTTCAGAGTGCCAGCGAGCAGATGATCTCCTGAAGCGTTTTATTTCCTCCGTGATTTCACCTCCCCGGGCACAGCAGCGATGGTGAGAGCAGAAAACGCGCCGGTGCGCTGGTGTTATTCATCAATCAGGATGTGGAGTGTTTACTGAGATCTCTCTCTTTCTTTCCTTTTTTTCTTACCATTGTTCCTACAGAGCTCCGGATCCGGCAACGCGTCCCTGCGTTGCTCAATGTCTTCATCTGTGGATTTCTCGGATGAGGACGACTACAGCGTCAGATCGGGCTGTGTGTCCCCTGCACCCGGAGACACACTTCCGTGGAATTTACCCCGGCACGAGCGCTCCAAGCGCAAAATCCACGGCGGCTCGGTGCTGGATCCGGCTGAGAGAGCCGTGCTCAGGATCGCAGGTCAGAGCTACAGGCTGCTGTTTTTTTTGTGGAGTGGATTTTTCCCAAATCCCCCCTCCCTTAGACATTTCACAGCTCGCTGCGTAATTACATCCAGGGCTGGGGCAGGCCTGTGTCTGTAAATATATCACCGTCCGTCTATTGTTGGCGTGCGCAGATATAACGCTAGATTTGGGCTTTTGATCAGGGTACAGGATGAAAGGCTTGGTTCTGTCTAATTACTTTCATTTTATTTGTGCTTTCTGAGTCAGTAATAACCAGGTGTTGGTAAGGCTTTAAAAAACTGCATGGTGTTATTATTGTTTTTAAACCAATCACTAAAGGCGAATATAAATCACGTTTGTGTGGATAGTACGTAAATGTACAGCCTTGACGACTTGTCCTTGTATAACCTGAAAGGCCATAATGATGATGATGGTTATCGTTGTCATCCTCCCCATTCTCCTCCAACACAGCACAGCATTGCAAATGATGAAATGATGTGATGACTGACCTAAATATAGTCCTAATCCTAATATAATCAGAAAAATAAAACCTCCTGGCGTGTTCTAAAAAAAGTTTAAAATAAATAATCATATGACAGGACGAAATTAGTAAGGATAATGTAATTTATTAAAAATAATTCGAATAATTAGTTCACTGCTAATATATTAATTAGGACTTGTGGAATAATCATATTGCAAGTCAATTGTAAGAAAACCCACGAATGACAGACATTAATTAATTATACAAAAGCCATAGTGTTTCGTTTTCATATATCATAAGCTATATTTGTGTCCAGCTGGAATTATAAGAACATTTATGCTGTGCAGCCAGATGTGTAATAATACACCGATGCTCAAACGTTCAGTGGTCTTCTTGTTTATGCTACCTGTAAAAGGCGCACAGTTCAACCTGTAAGAGGGTTAAAATCTGGCTAGCAGCAGGACCATGAGGATATTGGCTGTCCTTCCAGACACGTGTATGACCAGCAGTTTCTCACACAGTCGCTCAGGGGACGATTTGGGTTTGCCTTAATATGGAGGGGGGGAAACAAATATTTTGCCTTACTGTGAGGGTTCGAGAGGATTTGTCAGTAGCTTATCACACACACACACACACAGTGTTATAATTGAGCATGACAAGGATGGTCATGATTCTGCGTTGGTGTTGATGTGTCATGATGTGATCTGCGATCATGGAATTATCATACATCATCCCTGAACTGCAACCAAGTCCCTGCTGTGGCTGCTTACGTACATTATTAAAGCTTACGCAGAATATGCATACACATTTTAAACTGCGCGTGAATAGATCGTTTATAAATCTGCGTTTATACTGTAAATATAGCTTCATGTAACTTATGTAGTTGTATACATTAATATATATTTTATATAGCTTATGTAGTTGCACATGGCGTGGTATATGATGGAGCGCGCGCACGCCGGTGTGATTTCTCTCCCGACGCCTGAGAGGAAGTCGCTCTGATTGGTCGGTTAATGGATGTGGTGGGCGGGACAAGCACTTGGGCGTCGCCTTCAGTGAGACACAGCGGCTCGGTCCGGGTCCGGGCGGCAGTCGCTCCTCTATACCTCCAGCAGCCGGGTAAATGGCTCATTACACCCCGGGGCCGTGTGTGCTCGCCACTGAGACGGACTTCCTCCAAGCCTACGAGGACGTGCTCGAGAAATATAAAGGTATCATATAACTATATTTTTTGTATCCTGAATGACTTTGTGTACCGAGGGTCGAGTGTGAGGACCTAAAAATAAGCCAGAGCCAGCTCGAGTGTTGACAAGCTCTACGCTTTAGACTATAGGAAGACATTTCGTGTGTTAAAATTATTTTTATAAAAAAATTTAATATTTTTAAATGTGACAAGAATTAGTTTGAGTAATTAGCAAAAAAAAAAGAGAGAAAAAGTTTGGTGTAGTTTTGGGTTTAACCGTCATCCATTAGAGGCGACCGTTATTTTGTAGTGCGCTCGTGAGATGAATAAAACAATTAAAAAAAACAAAAAATGGCGTCAGGACTTTGTTTTAGCTATTAGTGCTTTTACTCTGCAAATAAATGCAGATTGTTGCTCTAAAGCTATCAATGCCTTAACGTGCAGTAATGAAAATACAATGGGAAGATACAAGACCTGCATTCAGCATAAGGATAAATATGAAGCCTTTTGTTTGTAGCTCTGTTTTTTATTCACTTTTCCAATATCACATTTTCTTCTATGATATTCAGCTTTTTGTAGTAAATAATTAAATAGGCTACAGATTCCACCATCACATGATATCAGCCGTCACATCCATCACATCAGTTCTTGTTTTATTCGCCTTAGAGGAGACAGTTTTCAGTGCGCTCTCGGTAAAGTACTGTGCACACAGAGTGCAAGTGCTTCCCTGAGTCCTGTCTATTGTCTGTTCTGCACGATTACAGCAGTCTTTTATTTAAGGAATAATATTTATATTTGCATGCATTGAATTCCTGTATACATAACCTGAAAATGGAACATTAATTGTGAGGTGTGGCTGTTGCAGAAACGTGTTTAGTTGCTGTTTGGAAAGCAGACTTCCAGTACAAAGAGCTTGTTAGTGTTTTGTTTGGTTTCTTGACATTTATTTTATAGATTGGCTGTTCTATTGGTCAGAGCAGATCCTGTGGGCGGGGTTTCATGAAGTGGGCTTAGGTGATAGCGCTAGGTTTTGGCTGTTGATCTGTCTCATCTATCGGATGAGAGGCTTGGTTCTAATGGTAAATCTAACCGCTTTCATTTTATTTGTGCTTTTAGAGTCAGTAATAACCAGAATATAGTAATTTAGTTACCAGTAAGGCTTTAAAGGGCTGCATGGTATATATTTTTATTTAGTAACAATAGGCAAATATAAATCACATTTATAATAATGATTAACATCACGGGGCTTCATGATCATGGATAAGAATAGGGAAATGGGTTTTATGTGTTGAAAAAAACATTGAAACGTCAAACCTATCTAATCTGGTAAAAAAATCCTGCTTTATGTACTTTTAAGAGCTACTTACCTAATGTATGACCTCCTGAGACATCCAGCAGGATGACTACTAGTATCCAACACTGGGATTTTCCCTCATATGTTGAGTATTATAAGGAATCTGTCAGTAAGGCTTAATTTAGCTTTAGGATTTGTTGGTGTCACTTGATCTATGATATTGTGACCTTTGTTGTCCAAAGACATATAGACAATTTAAAAAAGAAATTACACATTTCATGACTGTGCTTCACAGAACCCACTTTGAGAACCATGGGTCTGGTGTAAAAATGCACAACAGATAAGCTTTTAAGCAACAGGATGTGCATCGTATATCAGTTACTACTGTATGTCTCATTCACTCATACAGTATGTGCCTCAGAGATGGTATCTCACTAACATGCGTTGTCTTTATTCCATTATCATTCTCTAGATATTGCTGTTTTTTTCTTTTTTTTCTTTTGCAGGATCTGAAAAGCATGGTTTATGAATAAGTCACTTTTCTATTTCATGTAATAATAACGCCATTTATCCAGCTGTGAAAAAGAAGTACTGTTTTATTTTGAACTTTTATTAAGAGACAGTAAGCACTGGTTTTATAGCAGACTCTCACTGCTATTTGGGGTAAAAAGGATGTGCTGTTATGGGAAAATTGTTAATGCTTCGTCTTCACATCAGCTGACATACATAGAATGTATAAAAAGAACTGGATAAACCCTTCATGATGTGACCCCCAGGTTTTCTGAAGAGTGGATTTGAAGCTCAAATGTGGGAGCTCTGGTCTCACCGACTTGCCAGGATCTGACCACGCCTAAACCCTGATTAATCCATAAATGGGCAAATGTGTGGAAAGAAGGGAGCCTGGCTGTTAGTTGGAACACATCTACTTACCTCAATTACAACAAGCTACCTATTGTAGCTAAAATGCTAAAGTGGCTAATGTTAATTTATACACTAATGTTACTTTGCGTCTGATTACACTCCGTCATCCATAACTGCACGTCACCCATGTCAACTCCTACATGTTAAATTATAGCAATTCCAGTTAGCTTGTTAGCTAAAGTGATGCATAGCAGATAGCTGTTTAACATCTGCTTTGCAACTGTCACTCAAATCAGCCACGCCCCTATTTATGCACAATTTTATGGGTTACTGTAAATTTAACTGAAGAGTCGCATAAAAAAAATCACCTCCATACAGTTGTCATGAATGGAAAATTTAGCTAAGGAGAACAAAGCCATTTTTTTGTACCAGGCTACAAATGTTATTGCTATTGTGAAGTTGGACAGTTTAACTTTGGGTGGTCTGTGGGGATCAACTCATAATTCATCACTGGTCTCCAAGTGGTCTTTCGAGGAACTGCACTTTGTGGCACTTTTCAGCACTTACAAGTAAATTGCATCTCCTCTTAGAAAAACTAATCAGACACCTGTTATTTTATGTGTAGCGTCTGCCACAAATCTTTCTGCGAATTAGTTGATACTATAGAAGTTTCAACATCACATTAATTTAAAATGTGATTTTCTTAGGATCAGACATTATTGTCAGTCATGCCGATACAGAAAATTAATCAGCATTTTCTGATTAATCAGGGTCGACAATTTAACATGTTGAGGTATAAATTAACTTTATCCCTTATTAATCTGTCAGTATTGTACAATGAGAGTAATGCTGGTTGTTTGAATGGTTAATACACACACCAATGTATGTAATGATTCACACGCAATTTAAGTCACATGACATTGCATCAGCTTGCATTAGCTTAGAAACTATGACTCATATTTGAGTTCATCTTCCTACCAAACTGTTTTTGAGGATTCAAAGATTTATCGTCATTGCGTTTGACACAACAAAATGTTGTAGTAAAACAGTCTGAGCATTAGACTACACACGATTCTAAACAATAACAGAAAATGCATTTAGATACAAATCACATTAAATACAGACACATGCAGACCACACAGAAATACTGCACATATTGTATGAGACAGATACAAGATAAATATTTATAGTTAAATATTAATAAGTTGTGTATAATTGTCTTCTCGACTGATATAAATTTCAATCATTTTGCTTTAGGTGAATTAATATTTTTGCTTTTGGTGCGCTCACAGTTGTAGCAGTGCTCGGATTGTTCACTTGCAGTTTAATACAGTTTAACCCTTTTGTGTTTGAGTGCTGTAGGTTTGGTACTCCGGAGACACACAGTTTATGTAAGAATAGAAATCAACGGGCAAAACTGTGTATATTGTTTATTCTGTTGCTGTACATCTTTTTGATATCCAATTTAATAATGTAACTATATATATTGTAAACAAACTATATCTAACTATATACTATACTATGAACACTTCAGTATCATGTAAGATTATATCAGGACATACAGTAAAATTATTAGGAAAGCCTAATGAAGAGTACGGACCATTTGGAGCTTAAAGGTGAAAGGGGTCCAGATTAAACAATGGCAGAATAAATGTCCAGTACCATACAGTAGAGAAATACATCAACAGTAATGCAACTGTTCTTCAGATAAAGGAACCTCAGATTCGTTGTGGAGGGCCCCCCCCCCATACTTCCCCAATTCTGTACAGTGTGAGCACGATTAGTTGTAATCTTTTTTGCTGAATGTAATGGCTCTCATGTTTCTAAGAATGGTAGACATCCTACCTATGTAATTAGGTGTTCAGGTAATTACACAAAAGAATAATACCGAGCTGTTTGTTTGTCAGCCCAAATCCTGCAGCTAAGAACCCAGACATTTTAAAATAAATTGAATGCAAAATGACCGTCGTGGCGTTTTCTGACCACGCACAATGGACATTACTTGGAATGGATTGGGAATGGATTGGACCACAGTGCACTGACAAAGGCATCTGACATGCGAAGAGGATGAATTACATAAGTCCTTTGTGGCTTTATACAAAGCAGAGCATTGCTCTGAAAGCCCAAGATTTCTTAGCAGGGTGGGCGTGTCTCTCTCTCTCTC
>JAOTRS010000039.1:6115085-6125113 GCA_028565755.1 Dinotopterus cunningtoni
CCTTTTGGTGCTTGCCTCCTTAATACATCGAAATACAGAATGAACTAAGAAGCCCTTCATGACCAATTCATAATGGTTTCTAAGAAATACTAAAATACATAATTTTTATTTGTAAAATCTGGAGGTGTAGTGCTAAAATGTTGAGTTTATAGAAGAAATTAGTTCAGAAGAAAAGAAAGGCAGCACATGAAGTGATGCTTTGTCTTCCCGTATGGCCCGGGCATATTTCAGGACTCAAATTATGAAAGACAGGGAAGTCAGGGAAGTAAGGAACCATTTTGAAATATGAATTAGCTTCCATATTGCATACCATAATCAAAGCTTAAGGATGGCAAAAGGCAGATAAACAAAATTTTAGTCCCTTCAACTTTTACACTATGAATATACAGTAATTAAAGTGATACAATTGCCAAATGAAATGGTTAAGGTATAAAAATTACTCATTGCACAAAAACCAAAAGGCTGGTAGGATGCCACTGAACTGGCATAGTTTACCTTATTGTGGGCATGACACAAGACCCATGATTCACTGAAGAGTCTAATTATAGTTGAACATTACCCTCCATAAAGTAACACCAACTGCCTCACCAAATCACTGGCTGTCCCTGAGCCCCATTACAGTACTGAACTAACTTGAGCTCTGGCAGCAAACAAGCTAGGATGAAGAAATCATCTTATTTTTAAACTTAAAAAAAATAAAATAAAATGCAGCAATTTAAAGTAGACACAACTGTACTTTAATTTCCTAAACATGTCTGAGGAGATTTAACTAATGTGAGTCACAAACAGGAATCTGAGGCTGCAGTTGGCACAGATTCACCAAAACTAAAAAGTGGAAGATTGGAAAAAGATGAGGTCATGTTTTGTCGATCTTCTAATGTCAAGTTTGAGAGGAACCCAGTGTGGTTTTCTGCTGTTGTAGCCCATTTACCTTAAGGATCATTGTGTTAATATGTTGAGAGATTTCTCTTCTGATTGGAGAGACTGGTAGCCTTTGTGTCAGCTTTAACCAGACTGGACATTCTCCTTTGTACAGTTCTCAACAAGATGTTTTTGCTAACTTTATGCTCACTTTTTGTTTCTCTTCATTCTGTGTAAACTCTAATGGCTGTTGTGTATAAAAACCCCAGGACATCAGCAGTTTCTGAAATGCTCACAACAGCACCAGCAACCAGCCAACCTCAAAGCTACTGAGATCACATTTTCCTTTCTCATTCTGATTTATATTAGCTAAAGCTCTTGACCTGTTTCTGCATGATTTTAGGCTTTGTGCCTCTGCCTCATGATTGGATGATTTGGATAATTTTTTGAATGAGAAGATATAGAGATGTTTCCAGAGAAGCAGAACATATATTCTTCTGTATTTGCTTTATATGTTCATATGTATATCGTATATTGATTACATAGAAATAGGAAGGCACATTTTGTCAGACTGAATATGAGAACTTCCATTATCAGTACCAGGCCTGAAATCTACTGCACATCTGCACTGCTTTGCATATAGAAATAAATTCCTCATTAATCAATTAAACTGATTAGAGACACAGCCCTGACAATGCTAGAACAGATATCAGTGATGAAGCTGCACACTGAAATGTCCTGCAACAACCTGTTGATGTGCTTCCTCAAAAAGCAGCTTTTGTAGTACATTTTTTTTTTTTTTACACTCACCAGTCACTTCTTCAGGTACACATTGCCAGTACTGGGTCGGGCCAACTTCTGCCTTCAGAATTGCCTTAATCTTTTATGGTCTAGATCCAACAAGGTGCTTAGAAAAATTCTAAGAGATTTTGGTCCATATTGATATGATATCATCACGCAGTTGCTGTAGATTTTCTGGGTGCACATCCATGATTCGAGTCGCCTGTTCCACCACATCCCAAAGGTGCGCTGTTGGATTTAGATCTGGTGCCTGTAGAAGGAGTACAGTGAACTTATTGTCATGTTCAAGAAACCGGTTTGAGATGATTTTTGACATGGCGCTTTGTGACATGGTGCATTATCTTGTGGTCAGAAAGGGATGTTCATGGTCACAACAATACTCAGGTAGGTTGTGGCATTTACATGATGCTCCAGTAAAACTAAGAGGCTGAAGGTGTGCTAAGAAAATCTCCCCCACACCATTACACCACCATCAGCCTGAACCGTTGATAAAAGGCAGGACGGATCCATGCTTTTATGTTGTTTATGGCAAATTCTGACACTACCATCTAAATGTGGCAGCAGAAATTGAGACTCATCAGACCAAGCAACATTTTTCCAGTCTTCTGTTGTTCTATTTTGGTGAGACCATGTAAACTGTAGCCTCAGTTTGAACCAGTCTGGTCTTACCACTTATACCACTTATCCTGTACAGGGTTGTGGAAAGCCTGGAGCATATCGTAGGAGGCTCCTGCCACGAGGCAGGGTACACCCTGGACAAGGGTGCCTATCCACTGCAGGGCACATACTGTTACCACTGTTTCTGTCATGCGGGTTTCACTTCATGCACGTGCACATGTAAACACGTTTTTACACGCGACAAGGTTATCTTTATAACCCACTTGGCTTATAACACCGTCGCCCGTTTGTGTTTGTGAGACATAATAAATAGTCGTATTTTACTTTCACTATTGTCATTGTTGTCACAGAACATAGATGCTGCCAGGCGACCAAGAGGTGCAGTGCTAAGCTTGGTTAGTGGGACAGATAGAAAAGAGAGATGCACTGTAAGCTTAATCCTACTTTTACTTAATGATGTTTAACTTAAAGTAAAGATAGAAAGATAGTCCCACTTGCTCCTCTCATTGAAGTTGTTGCCATTACACCCACTTTGAAATGAGTGGGAGAAGGGGCTGTGCGATGGGGAGATAAAGTGCTATTGGTGCAGACGAACCAGAACAATTTATGGTATCCCTGCATTTGTGCATCTTTATAAGTAAAAAATGCAACCATCGTTAGTTAATTATAACATCATTTAATGTCACATTTGTGATATCTTTAAAAAAAGGTTTATTTTAGAAACAAGCTGTTAAAGCCAACCTTTTAACCCATTAACCTTTTAAAGACAAACCATTTTGTACGCTTTAGATTGTCTTTTTGCTTTTGAAAGGCAGCTTTCATTTTGGCACTTGATATAAAAGACCTGGACAGACCAGTCAGGCTCTGACAGTGACACAGAAAATCAGAGGAGCTGCAGATTTTGTGTTATGTTTCTTGTAACTTGTAGCATCAAAATCATGTCTGCATTATCACCAGGTTAGTATCTACAATACAGACACAGGAAAAGGGGTTCTTAACTGTATTATAAGTATTATGTTTGGTATATAAGTATATTATAAGTATTATGTAATTTACAGTATATACCTTTGGCTTTTCTTAGTTAGAAAATGCATTGTGTGTAAATTGCCAGGCAACTATTAATTTTTTTTTCTTAAAAAAATCTCCCATGCCTGTCGTTAGAAACAGCTGGGAATTTTCCCTCATCTTTAACAGTGTTACAACCCTGCACCACAAAAAGTGGCCCAGAAGGAAAAACTTGCCTGACTTTATTGTACAGGTGCACTGATGAGACCTACTGTAGACGTGGCACTTAATCACAAGAACGGCACAAGCTGACTTAATACTACCACCATCTACCAAGCAGATTGAGTTCTGTGCATCATCACCTAAAATGATTTGGTATACCAGAAACGTCCCCTCGATTCTATGAGAACAGTTATAATGAAAATGCAGTTTTGCATCCCTGACCTGTCAGCCGAAGAAATTTTGTAGGATAAAGAATTAGTTTTGATTTTAACACAAGAATTTGTGCCGGAAAACCATTTCAAAGCAGTCTTGATTGCATTAACGTTTTAGTCTTTTGTGGAGTGACAGATTGATTCTAGAGGAAGTTCTCATCAGAGTTGTGGCTCAGGTCCATGTGTTATATAACAACCATACTGCAAGTATTAAGGACTGATTTGTTTAGCTACTATACATAATTTAGCTGACAGGATAGCTACCTTGATTCCAGCTGAGTTAGGAACAGTTAAAATAAGCTATCACGCGTAGTGTACATAAATGCATATTTAATGTCCTTAAAACTAATCCGGACAACCAGATATGGTGTTAATCTGCTGTTTTATCCACTCAAGACTAAGATTGTCTACAGCCAATGTAAACGGCAGCTTTGGTTGGCTTAGTTTTTGTCCCAACCTTTTTTGCAACACAAATTTGTTGTCCAGTGTGTCTAGTCCGGATGTCTAAAAGCTTTCCAGGCTGCAACGTTCCCACCTGTTGGAAATAATTAGAACTACAACAGAACACATTCTAATTATTTAGTGACAGACATTTTTAATGACAGACATTTTGACAGCTGCACAAATATTTCTGACTTTGAAAATCTGATTATTTTGTGAGATTTTTAAAATGGCCACTGTTTAGGGGAGAAATGCTGCATTTGGAAAACTTTTAACAAACCAAGCATGCATGGACACGTTTAAGAGAGATTAGAGAAGACTGTTTATGAATTTATTAGATATAATGTGATTATGATCACTAGGGAACCAACTTTATCAGTATCTTATTATCAGATACTCAAGAACTGATATAGTGATTGTCACATAGTCACCTTTAACCAGTTCTGAGGTGTTGTATGGCACAGGTTTCAGAGGGTGACCTGACCTTTATGGAAATCTATCCATATTAAAGATCTCAAAAAGCAATATTTCTTGTCAGGTCTAAAGAAATTCAAGAAACAAAATAATTTACCTGTATTAGTCTGGAATGGGTTACCAAGCCATTTTTTAAGGCTTTGGGACTCCAGCGAACCCCAGTGAGAGCAATTATTCACAAATAAAGAAAACTTTGAACAGTTTGTGACCTCAAGCTCAAGCGCACTTGAGAAGAACAATGATCTGTTAAGTTTTTGGTGTGGCCTACTCAAAGTCCAGACTTAAGTCAAATTGATATGCTGTGGCATGTCTTTAAACAAGCAGTTCATGCTCAAAGACCCTCCAGTGTGGCTAAATTAAAACAAAAGAAGAATGGGCTAAAATTCCTCCAGAGTGTCCAAAGATGGCACAATCAGTTTAGGTTTGAGGGCAACTATTTTTTCACATAGGGCAAACAGGTAGGTTTAGACAGCTTTTTTCCTTAATAAATGACATCAAAACAATGCTGAAGGTATCTCAAATTTGCAGTAATCGCCTTTGAACAGTTCATTTGTCTGCTACTTGTGTTCTCTAAAGTCCTTATAACAGCTCTAATCTGAGGTGCTGTTTGTTAATCTGTCATTTCTGAGGCTGGTAACTCTAAATGAACTTCTAGTCTGCAGCAGAGGTAAGTTTAGGGATGGTCTTCATGAGAGCCAGTTTCAGCATGCTGCTTGATGGGTTTTGCAAATGCACTTGACAATACTGTTCTTGCAAAAACCGTCTGAATAACTGACTGTTGTTGTTGTTATTGTTATTGTTATTTTATAGTTTTGAAAAAAGAATCCAGTATTGTTTTAGAACGTAAAAAAATTAATCCAAACTTTTAATTTGTACCCTATAATCTATGTAGATATACAGTATAAAAACACACACTTTCGTGCTATAGTCCTCAAGGGGGCAGAATTCTCCCAGGATTGTAATTGCTTACGTGGTAGAAATGAACATCTGTGTCCAGATAGTCCCTAGGTTACTGTGTTTAATCAGTTAAGTTAAATTAAATTAAATTTCATTTTATTTACAGTATATAGCGCTTGTCATTGTTGTAAAGCAGCTTTACAGAATCAATGTAAAGCATTCTAATGGTACTGTACATGAACATATGTGTTTTGATATTATATACATAAATAAAACCTTATATTCCATAAATTGAAACAAAATCATGATTAGATATGTTCTCCCTTTCACTGCACGTCGATATGACTTAGTGTCACGTTTATATGGCAGAAATTGCTTCAGTCTGTATTGATAAACATTATAAGGTTGTGTGATAAGAGTATAACTGTTATTAATTTCCTGCCCAGGCCACAGTAATAGTTGCACAGTAGGCAGTAATATGCCATTAAGGGATGAATGTTTTATTATTTTATTATTGCCATGACTCCTAATCACAAATGTCTAATCACAGACACTTTGGACGAACCATACAATTCCCCTGATCAAATCATCCTGAAATAAGAAGCGACGTGACACGTCCACACATCGTGGCTATCTGAAACTCTCCCAAACAAAACAAACAACTTTTGCATTCCAATAAAAAGAAAAAAAAATCCAAAATAGTCAGTCGACTCATCCTTTGGACCAGTTTTTAAGCAGCAGGTCACATTCAAGCCTTTCACACCCTCCTTTACCACAAAGTAAACATTCCCCATGTGCCGCAGTCGCTCTCTCACTCAGTCGCCCAGTCAGCCAGTGACGCTGGAAAACCTGACAGAACTCGTTCGGCACCGTGCGCGTTAAAAAACAAGAGCGCGAGAGAAGGAGGGAGTATTAGTGTAAGGCATTTCAGCAGTTTCGGAGTCACTCCCTCAGCTACACGCGTTCTCCACAGCAAGAATATGAGACCTGCATGGAGTTGTGAGAGTGGCCGAGTCACCTGGCACAATGCTGAGTCTTCTGAAGAGCGACAGGGAGATCAGGGCTCACCTGGTGATGCTCATGTGCTGCATGGGTCAGTAGCTCCTCTCCACTTCCTTCCGCTTTAATCTGCCTCTTTACTGCCTGACGAGCCTGCTTCCTTCTTTCGCTCTGTAGAATGTGTTTGGGGAAAAGGGGGGGAAAGGTTGCATTTGTCTGTGATAATAATTCAAAAGTCCATGAAGCCTTTTATTGCAAAACATGTGGCGCTTCCAATTCCAGGGTGGAAGATTGTGGAGGATTAGATGTTTGTCGGCTGAAGTAGTGTAATTTATGTCATGTCTTATGTTATAAGCACTTAGATTGAAGGAATGTTCTATGCATGTTACTTTTTCCATATTAAGCATGTAGAGATGTGTAGAAATGCCACTGTCACAGATTCTCATTAGGATTAATATAATAATTGGCTATTTCAGGCTATTGGCCATCGAATCGCAGTTGACATTGTGATGTTAGTTGGGAAAGTTGCTCATCTTGGCTGTTTTACAATAGAAATATTTATAACACAGTTTGTGTCTTACTAAACATAAAAAGTAAATTAAAGGTCTTCAACTTCATTGAAGGTCCTCTTTGTCCTTGCATTTGCTGCTCTAGCTGCCGTGTGTGAGTCAAATTAACATCCGCAGTTTGATTAATCTCGAACTGCACCGGACGTATTCATCGTTACTTAATAAATCTAGTCTCAGGATCAGTATTGAAAAGGCTGTGACGAGTTCAATACACCATGCATCTACTAAGTAATATAGTAATTAAAACACAGAAAATCGTGATGATTTATTTCACAGTCTGCTAAATTGGCAGCGCTAACTCTGTGAATAATGCAGGACTTTTATTGGCTAATGAAATCTCTCCATGTGCATCTACAGAATTAACTGGGACACTGGTGCTTGTGTGTGAGACATGAGGCATGGGTGTGGGGAAGACTGTCACCGTAGTTACAGGAAAAAGAAAATACTGTGGTCAGGAATAGTACGTAATGGAGCCGGTGCCTCATGGAGACCATGATTTTTTTTTCTCCTCTTTTAAATACAGCTTTCTATAATTATACTTCCTTTCAGAATATGTGAATCACATAGCAGGGAAACACATCCTCTTTAACTGTGTGTTTTATATCCTTTTAATTGTACACACAATCGCAGTTATTGTACTGTAATGTACAAGTTCGTTTTCAGAAAGAATATTATCATCATAACGATAAGTCAAGGTTTGATCTGAGACTATAAATGAGGGCTGCATGCGGGGTGTTAATGCTGGAGGACAACAGTGTTGCTGTACACGAGGTGTTTCTGATTGTTCCACGTTGTGTGCTAATTCACATTATATACATAAAAACAAATAAGAAAAAATGACTACAGTGCTGCTTTTATACTGTTAATACATATAGGCATACTGATATAACGCTCCCCTTTGTAGCGTACAACGTCAAACCAACACTAACTTTAAACGTACTGTTTTTACAGATGAAAGAGACAGAGTGCAGAAAAAGACGTTTACAAAATGGATCAACCAGCATCTCCTCAAGGTAGGACTGATGAAAAAAATCCAGGATGGGATAAAGGAAGAACCATAGAATGGCCTTGATGATGATAATGATGATAATAATAATAATAACAATAATAGTAAGAGGTTTAGGTCAGGTCTTTGAAACAAAAAGCGAAGACACAATGTGTGTTGCTCACAATGTTTAATCTCAACTTTGATTGTTAAATCTTAATAATGCAGAGAGTGCTTGGAAGCTAAACTTTCCGTACTCTCAGAGAGGGAAGAGGGATGGAGGGGAGGGATACTTTTTCTTTCCCGTCAATCAGGACAGCAACAGCCAATTATGGGTCTTTGAGTTCATGCATGCAGAAGTGGGCGGATAGCGCTATTGTCCGACAACAACCTTTGTGTTGCGTGAACAGCAGTTACAAAAGATGCTGTCTGTGCTCAAAAAAAAAAGCAAACAGCTTCTGCAATTCATTTATTTCTTTTCACTTCCTGCTTTATTATTGACAGATTTGTAATGAATATGGAGCGTATCTCCAAAGTGAGGCAGGATGGGAACCCCGGATCGGATCATTGAAGGGGGCAACGTGCACACACATTTACACACTCTTTCACCCCTTGGGGCAATTTAGAGTAGGCAGTTCATCTCTGTTTTTTTTGGAAGCTGAGAGAAGAGCATTGAACCCTGAGGAAACCCAAACAGATACAGGAGAAAGTGGTGATTACTGAACTTTTTGTGTAAAGTTTAAAGTTTGTACATCTATGTTTGAGGCACTTTATATAGGCTAATGGTTTAACACTCCTAAGGTCATGCTGGCGTACTGACTTTTTATGAAGCCATGGACGCACAAGAGTCAGCACTGTGTTGACCTGCCTACATGAAAACGCCTCCACAAGCCGTCTGTAATATGTTTTAAGATTACATTTACAGATTTCTCATACACTGTTATGTTACACATTATGTGAGGAGACAGTCATAGAGCTATTGCTTTATTCTAACAGCACCTTACAGGAAAACTAAAAATATCCTGTATACAAAAAAACTTAATGTTCAAATATAATGATTTGCGATTTAACTGCTCCACTGTGTGATTTCTTTGAATTTTTTTTCTTTTTCAACCTGACCAAAAATATTAGACCCTGACGAAATGATGCTTTTAGTCATGACAGAGTAAAAATTCAGTTAGCTACAATGAATAAGTCCTGTGAATTTAGACTGCAGCACAAGACTAACCTTCTCCTCACCACCAGCCCAGCAAGTCCTGCTATTCTTTTGCATGTATCACTTAGAGCAAGATTAAAAATATCATCTCTACTCATCTAGGCTACTAGACTAATATGGTCTCCCTATTTACACAATCAAGCAGTAAACATGTCTATCTGAAATATTATAGTTATATAAAAAATATAATATAAAATAACCGTTAATCGCAGCATGGGTGAAATTAGGTCTGTACGGTTCGCAGTATTGAACAGAGAGCAGGTTCCTGCCAAAACTCACATTCATAACCAGTCAAAGAAGCACTTTCAGCAAGAAAACACATCTGATTATTATTGGTTACGTCATTTTGAAAAACACTTCGACTCCATAATAAGTCGTTCCAAATTGCATCCGAACCATCTGTGATCTTTTATTTACGACTACCCAGCTAACTAGCTCTAAACACGGGGCTAAATTCCCCTGATCAAGGGCAGTTTTTGGATGTATGACAAGGGATTGTACACCCTAGCACACTAGCTTTCCATTTATTTGGGTTTCAAGTTAACAGAGCTGATGTTCTAAAGTGGAATATAAAGAGAAACTCCACCTCCATGGTTTAGTCTCCTCACATTTTGGCTATGTAGTACCGATAATTTAAAACTACTTTCACCCGTTCGATCCCCGGGTGATGCTGTTACCTCTCACAGCCGGAGGCCTAGAGAGAGCTGATTGGCCGAGCTCTCTCAGAG
>JAOTRS010000039.1:6129363-6143084 GCA_028565755.1 Dinotopterus cunningtoni
GTAACTATGTTTAGATTTTATACATTCCAACATTTACAGAATTAAACATTTTAAATAGAGTGGACTCTGAGTCTGAGAACGAACCTTTAACTTGCTAGGCATTCTCAATATGAATGAATTATATTTAGACAGTTCCAGAATTATTGGCACTTTTCATGAAAATAAGCTGAAATGAATATATAAAAAGAACCACATGTGCAATGAGGATATTCGGAATAAACAAAATGTTGTTTTCATTAGACAGATTTTAGTTTGGTGGAGCCTCCCTTGGCAAGAGTGACAGCCTCTTTCTGCAGTGTTAGACAAAGTTGGAGAATATCTTTTCCATGTGGAAAATTTCCAATTTAGTGAGATTCTTGGGGTCTCTTCTGTAATCTGCCCTCTTATAGTATTTGATTTTCAACTGGGTTCAAGACTGGAGACAGAGAAGGCCATTGGGAAACTTGATTTTTATGTCATTGCGACCATTTCTTTCCTCTTGTTAGAAAACCTAACAATGGCCCAGATTCAGGCTTCTGGCAGAGACGAGCAGATTTTTATTTGTTGGAATTTATTATGCCTTAATAAAAGGAGCTGGGGCACTGGAAGCCAAACAGCTCCAAAGCAGCAAAGAGTCATCCGTGTTTTACTGTGGGTATGAGGCTATGGGATTCTGCTCTGTCTGCAGTCCCTTTTTTTTGGTGTGTGTGCACTTTTTTTTGCCTTGTCTGACTACAACACACTATTCTAGCTGTTTTTCCATGGTAAAGTTTAGATGCTGGGATTTGTGTCTTGGTCTCATGGAGCGATTCTGTCAAGGGATACATCCAAAAAACTTTTAGTTTTGAAAAAGTAAAATCCCAAGACTCATCTATACTTTAAGTTCTGTATAGAACTGTATAGATATTTAGTCTCTCCTTTGCCTCTCTTAGGATTCTCTTCACCAGACTTTTTTTGAGTGAATTTTTAACGGTTCTATGTTAACCAAACTTTCTTACGGGCTTGCAGGGCTTTTCCCCCATGTTTAAGTTAGTTTTATCCATATTGGTGGATGATGAAAGTTTTTTCCAATGAGGTACCTCATATTCATACCCCAGTGAAACAGAAACTGGACATGTACTACTATAAAGTTCCTAGACACTTAAAAAAGTAAACAATTTCCATCAAAAGAGTATAGTATTCAATATTTATTAAGCAAATAATTTAACACATTTTTGATTTAATTAAATATTCTGAAGATAAATCACTTTTGCAGGACTTATTTTTATTAACTGAATAGTTCTCCAAACAATGAAGGGAATTATAATCTTTATATTATATAGATATGTATATCTATGTAATGTTTATGTTTCTGGTTATTGTTATGAAGGGTGCCATTAACTCCAGAGTTTAGTTTAGTTTTTTTGTATACTTCATTGCAGTTGGTCTACTTATATTAAGAAATACTGCAGTGATGATGATAGTTGCAGGTCTTGTAGGTCATTTGTAATTTCTATAAACCAAGCAATAATCTTTAATATTATAATTGCTTGGTCAGGCGGTGAAATTATAGATGATCATTCAGCACCTTGAATAAAAAAGTCCTTTGCTTAAAATAGGTTTGAACATAAATCACATAAATTTAATCAAAGCTTCTTTGGCTTGATTTTCATTTTAAAAGTTCTTATAGCCTGTAAATAATTAAAAAAAAGCGGAATAATTCAGTTTATTTTGTAAATGTTCTGTAAATTATCTCTTCGCTAGCAGAAATAGATTTCAAATTACCCTTGCTCACTTTGGCTAGATACTAGCTAGCTCACCTTGGTTTGTATGATGTAATTAAAAGTTGAGTCTCTTGTTGAATTTATTGTCATTCATTCATTTGACAAACTTTAATTTTTTTTTTCAAAAGTTATATTACTGAAAATATTTTTATGTCCACTATAGCTGTGTGATTTGATCAACTGTACAACCAAACCTTTTTTTTGTTGCTCGATCCACTTAATTTAATCGATGGTTCAGTTTTCAATACAGAATAGATTCAAGCATTTTAAATTACTAAGCTAACTTACAAATATAAAAAGTATTAATTATTTAAAAATACACCATAGCCCTCATCTTATGAAAATACTCAAGTTTTGTGAGTATTGCAACTTCTTTTTTTGTTGTTGGTGCAATACCGCCTCCTCCTGGAGTGAAGAGTGGGGCAGATGAAAAAAAGATTGAACACTCAACACAAGTTGCACAGAATTTCAGTGCTTGACACTTTTAGTTGTTCTTATTACTCCAAATGTGTAAGAAATGTAGCTGCTTGAGACGGATCATATTGTAAACTTTAGTGCTATTGAATCGAATTTCTCCTGATAATGTGTACACCTGGAGTAACCTACTGGATTTTGTGCTCAAGCTGACATTGACCCCACAAGTAGTTCGATATTAAATATATTTTAATATATTAAAAAATGGACATTCTTTGTTTAAATGGTAAAAACCTACCATTTATTTCCAATTTAAAAGTAGAGTAAAAAAAAACACAAAACCCCTCCCAGATTTTCTGTGTTGTCTCAGAATTTTGGACTCTTATAGATGTACTTGAATATTCTGTATGACAAAAGAAAAAAGAATGGTAATAAAGAATAAATTCCCTAACTGTTCTGTTAGTATTTACCAGGGTGAGTCAAGAATTATTCACACTCTGGATGTAGAATTTCTTTTAAATTAACCTTAATTAAATTAAGACAAATATATGATTTTTTTTTATAATCTCCTTGCTTTTTAATACACTTTGTCCATCTGTCACCAAGCTTTCAAACTCCCCTATTAAAGAACAAATCACTGCACGCTGTTCGTTTTTTTTGCAAATTACCAGTGGGGCATAAATTTTTATTCACATCGCAGTTACAAATGAACTAATGTAACACATTCACACATGCACAGCAGAGACTGAGGAAAACGTAGCCTTGAATGGAAAGTGCAGATAAGACAGTGCGGCCAACAGAAGTTTAAAGTTGCAAATTTTTGACTCACCATATTATGTTGTTATAAATGGAAATTGTGCAGTTCTGGCAATGCTGTCCTGTGTGTTTCATAGTCATCCTCAATGATGAACCCAGCTACAAACCAGCTACGTAGGAGCGGCACAGCAATTCAAAATATAGCTGATTACACAGATAAAGAGTTTTTGGTACAAAAACACATTGTGCTGGAGCGTGAAGTAGGAGGGTAATTTTGCGGATTTCATTTAAGCACAAAAGAACCGCTGGAATTAGTTTAAAGGAATAAATTAAATCGATCAACAGTAATAGATGTTAATGCATTTTTTTTTGTTTACTGTTGTTTGTTTCTTCTTCCCTTTCTCTCTTCTCTGTTCGTCTCCCTTCATTTGTTCATCGGCTTTCTTGATCTGATCTGTGCCCTGTTTGTCTGTCTGTTTTTTTTTTTGTGTCTGTTTCTTGTTCTTGCTCGCTCTCCCATGGTTTAGCCAAGAGAGCGCAATTTTCTGAAGACGTTACGGTTGGTGAGTTCAGCTGAAGCATGCACGGTTGAGCAGCATGGCCGTGTGCAGAAGGATGATGATGATGATAATGAGGATGAGGATAAGGGGGTAGGTTTGGTCACCTGACCTCCTGCCCCTCTTTAACACAACTAACGAAGAGTGTGCAGTGACAGTTAATCAGCGTGGCCTAACCAGCGAGCTAGTCTTCTCGATGGTGGACTGTAGGAGTTTAGAAGTTAAGACTTGCACTTTTACTTTAAGGGATCCCAAAGCCTATGTGCTGTTTGGTATGAATAGAGCCTCTGCCATTGATGGGGTTGCCATGGAGTGCTTCAGAATGTGTCATTTTAAGCTTGTGAACTAAATGACCTGACTACGATTCCTTGCGCTTCATCGATCACCAAACATTTCAGTGGCGTTACTGAGGAATCGCATAGACACGCCTTCAGTTTTTCATAAAGCGCATTGGAATCGAGTCATAGTTTTTAGTTCTTGGGTGGTTTGTTGCATCCAATAGCAATCTGTTTGTGTGTCCATTTGTCATCAGTCATTCACACAGTTATAGCAGAATGTGATAAAAAAAAAAAAAAAAACAGTATTTGTGCCTGAACTCTCTAGCAGTCACATAATGAATGATTACTCTACCTTCACACTAGCAAGTGACAAGTTACTCATGTTGTGGACATGTAGTAACCAATGCTGTACAGAATTTATACATTCAATTAGAAATTGTAGAAGCTAAGGGTGTGACGGTATGCAAAAATCACAGCTCAGTGAAGTATTAGAAAGAATCTTTTAATTTATTATGAATTTAACATGGAAACATATAAACTTAGTATAGTGTTAATATAGTGTTCAGTATAGATGTGCAATTAAGTGCAACAGTTCATGAGGCATGTACCGTTCTTTTCCCAAAAAATCCTATATTTAGGTATCTACAGTAGGTGGCAAGTTAAATGTAACAGTAGTATTGATAAAAATAGAGCAAACAATGGTTCTTTTAAATAAGGAATATTTGAAGGATAATTTAAAAAATGCTATTTAACCTATTTGCTTCTGCTTTTACTATTTTTGCTCAACTCTGTGGCGCAGTGGTAAAGCGCTCGCCCTATTATCCGGAGATTGCTGGTTCGATCCCCGGGTGATGCTGTAACCTCTCACAGCCGGAGGCCTAGAGAGAGCTGATTGGCCGAGCTCTCTCAGGGGGGAGGGATGAGAGGTACTCAGTGCTTCCATATTAATGACGGCTCTACAAGCCAATAAGTAGAGGCGTCTGTGAGCTCGCGCAGGCGGAGGGAGCGGATAGCGTTGTTCCTCCGATTGTGTTACGCCGCCCCCAACGGTGCGTGAGTGAGCAGTTCGAAAAAATGGTCGGTGACGTCACGTGGATCGGAGGAAACATGGATCGATCTGCGGCCCTCCCAACTGATTGGCAGTAGAAGCTTAATGTGGGAACCTTCAGTGACTGGGAGGAATTGGACACTACTAATTTAGGGGAGAAAATCGGAAAATTCGGAAAAAGGGGATAAATTTAAAAGTAAATACATTTTAATAAACTGAACACAAACAAACAAAACTTAAACACATGAACAAAACAGCCCTGAAATGGATACTAAAAAAGGATATGATACAACTCGCTGGCTACTCCAAGGACTATTTATACACATGTCTAAACAAGCTGCAGGTAATGACAATCCAAACATGTGACAAAGGTGCATTCTGGGAAATAACATCCCAGCCAAAGTCCCAACACATAATTTGAAACAAAGTCCTGGGGTTATCTCAGAAACAGAGGAAGTAAATTTAATACACAGTGATAGTCCACTCAGGGGTTTTTCCCAGTTTACAGAGTGATGTCAAATCAACATGGCTGCACACAGCATTGGAAATGAACAGAGTAAAACTTATTACCTTTAAAAGAGGAATACTGTATATTCAAGTATAAGCTTTAGAATAATCAACATGCAGGCATATTTGTTTGTTGAATCTTAAACGAGTCAGTATTTTTAGAAAGAAAATATATACTGCTCGGGCAAAAAAAAGTCACCACCTGGATTTAACTAAACAATTAGTTAAGAGCCTTCTACTGGGGTTCATCTGGCAGCAAGTTATTCAACCCTAACTGATGCAGTCCTACGTTTGTGGCAAAAATGTTACTCTGTCTCAGAAGGGTCAAATTATTGTCCTGCATCAAGGAAAGAAAGAACTTTCCTTGCAAGATTGCTGAAACTATTAAAATTGGGTTAAGCTCTGTCCAACATGTTATTAAAACCTGAAAGGATCATGGTGAACCATCATCTTCGAAAAAATGTGGTTGGTGGAAAAAAGATCAAATGATCACTTAAACATTAGGTGAAATGTTTAAAAAAACAATAACAACAAAAAAAACTTACAGCTATGTTTAATAGTGAAAGTAAGCATTTCTAAATGCACAAAAACAAAAGAATAGACTGTAAAGAACTGGAAAAAGGTCATGTGGTCTGTTGAATCCAGATATCCCCTGTTCCAGAGTGATGGGCGCATCACTCACTCACTCATCTTCTATACCGCTTTATCCTGTATTTAGGTTCACGGGGACCTGGAGCCTATTCTGGAGCCTATCCCAGGAGACTTGGACTAGGAGACAGGCAGGGTACACCCTGGGCAGGGTGCCGATCCATCGCAGGGCACACACACATACACACTACGGGCAATTTGGGAACACCAATTAGCCTAACCTGTATATGTTTGGACTGTGGGAAGAAACCAGAGTACCCGGAGGAAACCCACCAAGCACGGGGAGAACATGCAAACTCCATGCACACAGAGACGGGAATCGAACCTGGCCGGGAAGCGAACCCGGACCCTGGAGGTGCAAGGCGACAGTGCTAACTACTACACCACTGTGCCGCCATGGGTGCATCAGTATAAGATTAATGATGCATCCATTCTGTCTAGTACCTACAGTACCATAAAAGCCTGTGGCAGCAGTATTATGATCTGGGGTTGCTTCGGTTCTACAGGTGTATTTTCAGCAATGTTATATGCCCAAAAACTCAGGTCAGCTGACTACTTAAATATACTGAATGACCAGATTTTCACCCAACCAATGGATTTTTTTCTTCCTTGAGGTGAAAGAGATGTTCTGGGGCATAAGACATCAATTGACAAATAGATTGGTCACCACAGAGTGCAGACCTTAACCCACTGCGTCCCATTTGGGGTGTGCTGGAGAAGACTTTGAGCAGTGGTCAGACTAAATGGAATAAATGTTGTGACCAGCTGTTCTCCGAAGACTTGTAACTGGACTCGAATTTCCTACAGTCTACCTGAGCCTCCAGTAACAAACTGGACTCCATATTAACTTAAAGACATTGTCTGTTATAGTTCTGTTGAACTTCCAGCTGACTAACGCACAGTATGACTGCACAACAATCCCTGCTATCCGTTATCACTCAAATGAGGATGGGTTCCTGTTAAATCTGGTTCCTCTGAAGTTTTCTTTCTATTATTGCTGTCTCAGGGAGTTTTTCCTTGCCACCGTCGCTCTCGGCTTGCTCATCAGGGACAATCTAATCATTTTGGTTCATACTCATTTTTCACATTTCGTACAAATTTCCATAACTTTCTTTTGATTGTGTAAAGCTGCTTTGCGACAATGACAATTGATTAAAGCGCTATACAAATGAAATTTTATGGGTTAACTGACTAACGCTGCTAACAAAACCTGAACATTCAGTTTCCCACTTTGTCTGTCGAACAAGGAAATTCTGATCAATGACTTGGCACTTAGGATGGAACGCTGAAATATATTTTATCTGATTAGACTGTATTCACACGAAAACAACACAACAATCTGAGTGACTTTACAGAATGGGTAAAATACGAATACACGCACTGTACACCCCTAGTAGTAGCCAAAACGTATAGCCTACTAGATGTTTTGCATACCTTCATCCTAGCTGTATTTTTAGATTAGCAAAGTAAGATAAGTTTGCTAGCTACAGTTTGTCTATTCACCAGAGATTGTGACTTCCGAACTTTTTCACCTGTCACTTTGTTGCTTGCTAGTGTAAACGTAGAGTTAGAATCCTTTCAAAATGGAGTTGCTGTGGTTTTTATATGAATTGCATCGTGGCTTTCAAGTGAACCTGAAACAAATTCTGCAGTGATACTGAATCTCTGTTTATTTATATACGAGTTTCTTTATGATCATCATCACATCCTGCTCATAATAACATTTTCCAGTGCTTTAACAATGACGTTTTGGGACATTGTCTTCTTGGAAACCATGCATCATTCAGAGGTGAATTTGTTGATAGTGGCTGGAAATGTACATACAGTATCGCTACATGAAAGACATTGACAAAGTGGAACACAAAATGATAACTGTCAGACATTTTTAGCTCTGAAAACTGGTGCATGATAATGGCATAATTAGTGACACGTTTCCACTAATCTGCCTCAAAGGTAGTGATTATTAGGAAGAGTACATCGGCTCGAGTGGAGAAACGCTGGCATGGGCAAGTGCAAGTCACCATCCTGTTATAACACGCATCACTTTTTCTTTCACTTGTTTTACATTGTTTCAGTTATGTGAGTCAGATTTATATGGCACACGATGTTGTTTTTGCCTCGCTGCGTCATGCTATAGCACCAGTCGTTCTGCCACTGGCTGTCTGCTCTTTCATCACAGAGTCTGTTTGTACTGTAACTTACACTTCAGACAACACAGAGTTTCTTCACGAGCAGCTACACGTCCTAGGATTATGACCTGGTTTATGTTTTCCATTTTACATGAGCTTGTGCTCATTTGTGATGCATCTATACCTGTACTTGTACTGAGTCTAATAACATACTTGTTTTCACTTGTAAAAACTGAAAACTGAAATAGCAGGGATCTGGAAGTATTTCACGATTAATGATAGCAATCCAAGCAATATAAAAAGGCGCTACTATAGCATTCGTACTCGGTCCAGAAACAAAAATGGTATCGATGCATCAGTAATCACTGGCAGGGTAATTTCAGCTTCGCCTGCATGGGGGTTGTATAATTACACCATGACCCTTAGAAGAAATAGGGGTCACAGTATTTCTCTCTCCCGCAGAAAGCTATAAACAAGGAATATACTGCTGTTGCCACTGAGGATGCAGTAAGTACGTGCAGCTGATAACTGGTGCAGAATGATGTGCGCTCACGTTTCTCTTTCACTTCTTTTCTTTCTTGCAGCCTCGGGAGAAAGGCCGCATGCGCTTCCACAGACTGCAGAACGTACAGATAGCACTGGACTATTTGAAAAGGCGGCAGGTAAGCCTGAACAAGCCTCCCTTAATCAGTTTTATTCTCAAATCACACAAACACTAGTGTGTCACCAAGCTACAAACTTATGATCTCTCCCCGATGCAGACGGTTCCTTAGAATAGCCTCAGGCTGATGGGAAATTGGATTGGTCACCTATGGGAATAATAAAAGGAGGCGCACCAGATTTATAGCATACATTCCGAAGATATTAAATCTTGCCATTTGCCTGCTTTGTAGTCTTACGAGGAAAGCATGAGAATTAGCTTATAAGTGTATTGTGTTCATGACTTAAAGTAATGATGGTATTGTATAAATCACAAGCGCATTACTGTACGTCATTGTTAGTTTTCATATTGTTCTGGTTCATCACAGCTGGCCCTACTGATCTTGTTATTCATTCTCATCACTAACAAAGAAACCTACTAATGGGCAAACATCTCCCCAAAGAAGTCATTGTTCTGGAATAACAGCTGTGTGTAATAGTGTCCTGTTTTTCTTGTGTTCTAGTGCCCTCTTATGGCCATAACCGACAATAACGTTTCACTTCAGACAGTAAAGCCGTCTGCTCAGAAGTGAGCATTGTATGCAGGCCCTCTAGATCAGGGGTTTTCGAGCTCTCTGTCAACACAATGACAAATTTAAATACAATGATAAGATCTGAGTCTTTTTAAAACTTAAAACTCTTGGCTAGATTGTAGATCTTGACATGTATTTAAAGCTTAGAAGACGGGTACACATAGTTGTGGTAGGTTTTAGAGTTAGGAAATTCACCTACTGTCAGGGGTAGCTCAGTGTTTAAGGCATCAGTCTACGGTTCGGAAGGTCCCAGGTTCAAATCCCACGACCACCAAGTTACAGTATCCCTGTTAAGCCCTTGAGCAAGGCCCTTAACCCTGCTCAGATGTATAATGAGATAAAACTGTAAGTCGCTCTGGATAAGGGCGTTTGCCAAATGCTTTTACTCTGCCAATTGTAAATGTACTCAAGAATGTTCTGGAATGCCTCTGAGTGGCGCAGTGGTAAAGTGCTCGCCCTATCATCCGGATATCGCGAGTTTGATTGCCGGGTGATGCTGTAACCTCTCGCACCCGGAGGCCTAGAGAGAGCTGCTCTCTCAGAGGGGAGGGATGAAAGGTACTTGGTGCTCCCATATTAATCACGACTCTACAGCCAATCAGGGGCGTCTGTGAGCTCATGCAAGCGGAAGGAGCAGATAGCGTTACGCGCCCCCATGGTGCGTGAGCAAGCAGTTTGAAAAGATGCGGTCGGCTGGCGTCACGTGGTTCGGAGAAAACACGTGATAGTCTTCGGCCCTCCCGACTAAGTGGTAGAAGTAGCCTTAATGTGGGAGCCCTCTAGTGACAGGAAGAAATTGGATAAAAATTGGGTAAAATTCAAAAAAAAAAAAAAAAAAAAGAATTTTCTGGAACAGTAATCAGGGACGAAGGGCCTTGAGGTGACAGGTAGCCAACAACTCAAGAGATACTCAAGGCAACTCACTATAAATGAGATCTGGAGTTCTCTTTTCCTTACAGATGGACAGACATCACTGCAGCACTCAACAAATCAGGCCTATATGATACAGAAGCCCTTACTCACTATAATGAACACAACTACCGGCTGGATATTTGCCAAAAAGCACCTGAAGATCTCTTATACGAATAGAAAGAAGAATCCTGTGGTATTCTGATACGAAGATTGGGATCCGGAGATCAGGCATCGTGCAGTTAAACGCGGTGGTGGCAGCATCATGCTGTGGTGATGTTTTTCTATAACTGGGACTGTAAGATTAGCCAGAATAGAGGGAAAGATAATGCAGGAAGAAAGCTATCCTAAGGGAAAACCTTCTCCAGAGTGCTCAGGATCTCAGACTGAGGTGGCGGTTTACATTTCTATCAAGACAACAACCCGAAGCACAACACCCTAGAAAACACAGAACTGACTTCTAGAAGCACTCTGTGAAAGTCCTGAGAGAGGGGTATTGTGTGTAGAATGATGAGGGGAAAAAAGCATTTCAATCTATTTTAAGTTGAGCAAAAAAACTAACTTGAAAGAGTCTGAAAATATTGCAACAGCAGTTGCAGTATCTGTAAAATCACAGCCTGTCATTTTACTGAGAAACTGGAACGTTAAATAACGTAGCGAAAAATAACGTAACAAAGTCTCATCAACAATCATCAACTCAATTGAAAAGCTATACTTTATCTGTTTACACTGATGTGTGTTTCTCGACAGGTGAAACTAGTGAACATCAGAAATGATGACATCACAGACGGCAACCCAAAGCTGACACTGGGGTTAATATGGACCATAATTCTGCACTTTCAGGTTAGCACGCTTTACCATTTATCTAAATGTTTGCTGTAAGCTGTTCATTGTTGTTTGCACATGTACTTTTGCGACTGTTGTTACCTTTGTGTGATGTTCTAGTTTGTGTTGAGATAGTGTGAGTTTTTACAGCACTGTCTTGATCATGCAGTTCATTTTCCAACCACAAGAGGGCACAAGAACCAACAGTAAACTCCATTCTCATAAAGGATTGTGTTCTCATCTGTAATATTTGTATTGACGTAAACATTATGTTCAGTTTGGTCAGTTTCTGTGTTTCATGTAAAGAGACAGTGATAAAGAGAACTCATTTCTTAGACTAGGCTCATGTGCACCAAAGAAAGTGCAAAGAAAATGTAAAGAAATACAGCTTTATGATATGACACTGTAATGGTCTCATCAAGGCTAAGTCTTTCTTTACTCCTAATACACATAAGTACATCACATAATATAAGGTGCATAATCAGAACTTAAGGGCTGTCGGTGTAACTTACGGATGTGTTTACATTGTAAAACGTGTAGTTTTTGTTTCTGACAGCATGTGGCTTTGCAGTAAAGAGATAACAAGCGCTAAATAGCATGTAATAGTGTATATACACACATACAGGGCGTGTGATTTCCACTCATAACTACAGGGTCTGGAGTAATAATAAGCGCACACTCCAATCTACTATATATCAGTTTAATGTCCTCGCCTACAGGAACATTCCTTGTCAAGCTTCAGTCAAATATTGCGGTGTGCTAACATGTATGATGAAAGATTATAGAATTTGGCTGTGCTGTTTGATTGACGTGCTCGTGATTATACTCGGGATCGCAGCTCGCGGCTATCAGTAGTGGAATGTTAGTTTTCGGTTATTATGTGCCATTTCTGCAAAATAATATACATGTGTCTGTACGATCCTTCGCGATATCTGTAGGTTTTTGCCACGTATTTTGAGAAAGAAAATGGATGACGACTGACACAGTAGAACATGTAGTAGCGCAGGTCCAGGTTGAGGATTTGTTACAGTTTACCATGAAAAAAATTTGAAGGATGCTAGCATGGTACTGTACATTAGCTTCTGATTCGACGTGCAAGGAGCGGAAAATCCAGTCACGTCTCTGGTAAACCTGAACACATTTAGGAATACTGATTAAAGAATACTGATTAAAGGACACTGATGTGTATGAACACAGCAATATATAAATATGTCACACAGAACAATTTCATTATAGCCTGTGAATCAATACTGCAATCTAATGTATTTAAGAAATGATTCTGTGTGAAAACAAACCTGAGATGACTGCTCCCTCCGCCAGACAAGTTCAGAATTGATCCAGGTTTCAGACTCGGGCCAAGCGAGAAAACATCCTGAAGTTGCCCTTGCTTGTAGCACCACACACTCACACACAGCGTTTATTGGGTTGTTAACAGACCAGAGTGAGTTATTGGGATCTTCCAGAATATTTTTCACTGTTGGCCCAGTGTTTTAACATTATCTTGTCTCAAGGATTGTGTAATTCTCTCTCTGTTTCTGTCTCCCTCATTCCCCTACTTCCTTCCTCTGACTGAGTTTGTTAATATTCCTGGCTCCAGCGGTCAGGTCTGGAGCACGCAGTACTAGCTCACAAGCCAGCACGTTTCCAGCATTTATGTTTTTTCCTTCAGGTATACAGTCAGTCAGGACTGCTTAAAGTGAGACAACACTTCTACACCCAGACAGCATTCAAGATTTAGCTGCTGGGCTAAAGATGAAACACTAATATTTGTATGCTTTCGAGGCAGGTCCGAAGCTGCGCAGGGAGGAAAGAAAAAATGCCCAGTGAATAGGTGTGGCAGCCGAGGTTTTTTAACTTTTGAGTACATAAAACACGTTGACAGATAGCGTGGGGTAGTGTGTGCCAAACACCTGCCCCATCAGGCTCACGCAAGCCGTTGGGCATGAGCCGCTGGTGACTGTGGGCCTGTTGCCTCTTGATTCTGCAGATGTGGCAGCATTTTTTGACAGTTCCCTGCACATTCCAGCTCTTTGGGTGATGTCCGAGTCCAGCAGCAGTCTTAGATCTTAGTCTTAGTCTTTTCTATCCAGCAGATAGATTTTTTCCCCCCAAATTTATGTACTTGTGAGCTATTGTGTGTTAATAGGAATTAGTGTAAACCATTTATTTTGTCACTCATCTCAAAAAAAAAAAGTTCAGTTTCTATTTTCCAGTTCTAGTCCTTGCTTTTTGTTGTTTTGTGTATACGGCACTCTTTTATTTATTTATTTATTCATTTATATTTTTAACCATAAACAAGTTTTTGATCTTAATGAATTAAGGAAGTGTAAATAGCGCATTTACCATAGTACGTACATGTATTTCATGTTTCCTCATGCAATGATATTACAAAATAAGTTTTTCAAACCTTACATAAGGATCATCTGCTTGAAGTTACATTACAGCAGTGGTTCTCAAACATTTTCTGTCATTCCCCACTTAAAGGGGTGGGCGAATTTTCAAGCCCCACTTGTCAACAAAATGATAACGAAATTGGCCAAGTTTACTATTTATTGAAATATAAATTTCTTAACCAATAAGATCAAATAACACCAAGTTTAAAACAGATAAAATACACGTGCAATTGTTATAACAGGCTTACTTTGTCACTTATCTAGAGCTTTCTTTCAAAGAAGT
>JAOTRS010000039.1:6151531-6175277 GCA_028565755.1 Dinotopterus cunningtoni
TTTTGTGAAGCTGCTTTGAGACAATGACCATTGTTAAAAGCGCTATATAAATAAAATTGAATTGAATTGAATTGAAATTTAAAATACTCTGCAGCAGGCAGGGTGACCTAATCTAAGTTTGTTTTTATAACCACTGAAATTCTTATCACTTTGACCCATTGCGCCACTGTCAGGATAAACATCCAGGTTTTGCCAGGAACATTGATTTAGTATTCAGATGTGACCTCGGTACATGTTTCCCAGACTAAAAATAACTTCCTCCCATTATGTGCTACTTGTGTTTCTGTAGATAGTCACATGATTCAATGTGTGTGTGTGTGTGGGGCTCTCCTGTTAGTTCCCAGCCAGCAAAAGGGCAATAATGCTGGTGATTTAGAGATTTATTAATAAGTATTTAAACATTGACATGTTTACAGATATTAAATTTAGCATAATTAAAAAAACTAGTCAAAAATGATCCACACTCCTGTTATATTAAAACTTTGTCTTATTAGCGCTTTCCGTTCAAGGCTACTGTCTCCCCAGTCACTGCTGTGCAGATGTAAACGTGTTTTATCAGTTCAGTGGTAACTGTAACTGTTTCCAAACAAAATTCGGTGAAAGTTTCTTAAAAATAATCATTACTGGTGGCGTGACATGGATTCATCACTATGAGCCTAAGTTCAAAAGTCAACCATCAGCTGGGGTTTTCAAGGGCCAGTATTTGAACATTATGAGGAAAACATTCAATAATCAACAGTGCTTGTTACAGTGAGATGCTTATTGAAAAGCTGAAGTTTAACCTTCAGATTCAACTCAGAGTACTGCTATTTGTCCTTTGACTTCCATTCGTGGCTCGCAGCTCAGCCTAAAACATTTTTAATAAGGGATTTTTAATGAGGGAATATGAAAGCTTGTTGACAGAAGGGGTAAGTGTGTTAAAAGCAAGGAGATTACGGTATATTGAAAAACGATGTGTTTGTTTTTTCAGAAAAATAATTAAAATAAATACCACAACCAGCATGCGGATCATTTTTGACTAAGTATTTCTATAAGTAAATATAAAACAAATGCTACCTTGTTGTAAAAATTGTGTTGTTAAAAGAATGATGCAAACTTGGTGTGAGCTTTATTCTGGCTATCCATCATCAGTGTTGCAGTGTTTGCATTTACATTATTTCCTTTGAGAAAAATGCAGTTTGCAATTCGAAGAACTCGAAGAAGGATCAGATTAAATATGTATGCAGCTTTACCTCTGTAAATTGACAACCCAAACTATGACTTAACACAAAGCAGACAAACACAACAGGACATCAGCCAATAACATGATGAGGTGGAGACAAGACTACAATAACAAAATAAAAAGCACACGGAGAACAATAAACAAACAGTGCTCGCTGTATGCTGAGAAAAAGACTTCATGACCGATGGGATTGTAAATATGATGTTTGGAATTTAGCTACTTCGGTCAGCTAATCAGAAGAATTTCTTCCCTTTCAGGCCTGACCTCGTGGATATGAGCAAAGTATCAACACAGAATAGCAGATCAAACCTGGAGCAAGCATTCAATGTTGCTGAGCAGCTGGGTGTGGCTCGGCTGCTGGATCCGGAGGGTAAGACTCATAGACACAGGTGTCCATTACGGTCTTTCCATAGTGCATGATCGATCTCTGTAAAGTCAGCTGATTGTTAAGCTTGCCCTTATGAAACATTTACACTTCACAAGTTCCACGTTCACTTTTCTAAATGACCAATTCGGCCATTTTAGTCTGTAATCAGAACCGTAATCTCATTTTAGATCCAGCTTTTGCTCTAACTTCTCTCTCGTACTCCACAGATGTGGATGTCACATCTCCGGACGAGAAGTCCGTCATTACCTACGTATCGACATTATATGATGTCTTCCCTAAAGTACCCGAGGGTCTTGAGGGCATTAGTGCAAATGTGAGTAAGGAGCAGAAAGATTTACTGTCCAGCCATTTTTGTTACCAAACAAAATCCTGAATTACTTCACTTTTTTTGTGTAGGATGTCGATGTTAAATGGGTGGAATACCAGAATATGGTCAATTACCTCAGCCAATGGATCAAACACAATGTGTCTGTCATGTCTGACAGAAACTTTCCCAGCAATCCTGTGGAACTTAAGGTAAAACACCACATACTGTATCCTGCTGCAACAATTCACAAATAGAGAGAAGATAAATTAGCCTTCATGCAGCCTGTAGGATTATCAGGATGTCTGTAGAAGTTAACAGGTTAAATGTGGATTAGATTTATTTGAATGCTAATCCAAATAAAGTGTATCGGGAACCTGCAATTTTTTTTTTGTTCAGCATCTGGTGAGATTTGAGGTGTAACTGGCTCTCGTTCTATGCTGTACGAAAGCCTGAGGCATTGTGCCAGCTTACTCTGAGAACATGTAGCGTCCCTCTGATGTTAACGAGTATTAAAGCTTGACTAAATTGCGTTACGGCTCAGCCTTTGCTCAGACAAGTGTGGAGGTGATAAGAGCTCTCCTGCACCTGAAAAGATCAGCTAAAAGTGTTTTTTAGATTTCTTTAAAAAAAAAAAAAGAATGCAGTTTGTTTTTTGTTTTCTGGCGTGAAAAAGCAATTGTAAACCAAGCTGGTCATTTTTTCCCTTCCAGGCACTTTATTTGCAATACCTGCACTTCAAGGAGAGTGAAATCCCACTCAAGGAGATTGAAAAGACCAAAATAAAGCATCTCTATAAAATGTTAGAGGTTGGTATGCTTCAGAAGATGTTCTGATTTTGTTTAAGATCCTTAAAGATCTATTAAGATGCGCTGTAAATGATGCAGGTGTGGATCGAGTTTGGTCGCATTCATTTGCCGGAGGGTTACCACCCTAACGACGTGGAGAAGGAATGGGGCAAGCTAATCGTCGCCATGCTTGAGAGAGAGAAGAGCCTAAGGCCTGAGGTCGACAGGTATGAATCTGTACTTTATTTTCTTAATCGCTAGAGCTTATCGATGGCTCTCGGGTCCGGGGAAGGTATTCGTAGACCTTTTTGGAGAAAGGCAAAACAAGATTTTTACATGTTGATAAATGTAAACGTAGAAATGCTTTGCTGTTTTTGTGCTAGTTAACTCTCCTGCAAGGTGTGTGATTTGCAGATTGCTTTCTTTCCTTGCTTTCTTCTTTTTAATTGTACGCCCTAAGGTACAGTATTTGCTTGCAAATACAGCTCTGTTATTGAACAAGCTGGGAGTGGTTTGTTTACAGGGATAGATCTGGATAGTGGTTTGCAGTTTGTGACTCATATCAGAGAAAATCTAAGTCATATTTAGAGGCGGCACTGTGTTGGGTCTTGTTCAGGACCTCCACTGTTGATATTTTTATGGACACTAAGCTTCATAATTATATGTCTGCTGTCCAGTTAAAACAGCTAAATAACCCTATTGAGGGAGATGGGTGGAAAAGGTGGGTGTGGCAGATTTGGTATTACATTCCACGCTCTTTGAAACAAACCGTAAGTGTCCGGACATGCAGCGACTCATCTGTCTGAGAAGAATGTTAGGTGTTTTTCACCAGAGGGAAATATGATTGGAGGGCTGGCTTTTCTGCTGCAGCATGTGAGCTTATAAATGCCAGAGGATAGAGCGCTGTGCCAGCAGAAGGGTAGCGCTGTGAGGATTATGTCTCGGATGATGGTGTTGTAGACACTGTTTTCTTTGGGTGGCCTGGATATCATGAATAGCAACGTGGTATATCGGAGTAGTGGGGGGTCATCCATGAGCAACAGCACTCTGACAAGCCTCGGCTCGGCTGAGAACTTGCTGTCTGGAGCACAGGAGCCGTTCTCCAGCACTCCGTTCTATCTTAACAACCACTCGGTGTACGGGGGAAGGTGAGGTCCTGGGTACTGCTTAGATAAAGCTACTCATCTTAAGCACATGGCAGTCTGTGATATTGGCTATGCATGCAGCTAAATCTATTGTCATATTTTTTATTGTAGACTTGAAATGCTGCAGCAAATCGCAGACAGAGTTAAGCGAGACTGTGTGGCTGGAGAAGACAAATTAGCCTTGGCACGGGCATCTCTGCAATCTGTAAGTATAGGGAGAGTCAAAACATCTATGAAATCTGTCTTCTTGCATAGGAAGTTAACAGAGTTCCCCCTGTTGATGTTTTCTCCAGGATATAAAAAGGTTTGAATCTGGGATCCAGTTGCAGAATGAGCCTGAAATTGCAGGATACCTGCTGGAGTGTGAGAATCTGTTGAGGCAACAAGTGGTTGACATCCAGATTTTACTGGATGGGAAGTTCTACTTGGCAGATCAACTTGTTCAAAGGTGAGAAACCCATGCGAAGTTCTTGAATCTGTTGCTAAATTTTTGTTGACATTTTTTACACGATTAAATATGTCTGTACCGGGTTTTGTTAAAGGGTATCCAAACTTCGTGATGACCTCCTGACACTCAGAACAGAATGCTCCTCGGTCTACAGCAAGGGACGCAGTCTCAGCACGGAACAGACCAAGATGATGATCTCTGGCATCACACAGAGTTTGAACTCCGGCTTCTCTCAGAACCTGAATGTTGGGCTAAGTCCTGCCCTGACACCGGGCTCTGCTCTTTCCTCCAGCTTTACCCCTGCCATGACACCAGTGCTGACCCCAGCCATGACTCCAGGGTTAACTCCGGCATTGACACCGGCCATGACCCCAGGATTGACCCCGGGACTGATACCTGGCTTGCAGCCTGCCCTGAGGGTCGTCGGAGGGTCCATGGAGCCAGGGGTCCTCCAGCACATGAAACACATGCAGATCCGCAAGCCGATGCTTAAAGCTTCGCTAGTTGACCCCAGCTTGTCTGAGGAAGAGGTCAATATGAAGTTCGTCCAGGACTTGCTTAACTGGGTGGATGAGATGCAGGTGAGAATGTTGTTTGGTGATTTATTTTTGCCTGGATATATTTCCAATGATTGGTGTTGATGGAAACAAGTGGTGTTTTTACACTTTTAAGGTCCAACTCGATCATGGTGAATGGGGATCTGATCTACCAAGTGTTGAGTCTCATTTAGAAACTCACAGAAATGTTCACAAAGCCATTGATGACTTCCAGATGAGCATCAAGGAAGCAAAAATGAGTGAGGTGGGTTTCAATTTTAATTCAATTCGTGGTGCTGCCGTTTAAAGCAATACGAATAGCTTGGAATATAAAATGCTTGTCTTTTTTTTTTTTTTTTAAGATTCAGATGACTCATCCACTGAAACAAAGTTACTCAGACAAGCTGGACCTTTTAGAAAGCCAGTATGGGAGACTACTTGTGAGTATGATGCTATTAAAACTTGAAGTTACTAATGACTACCGTTAGGAATTGGTTTTCCATTAATTTCCCTTGATTATTTTGTTTTCAGAATTTCTCTAAAGAGAGACAGAAACACCTGGAGAGCCTTCATAGCTTTGTGTCGCATGCCACCCAGGAGTTAATTTGGCTTAATGAGAAAGAGGAAGAGGAGGTCGCCTTTGACTGGAGTGATCGCAATAGCAATATCTCCAGGAAGAAGGATTACCATGCTGTGAGTCCACCTGGTCTCTGTCATGAACTGTTTTCTTCTTTTATCTTTTTCTCTTCTTTTTATCTATCTAGTCAGCCCCAGTCAATGTAATAGGTTGCAGTGGGTTTTAATGGTTTAGGCTCCACCCTGAGCCCATGCCTTTGTGCCAGTATAGTTTAAAACATGCCAGAAGTTATAAAATGGTAGTAATTTGCCTCACCCTGCACCACCACAGGAACTAATGAGAGAGCTGGATGAGAAGGAGGGGGCAATCAAGTCAGTGCAGGACCAAGCCAATATTCTTTTACAACAGAACCATCCAGCTAGACTTACTATAGAGGTAAAGCACAACTGCATGTTTTGTGATTGCTTCACTTTTTTGCATCGAAAATTGCATTCAAATCAGAATGAATTGTTACAACAATATAAATGATTTGTCTACTGGCTTGTCCCCCCCCCTTAGGCATACAAGGCAGCAATGCAAACCCAATGGAGTTGGATCCTGCAGCTCTGCTACTGTGTGGAGCAGCACCTGAAAGAGAATGTGACTTACATTGAGGTAGGTAAGAGTCCACTTTATGTTTAATAACTCGATATTTTTCCAACTTGCCTGACAGAGCATGTGCTCTTCTAACAGTTTTTCAACGATGCCAAAGAGTCTATGGACTACCTTAAAAGTCTTCAGGATTCAATTACAAGGAAGTATGGGTGTGACCGTACCAGCAGTCTGCATAGACTGGAGGATCTCATTCAGGAGTCCATGGTTAGTAATCTTACAAAAAACACTACACAATGTGTTATTAGTCATCATCGGTAACTTTATAATCTGATATGTTATGTCTGTCATAATAGGAAGAAAAAGAGCAGCTTCTTCAGTACCGCACCACTGTGGCTGGCTTGGTGGGTCGAGCCAAGTCTGTTGTCCAACTCAAGCCTCGCAACCCAGAGAACCCTGTCCGAACATCCCTACCTGTCAAGGCCATCTGTGACTACCGGCAGATTGAGGTGAATCCCTTTAGAAACATGCTTCTGATATTTATTCATTTGTTTATTAAATAATTAGTTTATTTTTTAATTCTAAATCTAATGTCTTTCTTGGGTGAATCCTATTTCTGATTATAGATCACTATCTACAAAGATGACGAGTGTGTGCTGGCTAATAACTCTCACCGAGCAAAATGGAAGGTGATCAGCCCTTCAGGGAACGAGGCCATGGTGCCTTCTGTCTGCTTTACTGTCCCTCCACCCAATAAGGAGGCAGCTGAGATGGCCAGCAGGTGAGCACCATTATCGAATCTTTTCATTCCCTTTAAAAACTTCAGTGCTCCTGCACCACTCCCCTTTAACCACAGTATCAGTTTCCCTGCTTGTACAGGCAACACAATGCTCTGCCCTGCCTGTAACCTCATCTGGCCTTTGAACATGAATAGGTTTCGTGACTATGTCTAAGCATTTCGTGTCTTTTCTGCGTTTTTTTTCTCCCCTTTTGATCAGGATTGAGCAGCTGTATCAGAAAGTTCTCGCTCTCTGGCACCGCTCTCACGTTAACATGAAGAGTGTGGTGTCCTGGCATTATCTCATGATGGATATCCGCAACATTCGCAAAAGCACAGTTGCCTCTGTAAGCATTTTTGCCTCCATGAATTATCTGAATTATTTTGTACAAATAAGTGAGAAGATAAAAGAAGATCACATGCATGCCAAGCTCTGATCTAACTTCATCACCAGAAGGCATGATGTATCAACATGCCATTTATTAAATTAAAAAACCACAGCCTGTCAGGGCAGGTTTGCTTAACAACTTTTTTTCCTTTTTTTGCTCTTTGTGGTAGCCAGAATTAACTTGGCATAAACTGTTCTCAGATTAAGACTATGTTGCCCGGCGAGCACCAGCAGGTCCTGAGCAACTTACAGTCCCACTTTGAGGAGTTCCAGGAGGACAGAGAGGAATCAGAGGTTTTCACAGTGGCAGACTGCGCTCAGCTAGAGAGAGAGGTGCTGGGTTCGAAAGAGTACTATGAAGAATTGCTTAAGTCTGCAGAGAGAGGTAAGCCACTCAAAACTAATTATTCCATCATGCACTATTTAGCCTCTTGAATAGAAAACTAAAATTTTGTAGAACTATTGTTTATCCAGCTTTGAACTATTCTATTAAGACTGTGATCTAACATAATGCATCACTTTCCAATCATGATTTAGAGCATAATGAAAAAAAAAACATTAGAGTGAATAAGTTTTTTCCATGAGTAGTTTTAAAAATCTCCACTTTGACTGGAACTTCTTCGTGCGGTTAACAGAGGAACACGAGGAGTCCGTGTACAACCTGTTCATATCTGAGGTGCGTAACTTTCGGATGCGGGTGGAAGCACACGAGGAGCAACTCATTCGTCAGATCCGCTCCCCTCTTGAGCGAGATGAACCGAAGGCCATTATGCAGCGCATCATTGACCAGGAGGTACGTTTTCTCAACAGGCCGGGTTTCTTGCGCACAACCATTCAACTCAACTATTAGCACTGATTGAGGTCTTCTGTGTCTGGTTCTCTTCACACCCACAGAGGAAGAAGGCAGAGTTGGACCGGTTAAACGAGGATCTCGAGGTGCTGAGGGATAAATGTGAGGTATTCCTCAGACAGGCGGCTAACTCTCCTTCGGTGCCCACGCTGTCCTCTGAACTCAATGTGCTCACGCAGAGCATGGCTCAGGTCTACTCCATGTGCTCAATTTACCTGGAAAAGTGAGTGTGTCATCTACTGGTGTGATCAGAAGTAGTGTTTGACAGTTTTAGACTGGCTGTGTTCTAAAATGTTGATTTATCTCAGGTTAAAGACAGTGAGTCTGGTGGTAAAGCATAGCCAGGGCGCCGAGGCTTTGGTCAAGCTGTACGAAGGCAAACTATGTGAGGAAGACTCCGTCAACGGGGACATCAGATCCATTGACGCAGTTATGAGCACTCTCAAGGTAAACGGTCCGAACTAATATGTCTTTGCAACATATTTGTTTACAGTTGCTTTTGTTTAATTTTTACTGTCCATGTTTTCAGCAATGGAGGTCTGAGATAGACGAAAGAAGAGACGTCTTCCATGACCTGGAGGACGAACTGCAGAAAGCTAGATCCATCAGTGACCGTATGTTCAAAACCCATAACGAGAGGGACTTTGACCTTGACTGGCACAAGGAGAAGGCTGAGCAGCTTGTAGAGAGATGGAGGAATGTCCACTCCCAAATTGAAAACAGGTCAGTCAGGCTAATAAGTAAAATTGGAATATTCCGTGCAGTGATTTTGCCACCTAATTTGTCTGATGGAAATATGTGAACAATTCGTTCAAATTTGTGTACATTTGTCAGACTTCGAGACCTGGAAAGCATGAGCAAGTCTCTGAAATACTATAAGGATGCGTATAGTAACCTTGATGAGTGGAGCAAAGAGATGGAGACCAATCAGCTGAAAACACAAGAGAACCAGCCAGAGGACAGCAAAGCTTTGGCTGAGTTGCTAAACCAACAGAAGGTAAAAAATCCATCTTTTTATTACGTAAACAGCATAATCTGCTTATTTTTTATTATTTATTTTAAATGTTCTTACACATTTTTCATTTAGTTATTTTGTCATATTCATGTCTTTTAGGTGCTCGTTGCAGAAATTGAACGTAAGCAGAGTAAGATTGATGAATGTCAGAAGTACTCAGAGCAGTACTCATCTGGAGTAAAAGTAAGACAGGCTTCTAAACGCATCCTACTGGACCTTATGGTGAACCAGAGACATGCAGCATCATGTTGTTCTCTGCTTTCAGGATTACGAGCTTCAACTGATGACCTACAGGGCCATGGTAGACTCTCAGCACAAGTCTCCAGTTAAGAGGAGGAGGATGCAGAGCTCATCAGATACCATTCAGCAGGAGGTAAGGGAGAACAATCATAATAAATGTATCCAGCAATAACAAGGTATCATTAAACAATGATCAGACTTTACTCAAGTTGTACATTTTCATTCCTTTTTGTCCTCAGTTCATGGACCTCCGCACTCGCTACACAGCGCTGGTCACTCTTATGACGCAGTATGTGAAGTTTGCTAGTGAGACTTTGAAAAGGGCAGAAGAAGATGAGGTAGGTTATTCATATGACTGTGTCGATTTTCACTATTAAAATAGCTTTTGTTCAAGTACATGCATATGAAATGTTTTCGGTGTGCTGGCTTTTCAGGTTATATTCAAGTATAATCTTGAATATAATGAAATGCATGGTGTTTTAAATGTAGAAATTGTTAGAGCTGCATATATGTTCTGCAACAGGTGCTTTTAATAACTGTGTATTTGGTTTTGGGTATGGTACTGTATACCTTCTGCCATTCTGCAAACACCTTTTAGTGTACTGAGAAGTTTGTGTGGAGTTTGAAAACACTATTCGTCCTAGTTGACTTTCTTTAAGTGTTTTGCTTCTTCACAGGCACAATAAGGCAAACTGCTCCCTTTTACACTTTCTTTAAATTTAAACACTGCTTTTTAATACAAAATATTCAATATTTTGTATTGTTGAAGGTGGAGGGGCATTTTGATGCTTGGTTTGGTAAGTGTGGCAGAGCTTTTCCTTACGCCACATTCTCTTTCTCTAGCCAAGGAATGGAAGGTAATTTTACCTTTAATTGCAGAGGAAGACATGTATGGACAAAGCTGAATATAGGAGCTGGTTGGATAGTACGGAGCTGCAGAAGGTGGCAAGTGAAGAGGAGATCGCCAGGCTCAGGCGGCAGGTACTGGAACTGGAGGCCTCCTTATCCGACAGACAACAGCAGCTGGACATCCTGGGAGGAGAAATAGAGATGCAGAAAAAGTGTATTGAGGAACTGAATGTACATAAATCTAAGGCAGAGTATGAAGCGCAACAATACCGTGTAGAGCTAGAGAGTGCTATTAGATCCAAAGCTGCCACTGAACAAGAGTTAAAAAATTCTCGTCAGTTAATTCAACAGGCAGAGGCCAAACAGCAGTCCCTGGAGGAGAGTCTACGTGTGCTAAGGAAGAACATAGAGGACAGCACTTTGGCACGTAGGAAACTGGAAGATCACTTGCGACGCAAGGACAATGATGTCCAAGGTCTAGAGGAGCACAGGCGTTCATTGGAAAGGGAGCTGAAAGCCAAGGAAGGCGCTGAAGCAAATCTCCTGAGTCAGGTTAGGACCATGGAAATAGATCTGGCTCAAAAGTCTGAATCTAGACTAGTGCATGGGGAATCACGAAAGGACATAATACAGAAATCCACCATCTCCATCTCTCCACCAGAAGCTGAGGCCCTGAAGTTCAAAGTGGATGAACTCACGATGGGCAAAATGAAAGCTGAAACTGAGATCAAGACATTAAAGTCTGAGCTGAACTCAGTGCTCATGCAGAAGAATATGACTGATGAAAAAGCACAACGATTCAAAGAGCTCCTGGATGACGCAAATAATAGGCTGATGAAGCTTCAGGTGGAAATGGAGTCAGATAGAAGCGGCATCAGACAGAAATCAGACGAACTGAGGCAGGAAGCCTCTGAACTTAGGAAATCAGTCTATATATATCAAGAACAAGTTAAATCCCTTCAGCGAGACAAATCTTCGCTAGAGCACAGAGTTCTGTTTCATAAAACAGAGGTTGATGGATTAAAGGAACAACTTAAGATCAGTCAAGGGAAGCTTCTTCAGTGGAGTACTAGTGAACAAGAGAATTGTCAGAAAGTGAGAAGTCTAGAAGAAGAGATTTCCACAAAACAAGTTGAAGGAGAACAGATCAAATTTAAAGTAAATGAACTAAACAGATTGAATCAGATGTTGGAGGGTGATGTCAGGCATCTGAGGGTAAGTATTGAGTCATTCCAGCAAGAAAAATCACATTTTGAGCAAAAGATAAAAACCTTGAAAAGTGAGTCTGAGAACCTTAAGGAGCAACTGCAGAAAGCCAAAGAAGAAATTAACATTAAGGCAAGAGTCGAAAAGGATTTGCAGCTAAAGATCAAAAATCTTGAACTAGAACTTCAGAAAAGTGATGTACAAGTGACACAACTTACAAAGAAAGTAGATGATTTAAGAAGAACCATTTTGGAAAATGACCGGTCAGTAAAGAATCTGAATGCTGAACTTGACAAAGCTCATATGGACATTGGCAGCAAAGATCAGCAAATCAGCATATTTAAATCACAAGCGGAGAGTGCAAAATCTCAGTTGAAAATAATTGAAGAAGAACTTTTAAAAAAAACCCAGACAGCTCATGAGCTTCAGTTAAGACTTCGAGACTACAATGAGGAAGTGAACAAAACTTCAGAGTTTCAGCAGAAAGTCAAATCTCTCAATGCAACCATTACAAATTATGAAACCGAAATCAGAAATCTGAAAGCGGAGCTGACATCCATGTCTTTGGAGAAAAATCTATCCAATCAAAAGGTTCAGGAGCATAAAGTGGAGATTAACAATTTGAACGTGGCATTACAAAAGTCCAAGGCTGAAGCACAGAAGGAATCCACAGAGGGTAAGAAGAACATGGCCAAGTTGAGAGAGCTTGAGAATGAACTTGTACGATGCAGACAGACCATAAGCAGGATGAGCGGCACTTCTGAAAAGGCTACGGTCAACCTTAAACTGGACATCTCTACTCTTCAGCGGGAAAAGCAAGTTGCTGACCAAAAGTTGCAAGCTTTGAAGACTGAATTTGATGAGCTTAGTTTGTCTCTTAAAAAGACAAAAGATGAGTTGCTCAGAATGACACAGGAAGGGAAGCTAAATCAGTCGAAAGCCAAGGAGCTAGAGACAGAACTGCAGAAAAACAGGTTGATCATTAAAGAAATTAACTCTAATTCTGACAAGTATGCAGCAAACCTACAACAGGAGCGTTCTAACCTTCTTAAAGAAAAAGGTACGGCAGATGATAAGGTCATGAGTCTGACCAATGAAATTTCACAGTTAAAAATTAAGCTGAACCAGACTCAAGAAGATCTGATGCAAAAACAGAAGGAAACCTCAGCTGCCAAATTGAGATCCCAAATGTTGGAGGACCAGTTGGTAAATTGTAAAAGAATGCTTGAGGACCTGAAAGGGAAGCTTGAACTGCAGAAGAAGGGCTACGAGACACAGTTGCAGTTAGTGCAGAATGAGATGGAACAAAAACTGGCATTGCAGGAGTCTCGCATGAAACTAGAATATGACAGAAAGTCAAAGGAACGTTTGCAAAGCACTGAGTCAATCGAACGAGACAACCAGCAACTCTTGCAAGAAATCGAGAAGCTGAAAACTTTGCATTTAAATGCCATGAAAGCTAAACAGGAAGCTCAAAAACAACTTGACAGTGTGAACTCTCAATTGGAACAGACCAGAAAACAAAAAGGAGCTTTGGACCTTGAATTGCTCAAAGCTAATTCTAAGATTACAGAACTAGAAACCGAGAAAATTAGAGTGAAATCCAGTATATCACAACTCGACAACATCCGCAAAGAAAACTCTGAAGAAACTTCAAGACTTAAAAAGATGTTGACTGAGACTAAACAGAAATTAACGATGGCAGAAAATGAAGCAAGATCCTCGAAGGACCAGATTGCTTCCTACATAAAAGAAGTGAAATCTTTACAGGAGAAGAACTTAAAGCTTGAAGTGACTTATACCTCAGAAATAAAAGGTCTGAAAGAGTCAGAAAGTGTGAATCAAGTCAATCATCAGTGTGCCAAAGATGGCGAGCTTGCAAAGCTGAAGACCGAGTTGATGTTAACGCAGAAAATAGTGTCTTCTTATGAAGAGGCAAAGCTAAACCTGGAAGAGGAACTTAAGAAAATGAAAGTGACTTCAGAGGTATGTATGAATAAGGATTTATAAATTTTTTAGACACTATGACTTAATGTAGATTTTTAATCATTTTTATGTCTAAATACCTAATAACTAACTATAATTTCTCATCATGCTTTCAGATCGCTAGTTGGAAGAAGGACAAAGTACTGGAGGACCTGAAAATTGTTAAACAAGACAAAATGGTACCACTGGAGAAGCCATCACATGAACTAAGGATAACTGAAAACTCTAAACTAAATACATCCACACAAGAACAACTGTTGAATCTGTCCATCAGTCAAAATAATTATCCTGAACATACGGTTTCCTCCATGAAAAGCTCACTCTCTGACAAAAGCAAGTCTGGGAGAAATCAGTCTGTCACATTTAACATCATCACCACTGAGATCTTTGATGATAGCGCATCTGATTCCTCAAAGACGAGCCAACAGAATGATTCGAGTTTGCCAAAGCTTCAAGGACTCAGGGGTCGGGTCAGTATTAAAAAGTTGATTAAGGCCAAAATAATCACTGAGGAAATTGCACTAAAGTTAAAATCTGGACTGATAACTATGGATGAGGTTCAAGCATCACTAACCCAATTCAGTGGCAAACCTGTCTCAATTGCTGGGATCTATATCGAATCTGGCAAGCAAAAGATGTCTTTCATGGATGCTGCAGATGCGGGCATTATGGCCAAGACGTATGCAATTGAGTTTTTGGAAGCCCAGGCTGCCACAGGAGCCATAATCGATCCAATCACTGGTGTAAGCTACAGTGCCTCAGATGCTATTGATAAAGGGATTATTGGTGGAGAGATAAGGGACAGGATAACAGATGCTGACAAAGCAGTCAGTGGTTACCCTCATGGTGGAAAACTGCTTTCTGTCTTTCAAGCTATGGAAGAACGAATTTTAGATAGACACAGAGGGAAGGGAATACTTGAAGCCCAAATAGCAACTGGAGGGCTGATTCACCCATTAATTGGCATGCGAGTTCCACTAGATTGTGCTATTGAACAGGGACTCATAAATCAAGCCACCATTCAAACCCTTTTTGATCCTATCTCAAATCCAAAAAGCTTCCACAACCCAGAAACAGGACAGAGAGCATACTATAGTGAACTCTTCAAATTGTGTGTCTATGATGTCGACGGGGGAGTTTATCTTCTACCCTTTGGAAATGACCATATCTCTAGTTTCACCCCAGCGAGCACTCATAGAGTGTCAGTCATTAACAGTTCTACCAGGACAGAGATGTCGACATACGAGGCATACAAGGCTAATCTCATAGATAAAAGAATCTATCTGTTCCTCTCACAACAGGAAAGCGAATGGCAAGAGACCACAGTCGTCGACTCCAGTGGGAAAACCTTGCATATTCTAACTGATCAAAAAAGTGGGCGGCAGTTTTGCATTGAAAATGCTCTTAGTTTGAAGATCCTTCAAACAAGTGAACTTCAAAGCTATCGTAACGGTCAAATAGGCATCTGTGAGCTTGCTGACCTTCTAATTTCTAGAAAGTTTGTAGTAAACGACAAGCACAGTCCTATTGCAGGACTCTGGGATGTAACATTTAAAAAAAGGCTCTCTATTCTCAAAGGATTTCAACAAAACCTCGTGGACCGGCTCACTGCAATGAAACTGCTTGAAGCTCAAGCCTGCACCGGAGGCATCTGTGACCCATCGTCAGGTGACCGATTCCTGGTTGCAGACGCTCTTCACCGTGGACTTCTGGATGAAGGTTTTGTCCGACCTCTGCACCAGTGTGAGCAAGCCTATTATGGCATCACCCAACCTCAAACTGGAAAGACATTGTCAGTAAGTCAGGCAATGCACGAGAACCTTTTCCCTAAAGATACTGGATTAAGGTGTCTGGAATATCAGCTTGCAACCGGAGGCCTGATAGACCCAGGAAGCCACGACAGGGTTTCTTTGGAGGACGCGGTCAAGAGCGGGCTGATCGACAAAGCAACAGCTGTCCAGTTGAAAGATGACCATCCACTCAGTAAAAATATCACCTGCCCCAAAACAAAGCGGAAGATTTCTTTCAAGGAAGCTCTGGAAAAAGGAGTCTTTGACAACCATACCGGACTCCTGCTGCTTGATGCCACGAAGCCGCATAGTATTGGGGCAACATCATCTTTTCAATATATTTGGACCTATCGTCACTTCTAGAGCATTGTTTAAAGATATTTGAGCTAAAATATGCAAAGCAGAATTGTGTGAGTGTAATGAAAGTGTGAATGTAAATTGGCAGCTATTAGCTTCCAATTATTGTTAGCATGTTAGTTTAAGCTATTCGTTAAATATGACTAGGTGTTGGCAAGAAACATGACAGGAATATCAATTAAATGGGCTTATGAGTCACAGAAAGTGTGGTATAAATGTATGCATACTGTATGTATCTATGTGTCAAAACTGAGAAGATATTTTTCTTGTCAGAGGTGTGTATATTTGTTTGTTTAATATTTACAGTACCATGATTTGTTTGATACTGATCGACAGGATGCAACTACAGAACACAACCTATCTAAAGCAATTGTTTAGATTTGTATTTAATTTTAAGAATTAACTTCTCAAGTAATAAGCAAAATGGCAAGGAGGTATACTTACTCAACTCAACAACAGTTAGTCGACATTCTTGCTTTTGTACAGTAATTCACTTTTTACAACGTCTTTTTCCACAAACTTTAGAAATCTGTTGAAGAGGAGAGAAAAGAGCACGGTGCTAAAGTTAGCAAGTTATTAAACTGGATGTCTGATGTGAAATCGGATGTGAACAAAAATGGAAAGGCTGTAAGTGATGACAAAGGCAGCACAGGCAGCTCTAATAAGCCACAGGTAAATCATTTTCCACAATGTCCCAAACCCCAGGCCCCCCCCCCCCCCTTTTTTTTTTCTTTTATTTTTTATAGGTCTTGGAAATAGCTTCAAGCAAGTTTATAGTGTTGAGAAAGTTAATTTTTAAAGTATGTTTGTACATTTTTTGGAATAAAGGAGTTTAATAAAATATTACTTTTACATGATGATGGTATCTTTATGACCATGAAAAGTTTCACAAGCGCACAAATACAATTACACACTCACATTTGTCATATATTGTATATAAGAGATGGGGTAATCGTTTTGGTTGTGTATTCCGATTCTTTTGTGTTGCAAAAGAAATTTTTTAAATACGTTTTTTTAATTGATTTCTGTTTGCATATGAGGTGGTAATAAGTTGCAGTTCCCTTATGATCCTACAGGTTAGTTTGTTTAGAGTTGATAGATAGATAGATAGATAGATAGATAGATAGAGTACTTTATTAATCCCAAAGGAAAATTGTATCACTACAGCTGCCAGTTCATATAATATACAACAAAGTAAGCAGCAAACAAGAATTGCAATGAGGGAGGAGGGGACAAATTACCACTGTTAACAGTTTAAGGTGCATTCATGAGGTAAAAATTGTGTCAAATTTAAGGTGCATGATGATTGTATATACAGGGAATGAAGATAATTTCTCCTGGTGATTCCCATCCCCACTGTAAATACAACATTTATTATTTTTATTTAAAAATGATAACATTTTATTATAATAAAAATATTTATTATAGTAAACAGTGCAGTTGCCCTGGATATTTAAATATTTCTCATTTCACATCATGGCTGAGAACATATCACTGTATAACATATGAAGCATCTTCACCTCAGCACAAATGATATTGCATGAAACCTGTAAAGTACAAAGTTGACAGTTAATTATTTTTATTATTATTATTATTATTATTATTATTATTATTTTTATATAAAGAACCCTGTCCACGTTTTTACACATGGAGATACATTTATATCAAGAAATCATCCCTTATTATTATTATTTATGCCAAACATTTCCCTTCATTTAAATACATGCACACAGTATATTTTCACCTGCATTTAAAAAGTCATCCATCATTTGTACATCATTCGTGCCGAATAGAAAATGTTGCATGCACTCATGGCAATAGATTACAAAGAGTGTACAGAGATCACAGTTAATCAGAATACATTTTTTTAATGAGTGAACATCAGAGATGCATATGGACCTTTGTGTCCTTTTTTCGTCATTGTTCATATGCTACATTGATCATGACAGTTGATTTATGATTTATAAAAACATACCCCATAGAATGGTGCAAAGAGTGCTTAATGGCCTTACACCACAAAAAAGTGAGGTGTAAGTCCATTAAGAAAAAAAAAATTATATCCATGCCTTAGTGGAGCAACATGCAGGATTATCTACACACAGAATACATTTGTATATATTAACACAATAAATATTGTATAGCATGCAATGTAATGTGGGCAGAATTTTTTTACTTTATCTATCTATTCATTAATTAATAATTTTTTTGCTTATTATGCAAGATTCCTATAGAAGAGGTTTTGTCAAAGAAGGAACAAATAACAGAAGCATTAAGAAGTACAAAGGCGATACTGACCAAGCACAGTGACAAGTATGTTTCTATATTTCTTTCACATTCTTCATAACATTAAAATTTTTTTCCACTTTATTGTTTATATCAGCTGAATCATGAATGATTGTCTCGTTAGGATGTCTGAGGAGGAAAAGCGTGAAGCCAACGAGCAGCTACAACTCCTAGAGCAAGCCTCCAGTGAGCTCTCTCAGATGAGTGACAACCAGACACGCGCTGCTGAACAGGTGAGGCGGGTGAACTCGTTCTGCCGTAATTAAATGAGCAACGAGTGCTGTTCTCCATGCATGGCTAACAATCTTAAAACTTCAGCATATTGAGCATGACTCTGTAGGAAATGTTGGAAATGTACATTCACTCTAACATTTTAATAATCTCTGGGTAAGGTGGTTATGTTACTGTATTCTTGGACAGAGTGAACTGAGTATGCTGTAAACATAGCAGAGCATGGGTTTTTAATGCTCGTTCTTTCTTCACGCAAAAGGTTTTCGCCACACCACAGTACTACTTGTTGTGTCGTCTTTTACTGACATTGTTGTTGTTTGTGCAAGATGCAAAAACTTATGTCCACAGATGCATGAGTGCTTTTAATTCTACTCTTCTTGCTGTTGAAAGTCTGATTTGACTGTTGAAAATGAATGTTTAATGGGTGAGTACATGTTTAACATTATAAAAAGGTTGAAAAAGCTGCAAATAATTCACCACCGTGGTGTATGTTTAATTCGGATTCTTTCTCTCTGCAGGAGTTTGAAGTCATCGAAGGCGTTCTCGATGTGGAAAAGGGAGCAGTGCTGTCTGTATGTCGTGCAGTACAGAATGGTCTCCTTGACCACTGCACTGGGCTCAGTCTCTTAGAGGCCCAGCTCATAACATCTGAACTCATCCTACCCGAATTGCACATGTGCCTAGACTTGGAGGATGCGTTCAAGCACAACCTTGTGGACGAACCCATGTATAAGCAGCTGCAGGACTTGAACGAAGCCCATACACGTGTTCAAAGGTCACGCTATGCCTTTGAACCCTTGCCGACAGTAGCTGCGGTGAAGGACGGGGCGATTTCCGAACGTCTAGCTGTAAAGATCATTGAGATCCAACTTGCCACTGGTGGGTTAAGGGTGACACACGCTGGAGAAAGTTTAAGTCTTGAGAGAGCATTTGAATTTGGTCTAATTCCCCAGTCTCTCTATGTTCAAATTTTACAAAGACAAAATAGCTGGAAGGATTTGATCGATCCTAATACAGCTGAAAAAGTTTCTCTTATTCAGCTCGTGCAGAGGAGCGTTGTCCACGAGAAGACAGGGCTCCGTTTGCTGGCGGTAAAGTCCGGAAGCGTAGCATTTAGATCGGGAAGCGAGATGAGCATTCTGAGAGCCATGCATGAGGGTCTGATAGATCGAGAGACCACGCTCCGCCTGCTGAGTGCACAGCTCTTCGCAGGAGGCATAGTTGATCCTAGGACAAACTGCAAGCTTACAGTAGAAGAAGCGCTATCTGAGGGGCTTATTGATCAGGACACTGCCACTGCAATTCTAAGTCACCAAGCCCAACACGGTGGCATCGTAAACCCTAAAGACGGCTCCAGAATGACAGTCGATGAAGCTGTCCAGTGCGATTTAATTAGTTCCAGAAGTGCTCTGTTAGTTCTGGAGAGGCAGAAATGTTTCATGGGCCTCCTTTGGCCACACTCTGGTGAAATCCTCTCTGTCTCGATGTCCATACAGCACGAAATCATGACTGAGAAACTGGCACGTGAGCTTCTGTCTAACCGATATAAAACAGCAGCATTGTACATACCAGAGAACTCTGAGGTGCTTGATATTGACACTGCTGCCCAGAATGGTTTCATCAATGCTTGCACAGTAGACTTTTTAAAAACGATAGAGATACCGGATATGCTTCCTGATCTAGATAATCTCAATGACAGATTTTCATCATGGTTAGTAATGCGTGAGTTTCAAATTCATGGCTCCAGAGAAGAATCGGAAGTTAGCAAACCGAGCGTAAACGCCCCGTCTCCCTCAGAAGCCAAACAACTTTTCGTTTCATTTTTAATGATGAACAGCTACATGGACCCCAAATCAGGACGGAGGCTTTTAATTTTCGACAGGCAAATAAATAAAATGGCCAAAGTACTGCTAGAAATGTCAAGTGTAGATGAGCACTTTCCTGATGATGCGAACTGCTACACACACACTGGCGAACTTGCAGTTTTGCATATCGATGAGCCTTTACCAGGAACAGCAGAAGAGAGTATTTCAGAGGTCTCTACTGAGGGTAAAAAAACTTTGGATCTGCTCACTAACTCCACGCATTGTGAAGGTGTGTATGATAACAAGCTCGACAGAGATCAGGTGTTAAGCCTTCTGAGTGAAGTAAAAGAAGGAGGCATTTTAGATGTTGCCTCTGCAAAGCGATATAACCTCGATGATGCTTTTGATAAGGAGATGATTGATGGAGAGACTGTGTTAGAGGTAGTCGGACTGCAGCTTGAAACGCCCAGTGTTAAAGGAAACAACGCTGCTACCATGTCAGTACTAAAACAAGCTGTGTCACAAAGCTACATTTCATCTCAGTTGGCTTTGAAAATCATACAGCAGCAAAATTTACATAGTGGTTTCTGTGACTCATCTGGAAAAAGCGTCAGTGCTAGGGAGGCTTGGAAGATAGGTTTGAGAACTGATGATATTGGCAGATCTGTTTTTGGTTTAGAAGGAGCCCAGGAGGATACCGCTGAGCTTGTTGAAGAGCGTGTTTGCAGTGTGTCTAAGGCAAAGACTGTTCATGATAACACAGCAGATAGTGATGAGATCTCTGCTGTATCAGTGCTGAAATGTCCAAGTACTGAAAATGATATGAATAGATCAGAAGAATTCATTTGTTTAGCTCAAAACAACTCCCAACAAATTGACAGTACTTTGGACTCATCAGTCATCTTAACTACAGTTTGTAATGAGGAGATTGTTGCTGAGGCATTTGGGGGAAGAAGTTCAAGTAGTGAAAATCTTTTAGCAACTTCAGCACAAGTAGACTCAGTGCTTCAGTTAAAGACACTTGGTGATGATAAGATCACTCGACAGGAGAAAGACAATGTTGAGATCGTAGCTGTGGACTTTACTGAAAAATGTCCAAGTACTGAAAATACAGGCACGCTAACAGAAGTATTAACAAATTCAAATGAAATGACCAGATGTTTAGATTCATCACTCATCTTAAATACTGGTAGTTACAAGGACATCGCCGCTGAAAATTCTCTAAGTACTCAAAATGCAAATAAAACACCAGATGAAGTCACTAATCTTTCAACACTTTCAACAGAATTGACAAATACCTTGGACTCATCGTTCGCCTTAAAGATATATAGCAATGAGAAAACTGTTTCTGAGGACTCGGATAAAACTCTTTCATGTCCAAGTACTGAGCACGGATTAATGAGAAAAACTGAAAGCAGTGCCCTGTTAACAGATTTAACACAATTCACGAGTAGCTCAGCGTCTAGCGTAAAGACAGTTACTGGTCAGGAGATCACAGATTTTTTTGAAAAATGTCTAAATACTAAAAATGAGGGGAAGCACACAGAGAAAGCATCTAATCTATTAGCAACACAATTAGCAAAAATTACCACTAGCTTGGACACATCACACGATAGTGATAAGTACATCACTGATGGGAATTTCAGTGACACAGGTTTAAACAATAACATTAATATAAAAACAATGGAAGGAGATTGTCTGCAAGCAAACTCAGCAGTAATTGACCGTAGTTTGGACAGGTTAGTTCCTTTTAAGGCAGTTAGTGATGAGATCTTTCATGAAGAACTTGCTGTTCCTCATGAAGTGTCTAAGAAGTGTCCGAGTACTGAAATTTCAATGAAAGGACAAGACAACATTCATCTGTCAACAAATTCTAAACAAACTACTACTGGTGTAGAATCACCATTCCTGTTAAAGACAGCCAGTGATGCAGAAATGACTGCTCTGGAGAGAGAGAGTTTTAAGATCCCTGCTGTGGATTTCAGTGAAAAATGTCCAAGTATTGACAGTACAGTAAATTTAACAGTAGAAGGCACTTATCTGTCAGCGAATTCAAAACAAATGATCAGTAGTTCAAACTTAACCTTAAATACTGTTAGTGATGGGATCACTACTGAAAAATCTCCAAGTGCTAAAAGTGCAATTAAAAGTACAAATGAAATGACTGATTTATTAACAGTTTCAACAGAATTAACCAGCAATTTGGACACATCATTCACCATGAAGACAGTTATTGATAAAATCACTGCTTATAGTACTGAAAAAAAAGTGGACACATCAGAGGATGACATTCATCTGCTAACAAACACATTACGAATGCCCAGTTGTTTAGACTCATCGTTTTTGCTAGAAACAGTTAGTGATGATATAACTCCTGAGGGAAAATATACAAGTACTGAAATTGAAATTAAAAGACCAGACCAAAGCAATGCCCTTTTTACAAACACTGCGCAGATGACCAGTAGTCTGAACACATTATTGTTATCGTCACTTAGTGATGAAAGTGCTGATGAAAAATGTCTAGGTGGTGAAAATACAGTGAAAAGCACAGCAACTTCAACACAAATAGCCAGTATGTTGGACTTATCTTTCAACTTAAAGACAGTTAGTGATGATCAGGTTACTCCTGGGGGACTTGGTAAAAAATGTCAACGTACTGAAAATGAGCTGAAAATATCAAAGGACCTAAAGAGTGATGAGATCCCTACTGAAAAAATCCCAATTACTGAAAATGCAAGTACTGAGGAGAGAACAGAGGAAGACACACCTTCATTTATGAGTAGTTGTTTGAAGTCTGCATTTACCTTAAAGACAGTTAGTGAGGAGATAACTGAAGCCACATTTGGTGGAAAAAGTCCAAGTACTGACAATTTATTGAAGACAACAGAAGAGACTCCTTTGTCTACAAACCTAACAAAAACGGCAAACAGTTTGGATTCATCATTCACCTTAAAAACAGATAAATATGAGATTCATGCTAACGATCTAAGTGAAAAACGTTTAAGCACTGAAAATGCGCTGGACAGAACAGAAGAAAGCACAGATTTAATAAACAACACAACAAAAACACCACATATTATATATGGCTTGGACTCATTAGCCACCCTAAAAACTGATAGCACCGAAAACCCTGTTCTAAATTGTCTAAATACTGAAAATGCACAAAACCAAACAGAGGAAGTCAGTCCTTTATTAACATCATCACAAAGTTTGGACTCCTCATTAACTTTAGAGACAGTTAGTAAGGAGACCATTGAAGATGTGTTTGGCCATGAATGTCCAGGTACTAAAAATGCAGTGAACAGAACAGAGCAAATCAGTCCTCTATTAACGACATCAGCACAATTCAAGAGTAGTTTGGACTCCTCATTGACTTTAGAGACAATTAATGAGGAGACCATTGAGAAGGAGGGGTTTGGCCATGAATGTCCAAGTACTGAAAATGCAGGAAGGACATCAGATGAGGCTTCTTTGTTACCAATCCAAACACAAGTGACCTGCACTTTGGATTCATCAAACGCCAGCTTGATAAGTAGTGATGAGGACTTGGTTAAAAAAGGCCCAAGTGCTGAAAATTCAGTGAGCAGTACAGAGGAGGCCATAACTCCATTAATAACTTCAACACAAATGACCAGTAGTATGGATTCATTCACTTTAAAGCCATTTAGTGATGAGATCGCTGAAAAATGCCCATATAATGAAAATGTTTTGAACATAGTAGTAAAAGATATTGCACTAAGCATCTCAACACAAATGGACAGTTGTTTGGACTCATCGTTCATCTTAAAGACAGACACTGATGAGTTAACTGACAAATTGTTGTATGAAAAAAATGCAAGTATTGGAACTGAGGTGGACAAGACAGAGGAAGCAACTCCTCTATCAAACAACTCAACCCAAATAATCAGTAGTTTGAACTCAAGTCCAGGTAGTGAGGCCATCATTGATAAAAAGTTAGATGTAACATGT
>JAOTRS010000039.1:6182097-6194572 GCA_028565755.1 Dinotopterus cunningtoni
GCTCAGATGTATAATGAGATAAAAAAATGTAAGTCGCTCTGGATAAGAGCGTCTGCCAAATGCCTAAATGTAAATGTTTCTATCATGGTGCTTTCCATTCTTGACCAACAGATGGCAGCATTTCTATGCAATTCAAGTAATGATCAGCCCCATGTATCACTACATCATCCAAAGCTGATAGCTCAGACTGTTAATTCCTTAAATTATTAGCTTATTATACAATTAAGCATCTTTATCACCTACTATAAATAATTTTCTTTAAACTAAATACATAATTGTCAGTGAAATTATTGGCCCCTTTTTATAAAAATATGTTCAGCTTCACTTCACAGAAAATATTAAATAAATGGTTTAACTGTTATATGAAGAGCATAAAAACATTTTACTTATTTTTAAAGAAATTCACATCATCATATCATGTTATTAAACACATATTCTGAATTCTGCCTCGTTTCAGTGCAACCAGCTTGGAAACAATCTCAAAGATGTTGTGGACAAGTACAAAAAGTACGAAGATGCTTCGAGCAGCTTATCGACATGGCTCAGGAGCTCTGAAGAAGAGGCCAGAAGGCAACAGTCTGAACCGATTGCTGCAGACCCCCAAACACTCCAGAAACAACTGGAAGAAACCAAGGCATGAAAACAGACACATTTTCTTCACCATACACAGCTATGTTGCTAGAGTCCAAACGTTTACATTTCGCATAGACAACACGGAATGCAAAAGTTGGTCTCACACTCACTTCAGAATTTGCTCATAGTCCCAAAAGGGTCCAAAAAGGGCTGAGCAGACATTATATATAAATACACTCTTTTCAAAACAGCCTACAAAAGCATGAACCACACAAAAACCGCTTAAAGGTTAAAGGTGAGCCAGCATGCTCCAGTATACTATCTGTATTAATTAAGGGCAGTAGTAGATCAGCAGGTTAAGCGTCTGGGTTAGTGATCAGCTGGTCCTCCAGGCTGGGCCCTTAAGCAAGGCCCTTAACCCTATCTGTTCCAGGGGCACCGTATCATGGTCGATGTTGCGCTCTGGACTAGGTTTCCTGCAAGCATATGTAGGGAAAAGAATTTTACTGTGCAGTAATGTACACTATATGTGAAATATACCGTTTACTGTATGCTTACTCTGCAATCAATATAAGGGCAAAGGGTATTCTGTTAAAAATTCTCTTGAATTATTTTTGGTTGCTTAGTGATGAAATTAAATATTTAGTTTTCTGTTTCAGGCTCTTCAAGGGCATACCACCGGCCATCAGGTGGCTCTGGAGACACTGCGCAAAACAGCAGATGCTCTCATCACAGCAGAGGGAGACCTGCTAAACAACAAAGATGACATTCAGGAAGCAGTTGGTGGGACAAACGTTCTCTAATTTCTTTGCTTATTGTACTCAATTTAAAGCCAATTTCTGTCAGAACAAACTGAATCCTGATAACCATATATTTCAATACATTTTTAGAACACTATGTTGTATGCTAGAATTCTGTCTCAGTCTCGTATAGTGTTTATGATTTAAAGTGGTTTGTGGTGTCCATATTTAACTGTCTCTAAACTGTTTGCAGACGACATTGTGGAACGGTACGATAACTTGTCCAAGTTAGTGAGTGACCGAAATGAGAAGCTGCAGGTGACGTTAACGCGCTCGCTCAGTGTGCAGGATGGTCTGGATGAGATGATGAACTGGATGAAGAAAGTGGAGGAAAGTGTTGAAGGGGATTTACAAGTGCCCCTAGACTCAGCTGCTATTGCGGATGCTCTCAGCAAGGAGGCAGTATGTTGCTTTTTTTCCTTACCAGTATTATGTTCTTAAGACATTTTTATTAAAATAGTTCGCTTAAAAATTCTACTTGTAGTATCCACTTCCTGTCTTCCTCACCATTTGTCCCACCCCTCCAACTAGTAGACACCTAGCTCATGCAAATGCTGACAGCATGCAGATCATTTTGCAATAAATATCATGATTAATGTTGGCGTATCTGATGGCACATGTAGACAAGAAAGCCAAATTTAACCAGGTGATCACTTTTTTTTTTTCAGGCCCTGGAGCTGGACATGTCCAGCAGACACAGCAGCATCTCCACTATGAAGGCCAAAGTGAAGAAGTTTATTGAGACTGCAGAGCCAGCAGCAGCAGCTACTCTCCAGGCAAAGATGGAAGGACTGGCACAACGCTTTGACGATGCATGTGTGAAGCACAAGCAGAAGATTTCACAGATGGAGCAGCTGAAGGACAAGGTGGAACAGTTTGAGAAAACATCTGAGAAGGTCCAGGAGTTTGTGTTAAAGCATTCACATGCTCTCTGTGAGGGCGACGGACCTGGGAAAAATGTAAACGAGCTCTCGCAGCTGGTCCAGGTAATCCCCAGGCTACATACTGAAGGAAATTGTCCCTTCAGTACGTGTGTGTAAATGAATCGATTTAAAAACATTCCAAATCTGTCTTTGTAGGATATAAATGTAGAGCTGGCTGAACACGTGAAGGACATGGAAACACTGCACTTGTTGTCAAAGGAGCTTTCTAACTGTGGTCCAGAGGGAAGCACAGCTCTAATTCAGGGCAAGATGGCGAACCTGTCAAACACATTTAATACTTTCAAGGACACGGTTAAGGAGAAGTGAGTGCTGTGTTTTTTTTGTAGTATTTTTTTTTGTTTAGCCTTATAAACAGTATAAAGATGAAAACACTGGCATCTGAACTGTGTTCTACTATTATGTGAGAATTAATAATCAAGATTAATCTCAATAATCAGTCATGGCGGAAAATATAATTATTGCCACCTGCATGGGGAAACTCATTATTGCTGTGTCATGAGAACATAACAGTATGTGTGTGGATGTTGTGTATTACAGACAGGAGGAGGTTTTGTCTTGCCAAGACCAGCTGAGTGAGTTCAAAGCAGCTGCAGGGGTGCTGATGAAGTGGCTGGAAGAGACAAAAGAGCAAGTGCCTGTGGTTCAGCCCAACTGCAGTGAACAGGGCCTGGGAAATGACGTGAAGAAAGTGAATGTGAGTGCACCCTCTTCATTCTTTTCCCACACAGGTGATATTTTAGAGCTGAGCTCAATTTTATTTGTGGCCATAAAAAAAATGCAGTTATTTCCGTTTAGAGAAAACAGTGTAGTAGAGGTGTGAATTCGGACTGGGATCCCGTGGGACCCCACAAAAGTCGTGGGAATGGGTTTTTTTTTAGTCTGCTCAGGAACGGGAGCAGGCAGGCAGATATAAATCTCCCGGGACACCGAAATGCCATGTTAATTAACACGTGGTAGTAGGAGATACGGCATGATGTGACACGTTTATTGCTTCTTGTGAAAATTGGGCTTTGCTTTGCTCTGGTCAGGGTTGTAGTGGTTTGCATTTGTTTATATTCAGCGAAACAGAATCAACTACATTGAGTAGAAAATATCTCAGCATATACAGACATGCCTTGTTTCCAATTTGGCCATGATGTGATTGCAGCTTTGGGTCAGTTGTGAGAAACAGAGCGAGAGTGAATGAGAGAGAGAGAGAGAGAGAGAGAAGGGGGAGTGCAAAGGTGCAGCAAAATAATCTAATAAGAGAGTAGAACCAGATAGAGCTGGTACATTTTTTTCCTTTTTTTATTCCTTCCTAATGCTTGTGTATTAATTATCCTGAGTTGTCGCTAAGGCTATGCCAAATTGCTCTCGTTCTCATTTTCCATGTACTGTAGTTTGGAACTACACAACAAAACATATGATCTTGAAAAGGGTTGTCTCCGACAAAAAGAAGGACCATGATATCCTAGAATACAGTAACATCGCTCCTGAGTGTATAACATGGACTCAATTATGTGTTAATCAAATAGTTGTCTTCCAACACATTTTCAAGCAGCAGGATTAAACCCATTAATAAACTTCAGTTCTTTCTCTACAGAGTTTGCTGGAAGAATGGACCACTAAAGCGCCTGCTGTCCAAGATATAAATAGCAAAGGGTCTGCACTGTGTTCCCTAATCAGTGTTTTAACATCTCCAGCCAAAGCCAGAATGCATCATAAATCAGGTATTCCCAGAAATTATTTTCAGGAATTTATTAGCTCACTTATTGTGCCTGTCTCTGTCCAAGACAATGTTTTCAGTATGATCTTAAATGGATGAAAAGCAATGTACTCTATTTTACCGCCCTAGGTTCAGCAGTCAGTAATGACTCAGGTCCTGGAGGTCCATATCTAACGAACAAAGGTAAAAATGTTAGGTTTGACATTTGATTACATTTTTTTATGAATCCCATGCATCTTCGCTTAAAGTTCTACATTTCATATAATACAATTTCTATTAAAGAATAATACTAAGCTATTGCTGGTTAAGACATATCATAAAATACTAAAAATACCTTATTTTTACACCTTTTTTTTCCTGTACTTTTTACAGAGCTGATGTTGGTGCAGCAGAACATGTCCAGCATCAATGAGGATTATAGCAGCCTTGGGGAGCTGCTGAAGAACAGGGGGTCAGAGCTAAGTGCACTGTTGCTAAAGGTCCAAGGGGTTCAGCATGAGGCTCAGTCAACGTTGCAGTGGCTGGACAACATGAAGAAGACAGCAGAGTCTTGGAACTCTGAGCGAGCTGGCGATGGCTCAATGAAAATGCAAATGGAACGGCAGAAAGTGAGTGCGCTCGTGTTTAATAAGTTATGTGTGGCTGTTTGTATGAATATACACATTTCAATGACAATTAAATATTTTTTTGTTTACTGTATATTGACAGTGATATCACATTTCTTTTCTCTTAAAAGGCTTATGAAGACAAAATGCACCAAAAACAGCAACAGTACCAAGAACTGCAGCAGAAGCTACTCAACCTGATCGAGGAAAATCCTGATTCACCTGAGGCAGAAAAATGGAAGAACATGCTGAAACAGATGGGTATGCATCTTCAGAAATATTAATCTAATAAATAATTAATAATTCCTCTACAATTTATTCACTTAAGAAAATTTCAGAACCATAGTGGTGACCAGGTGCAAATACTCATACTGTGTGCCTTCTGCGTAAACTGTCCCTTCATGTAAAACTAGTTCTTCTGACCTTACATGCATTTTCTCCTCGTAAGAGCTTTTGAGTGATGCTCCCTGTTCTTTGCTCCATGTCACAGATGCAGGATGGGAGGAGGTCAGGGGCTCTGTGGAGAACAGGAAGCAGCACCTGGAGGAGTCATCCCGCATGCTGGAGATCTTCCAGACAAATCAACCGCAGCTTTCACAGTGGCTTCAAGAGAAAGATCTGATGATGAGTGTTCTGGGCCCTCTGTCTATGGACCCCAATATGCTCAATACACAAAAGCAGCAAGTCCAGGTATTAAAGCAGAAATCCTGATAGAGGAACACTGAATCAACTAGAAAGTGATAAAAACCCCAGTCAGATCATGGTCATGTACATACACAGGGTTTTAATGCAACCACCAGCCTCTTGAAAAGCATCTGTTTTAGTTAAACTGTATGCACTTAAAATGTTTACATGTTCACAGTGTCTTCCAAGTGTGCATGTAAACTATTTTGGTGTCTACAGATGAACGGCAGCTTTTCCCCATGGTGTTTGCCATAAAACCCTGAACATCACACCTATAACCCATTGAACACCTAAACACACTGTACAACATATCTATTTTAATCCTAGATTTTGCTGAAAGAATTTGAAGGCCGCAAACCTCAGTACGAGCAGCTGAACGAAGTTGCTGTTGTTATCAGTACTGCATCGGGAAATCAGGACCCTACTGTGGAAAAGGTAAAGAAACAGCTGGATGTTATCAACCAGAAGTGGCAGGACCTGACAAGCCAGCTGTCTGACCGTGATGCCCTCATTGAGCAAGCCGTAGGTAAGACCACTCAGTTCCAGGAGCTTCTACGACACCTAGGTCAGAGTGCAGCAGACCTGGAGTTTCAGCTGAATGGCCAGCAGACTCTTAGCACACAGCCTGATGCTGTCAAGAAGCAGCTAGAAGCCACTAATGCTGTCCTGGCTAAGCTATGTGAAGAGAAGAAGAAGCTAAAGGAGGCAGAAAGTGTTTGCTCTCAACTGTCAGCTCTAGTGACTGAGGAGTATCTTAGAGCCAACCTTTTGGCACAGCTGGAAGGTGTCTCCAAACCCTTTAAGACGCTTGAAGACAAAGCAGGTTTGTTGGATTATATTTACTAACCAGGGTATTCTTTAAAAAAAAAAAACTTTTCTACATCCTGTTTTTGTTACATAAATATGGTAAAAAGAGAACATTACTGTCTAAAAAATAATTTTCCAGAACATGAACAGGATCAGCAGGTTTTATTGTAAATAGCTATCACATTTGATAAACCGATTGTCTGTCTGTCTGCCAACGATAATTGAGGTATAATATTGAATAGATTGACACTTCCTTTGCTTATCTGACCTTGTGGCCTCATGCTTTCTCCAGGAAAGAGAATTCAACATCTCACCTCCACCTTTGCCAGCTCCCAAGAATTTCATCGGACGTCTAAAGACTTCCAGAGCTGGCTAGAGCAAACGCTTAATGAGCAGGCTGGGCCACAGTCAATCTCAACCAAGGAGGAGACACTGTTGCAAAGTATAAAAGAGCACAGTGCTGTCCAGAGTGCACTGAGTCAACAAGAGGAACCGTACAAGAACGTTATGCGGGAAGCTGAGGCTCTCCTACAAAACACAGAGGGAGAGGAAAAGTTGGCCCTCCAAAGCCAACTTTCAGCCCTCAGGTCCAACTGGGAGAAAGTAAAGTTGAGCGCAATGGAGAAATCAGAGAAGCTTAATGTTGCATTAGAAAGGGCCAAAAAATATAAAGAACATACAGAAAGCTTTGGCACTTGGCTGCAGGAGTGTGAAGACAGACAGAACAAGGCAAATTTCAGCGTAAAGCCTGTAGAGGTTGAGAACGCTCTTTCGCAAGTAAAGGCCATCCAGAGGGATCTGGACAAGCATCGCGGTCAGATGGAACTGCTGAATGTCGCTGCTGACAGCCTTCTAGAGGTGGCCACAGCAGATTTAGATGATGTAAAGGAAGAGAAGATTATGATCGGGAAGAATGTGGATAAGTTGACAGAGGGGTTACAGCTCAAGAAGGATACTCTCGAGAAGCTCTCGCAGAAGTTGAAAGAGTTTGGTGACACACATAAAGAACTTTCAGACCAAATTGATGGTGCTAGAAAGCAACTAGAATATCAATCTGGTCTTGGTGTCCAAGGTTATAGTACAAAGAACCTAACTAACATGAAGGCTCAGCAGAAAAATTTAGAGGCTGCCCAGAACCAGGTGGAGAACCTAAAAAGCCTAGCTCAAAGTATGGTTGCAGATGTACCAGAAGTTGAAGGGGTGGTAGATCTTCTCCTTCAGGCAGACGCTTTGGAAAAAGAGCACAGCTCCATCAGTAAAGCAATCGATGACAAGTGCACCACATTGGAGAACAAACTTCAGGGCATCGGACAGTTCCAGCACAATATTCGGGAGATGTTCACCTCCTTTGCGGATCTGGATGATGAATTGGATAGCATGGGTCCAGTAGCCAGGGACATGAAAATGCTAAAGGAACAACAAGGAACCATTGAGAAATTTGTGACAAAACTCGAGGATCTGATGAACAACACAGCCAGTGCCAGAGATAACTGCAAGAAAATGCTGGAGTCAGAGACCTCACCAGATCTACTAGGCCTGAAGAGAGACTTGGAGGCCTTGAGCAAGCAAAGTGGCAAACTCATGGATCGGGCCATTGGGAGGAAAGAGCAGGTTGAGGATACGCTGAAAAATTTGGAGGAGTTTTACCACAAGCTGGACACTTTCACAAAGAAAATGGCTGGTGCTGAGGAACAGGAGGAATCCCAAGGTCCAGTTGGCATGGAGACAGAGGTCATTAACCAACAGCTGGAGGCTTTCAAGGTAAGAAAACTTTATATATTATTTTGACTTGTTACTTTGTGTTGTGGGAGAAAACAATTTGCTTCTTATTCATTAACTGAATAATTAGATTCATGACGGCTTACTTTACAGCACGCAGATTATTTTCTCATATCAGACTTATTTTTGTAACATAGTGATGCATGTAAGAACAGCCTCAGTCTGTCTGTTTTTGATGAAATACTATATCAGGTGTCATAAACATGCAACGTGCTAGGGCATGCTGTCCAGACAATAAGCAGTGTTATTTTTGATTTTTATTCAAAAAACATGCACTGTGTTGTATAATGATAAGAAGACTTCTCCTCTATATATTCTATAAATTGTTACAATCTCCTAATAATTTTATTAGGGTCTTTTGAAAAACCTGACAGAATATTTTAAATCCATTAAAACTTTATTTTCCTAAAGAATTTAAACATTTGGCTTTTATTGCAAATTATTGCCATGAAGTTTATTGATTAAAAAAAAAAGGAAAACCGCACAAATGCACATAACTGAAAATGTTGACAAATATGCTTGTTGTTTCCATCCAGATTTTCATATTTAATTATTTTTTTTGGTAGCGCAATAACTACGAGGGAGAGACAAAATGATCTGCACTCTGGCTGTAAAATGTATTTTAATTAACTTTTAGAAAAGAAAGATACATAATCTCCCTTTTTTCAAAACACTTTGTGAAAGTCTGATGGAGCAAGATCAGGGCTATAGGAAAGATGCGTTAACACCTCAGTGCGGACGTGCATCGTCATGCACACAATCCCACAATCCCCTTGGATAGCAGTGTTTAATCCAGAGTTTAGGCTTCAGCTAGTGACTGGGGAGACAGTACCCTTGAACGGAAAGCACTGATAAGACCAATATTTAGTTTTAATATAACAAAAGTGTGGATAATTTTTGACTCACCCTAGTATAACTATAAAACCATATTACATTGGAGCTTTTTGCCACGATCCAGACCTTGACATTCCATTTTGTTGGTTAGAGTGGGAGACACAATGCAAGGTGGCAAGCCGTCCCTTAAATTATACCGTGCTTTCATCTACTGTCACAGAGCCATTCACCTCCCAGAGTGAGTGAAATTAAGTGGTAGTTTTCACAACTTTTTTGAAATGTGATTGAAATAAAGGAATCTGTGCCAGGTGGCACGGTGGTTAGCACCGTCGCCTCGCACCTCCAGGGTCCAGGTTCGATTCCCGGACAGATTCGATTCGTGCCTCAGAGTTTCATGTTCTCCCCGTGCTTGGTGGGTTTTCTTTGGGTACTCTGGTTTCCTCCCACAGTCCAAAGGCATGCAGATTAGGCTGATTGGCGTCCTTAAATTGCCTGTAGTGTGTGAATGAGTGTGTGAGTGTGTGTATTTGTGTGTGCCCTGCGATGGATCGGCACCCTCTCCAGGGTGTATCCCGCCTTGTGCCCTAAGTCTCCTGGGATAGGCTCCAGGTCCCCACGACCTGAAAACAGGATAAAGAGGTATAGACGATGAGTGAGTGAGTGATGAGTGAAAGTCTGTCGCTGACCATATCTGTGGGGAAGCTAGTTTGGAAAAGCCACTTCTTTTGTCACCACAGAGAGATTCCCCAAGGTGTCACAGAGCCGGATGAATGTTTTCATTTCTTTCACTGCAGGCAGGTCAATCTTAAACCCTGGCTTGCAATGTTACCAGGTCTTAGATCATCTCAAGTCATCTTGGAATTAGGAAATGTTTTCTCCTCAAACATGTCTCACATGTGTCTCTCACTCTTCACTTACTGAACCTTGGCTAGCAAGTCAGCAGGCATGTTATTATTGCTTTTTTCTATTGTAGGCCAAGGGCACCTGAAATGACGCATTTGCCTTCTTCATGTTTCTTGGCGAATCACAATCCAGATTAATTGGTCATGTGGTTCAAAATCATATGAAATGTGTTTACATTGCATGCAGTCTTAAAAGCATATACACACATTTATTGCACCCTGTGTCAATGTGTTAAACTGTTATTAAAAAAAAAATAAAAAATCAACTATTGCTTTATAGTCTGACATATTGTGGCCACATGCTTGGTTATGCTTTGAGATGCCCCTTTCAGTTTGTTCGTGAGCATCTGGTGGTAACAAAAGAGTGCCTGCTCATTGGCTCTTTGGTGCTGGAGAACGTTCTGCCAGTAGGGAGACAACGTGTGCCTGTGTGCACTAGTGACCCAGCACTCCTGTTTCATTCTGCCTGAGAGATATGCCCTGGACAATAGCTCACTACTTAAAATGAAGTTTTTTATTTCATCCCACTGGCTAAACCAAAAGATGTATAGATAAAAATAAGATCAAACTGAATTAAATAGGCTTGCATATCATTTTTATGCTTTATGTCAAATTTCATTAGGATAACTTGTGCCAACTTCAGCAATACAGTACAAAGTTCAGTGTCTGCATACGCATCCCTTCTGTTATCTGTTTGGACCATGTGGTTTTCTGACTGAATTGGAAGGTATATTTCATGACCCCAAACATCAAACATATCCTGCTGCTGTAAGCGGAATTTCTGGATGTTTTCAAGAGATCCAAGATTTTAAACACTTGTGATATAAACCTTAAACCCTGTTTTTCATACAGTGAAAATAAATAAATAAATAAATAAATACATATATATTTTTTAAGTCAGTTGTTTATAATTGAAGCATTTTAACAAGGCTTGCAAAGCGCAAATATGAGCAAAATCAAAATTGTATGTATGTGAAAGGAGCATTTGTTTGCATAGTCGGGGTTGTATTAGTAGTTATCAGCTGCAGCTGATCGTTTGGGCCTCATGCTGTTCATGCTGTCGTTCTTTTGTCCTGCCTCAGCGTCTGGGAGGCTCCTCGCTGCTACATCAGCTGCTGGGTCAAAATCATTATTGTTCTCGATGGCCCGGTCATTTAAGTAAAAAATTAACCGGATCAATAAATCACCAAAAAAAAATAAAAATTTTGATTTTTTTTTTTATTAGTTGGCTGCCCAGGCTGATTAGTATAATTTGTACAGAATTAGCTTTTAGCTTGCAGCAGAATCCTCTGTGAAGTAAACACAAAGAATATTTCTAATGGCTTCAGCTCAGGCTTCTATTGTTTAACTTGGCTATTCAGTCAATTCATTAAATCTGATTCAGTGGCTTTTCAGGACTTCCTGAAAACTTAATCTACTTGCTTGCTAAGGACTTTATTGTTTCTATATTCTTTCACCATCTTTTTATATTCTGCTCATTGTACGTACAGTATAAAATAGTACACGCTCTGTTTAAGGAAGACACCTTGAGTTTGTAATGGCTGAGCGCATGCTTTTTTCCACTACTTCTCTATGACCTCAGCATCTAACATGAACCTAAAGGAATTTTTTTCTCTCTCAGTCATTCCAGTGCCCAACACTAAAGGTGATGACTGTTTAAAAAAAGAGAAAAAAAAAGTGCAAGCCCTATGAAGTGTACAGATTTGAGCTTAGTCACCGTCCTGACTCTCTGTGAAAAACCCCCAAGAGGAAACATGAGATGCTTGCACCAGTACAACAAGCCTATTGCACATTATTGTGTGATCATGACCTTGGAATTTTATAGCGATCCCCTTTCACTTGCTTCAACAGTGAGAGTGGAGTTGGAGGAACACCCAGTGTTCATGATCTAAACTGTGAGAGCTTTAAAAAAAAACAACAAAAAAAAGTGTCCGGGACATGCTTTGTTCTCATGAAAAATAGTTGTGTGTTTCATTAACTGGGCCTATTGTTTGTGCGAGCAATAAAAGATACTGTTGACAGAGGATTTTTTTTTTTCAGACGTGCCGGTGTTCCTGCCGTCTTTGTGTGCCTTGCCATGCGTTCTCTTGATAACCATTCTCTTTAAAGCCCAAGAACATCTAATTATAAAGAGTTTATTACATGCTGTAACAAAGCTGCAACAGTACTACAGTCTTATCAGGTCTTCTTTTAGACATGAAAAAAAAAACAATAAACCTTTAAACCCTATTACCTGAATACGTTTTATAGTAAGTAAGCTGTGTGCCATGACAAATGTAGCACTTAGTTTAAATCGGTGCCTGGATTATGTCAAAAGTATGCATGATTCATCCTTACTGTAAATCCCACAGATCTTTTTAAGCACCTATACATCATTGCCAGCTTCACATTATTTTCTCCACTCAAGGACAGCAGAGCATTTTAAACCACAGTCCTCTGGAGTTAACAGCATTAGAAGCAAAATAAATTTTACTCCTAAATGGCTTTAGCTAAGAACATTTTCCGAGGCTGATTGCTTACTATAAAAACAAGCAGTTGGCCAAGTTTGTAAGCGTTATCACCTAGGACCAGTATCTCCTAAAACATTCCAGAGTAATTAAGACAGTATACAGATGCGTAGACAGCTTGTTGCATGATCGTTTCAGAGAAAGAGAAGAAAGAAAGGAGGGAGAGAGAGAGAGTATCTATTTCTGCCCTGTGTGATCTCATGCGGGGAGGGAGCTGTTCACTCTTAAAGCTTTATATATATATGTATGTATATATATATATATATATATATATATATTTTTTTTTTTTTTTTTTTTTATTTTTTACTTGGGGGATTATATATTTTATCACAGCT
>JAOTRS010000039.1:6194672-6232294 GCA_028565755.1 Dinotopterus cunningtoni
TTTTTTATTTCATTTTGTACTTGGAGGATTATATATATTCTCACAGCTGAAGATAAGGAAGTAAAGTCAACCGGGCCACGCCACAGAGACAGAAGGGGGAGAATTTAAAAAGGCTCAAGCATCTACCAATCAACATGTGCTCTCAGGACAAATGGAGCTGTGGCAGATGTTGCCAGAATAATAAGGAGGGGGGCGGGGCTTTGAGCTCATTGCCAGAAGGGTGGATGTCATAGCCGGGTGGACCACAAGAGAGAGAGAGAGGCAGGAGCAGCTTTGTGTTTATCCTGGAGCCCTGCCGCTTTGTTTTCACAAATTAGAGGATTTGTTGCAGGATGTCACCTTCAAGCGGAGATATTTTTCTGGGGCATGTCTGACCACTCAGGAGCGCATGGAAATCCAAGCACTTTTTTTTCCTCCATGGAATTCGTGCCGGAACTTAGGACTGAGGAAATAAGCAACAATGGGCAAGTTCTGACAGTGAGGAGATATGGAAACGAATGATCTGGACTGCATCTTGAAATAGGATACTGTATTCTTAAAAAAAAAAAAAAAAAAAGGATAGGAAGTATTAAAAGAAGAGCTCTGTACTGTGGAACTTATTGTTTATTCTGTTCATAGCATCCTAAAAGCATTTATATTTTGTCTTTTTTTATTAGGTTTTATAAAAATGATATTTTATAGGATTTATAAGTTCTCTATATTTTTATGAAATTCTGCTCATGAAACTGATTACATATTTATAATCTAAGGTGTCTTCCTTAAAATGTGCAAAGATTATATATCCTTTTTTGCTTAAAAGTAAAAACATTGTTGCACTGAAAACATTTACCTCAATATTAAAGTGTCATCAGAATGGGCAAACCTCTTAGCAGACCTGACTGTCTGCGGCAAAACCCCTCCTGTGTGGCGAAACCAGAAGAAGAGGACCTGAACATCGATGACTGTTATGTTCCCCAGAGGTCCATTTACGACACTGTGCGTCTGAATGAGCAAATCGACTCTGGTTCAAAGGGAAGCTTGGCGTCCCGGCACTTCATTGGCACGCTGCCTTACAGCCACCGCACTTTGGACATGGCCACGCTTTGTGGAAATGGTGTTCTAGCCTCCTCCAGCACCCTTGATTTGCGCAGCAGGGACGTGACGCGACTGGATGAGCGGCAGCTGTTTGATGGGTACAAGCTTAATGGAGACATTGTTCGGGGAACAGGTACCATTTTTGGCAGGCTTCAAGTACAGGGGGAGAAAAAGGAACCCCCACAACACCGGCGTTCTTGGAAAAACTTTGGGCCAGCCAACCTCAATGAGTATGCAACCTTGTGTGCTGATGGACCAGACCGGCAAACCCTGGTACGAGTGGGCCAGGGTAGGAGCATGACCAATTCTCTAACTTCAGAGGATGACTCTGGCCTGTGCAGCCCCACTACAGAGCAGGAGCGGCGGAAGCAGCGAGCCCTGCTGAGACCAGGTCCAGGTACCAGGAGCCTCTCTTCCACCGAGGCTGCCCTTGAATCTGGTGAGCTTAAACCGGGCCGGTCCATTAGTTCCGGGCAAGAGGAGTTTCCATTCTCCCCTGCCAGAAGCTTGGTACCAACTCCAGTGTGCTCCACAGACTCGACATGGCATGAGGACCAACATTGTAAAGACACATGTACCATAAATCTCCACAATAACGAACACATCATTTCCAGTGATCATTACTCAGATGGAGTGACAGCAAGGTCAACAAACGGAGCACCAAACTCTACTTATGACAGCCAGACCAGGACTTGCCTAGGATACAATGAGCTACCCACAGTTGAGCTTCCTGAGGACACATCTCAGGAAGATTGTGAACTCCTGTGCGTGGTTGTGACACAGCCAGAGTCAACTCCCCATCATAGGATGGCTGTAGAGCATCATGTGATCAAAGATGCTGAATGTTATGAAAGTGAGCAAAGAGCAACCGAGTCCAAAATGGCCGATTTGGAAGAGTTTTTGTTGTCTGTAGAAAGGGAGGCAGGTCTCACCAATGGAATAAATCAGACTGTAAATTACATAGAAGATGAGGAGCTAGAGAGCTTTCTAACCTCCCTAACCGCATGTTCTCAAATGGATGTCATGGACATGCAATCCTCACAGGTAGTTCACAAAAACCTTATCTTCTTGGGTGGATTTATGGATTCCTGGGAAGTTAGCTAGTGCTGATCTCTCTTTATCTTGATCATGAGCTGGATAAATGATGTTTGGTGCAATAATCTGTCAGTGACTCAGCTTGTCTGATACTGCACAGATCTGCATCGATTTCAGCTCCTAGACATAGACTTGTTTTAGACCGTATGCTATGTTTAGTAGAGACTCTTGCCATGTAAGGAATGAGTAAAAGTAAACATCACTCAGCTACCCGACGCCATAAAGTAGCAGGTACTCAAATAATGGTTTACACTGAAAAGAATTTCTTCCATTTCAGCTTTATATTTGTAGGGAGCTGACAGTCCCTGCACTAAACTACTTGGACAGTTTTGTAGTTCAGGAAATGCAGCAGTACAAACATGAATCTCACGGCTTTTGTAAACAAGCTTTTGTATAGAGACTTTGTATGTGCCCGTTGCTTTGTACATCCTGTGAAATGGTTGAATGGTACAAAGGTGGTTGATAGGGCGAATCCTGTCCACACAGATGGTTTGTGCTGGGGAATACTGGGTTGTGATGCAAGATTTAAGGTGTTCTACCCACTTTATCTGCACTAAATGGCAATGTTATAAAGTTCACTTACCATATAGATCTCCTTGTAGGTATACAGACACTGACTAATAACTACAAACCCATTTTTAGCACAGCAAGTGACACTGACATGGTAGTGTTAGACAAGTGCTGGTACAAGTGTGACAGGTGAAGTAAACATTAGATCCGTTGTGGTCCTGTTCTGGTGCCCTAAGTGCAAAGGTCTTATTATTTTGGCCTTGACTTATATGGTATAAGAGGAAAATACCAAATGACTATCAGTGCAAAGTTTACATGATCTATAATTGAAAACTGGTTGTATACGAATAGAAATGTATTTATTATTTAACAAAACCAGTCTTGCATTTCTGGTGTTGATAGAAGTACAGTATAATGAGGAAAATGGCTGTGGTTCTGTGCTGGAGATCAGAAGTCGAGGTGACTTCGAACCCAGCACTGTTAGCAGCGACTAGTGAGTGCTTGGAGTGTATTCTTTCTTGTCATCCACGTGCCAGACGAATAAATGTGCCAAATGGGTATTTATTCAAAATGGCTTTAATCAGTAACTGCTCAGCAAAACATAATAAATTACTGTGTCACTTTAAGCTATGTGTCTTAATGAGATTTGCATGACTGTTTCCATTACGGTTCTGTGTTTCCTCACTGAATTCAGGTTTTCCAGAAGGAAACGATCGAGTCACTGCAAACCCAATTGCAAGAGGTGAACTGTTTAGGCCAAGGACTTATTCAAAATGCATCTAAAGGGACCAGCACCAAAGCACTTGAACATGACCTGGAGGATATCGGTACGAGATGGAACACGCTGAACAAAAAGGTCTGGACAAAATTAATTTCAAGCATCAACAGAAAAAAACAGTAATTTTGTTGTTACTTTTTTCTCTATTTAATTATGTGGTAATGTCTGAGTTGTTGTGTCTGCAATGCTGTCAGGTAGCAGAACGTTCGGCGCAGCTTCATGAAGCTTTGCTGCACTGTGGAAGGTTTCAGGATGCTCTCGAGTCCCTGTTCAGCTGGCTTAAAGACACAGAGGAACTGGTGTCCAGTCAGAAGCCTCCATCAGCAGAGTTTAAAGTTGTTAAAGCACAAATACAAGAACAGAGGGTAAGAGGTTAAAAGTTCTACACAAGTTCATCACTCTGAATAGATTCTTAAATAAACTGCTATTAATATTAATGTTATTAAATGTTACATTTATGTATGATAAATAATAATGTTATTAATGTTAATAAAGCAAGACTTTGAGATCAGGATTTTCCGGAGATTTGGAGTGTCTATTGTTGGTTATACGTATCATGCATATTGGATTTCCTTACATCCCTAAAGTTTATTTTTCTCTGGTTTATTCAGCTCTTACAGAAGCTGCTAGATGACCGCAAACCCACAGTGGAGCTTATTAAGAAGGAAGGAGGGAAAGTGTCAGAGATGGCTGACTCTGTGGATAAAGAGAAGATTGGAAAAGAGATTGATAGCCTGGGGAAGAGATGGGATGCTCTGCTGAAGAAAGCTGAGCGCAGGTAAAAAGATTTATATGTTGACATCAGGATAATTAGAATAACAATCTATGAAGTTATTACTTTATTAATAATCATTAGTATTGATGCTATTGTTATTTTTTTTTAAATAGCTGGGGGCTCAAGACACTGAACTGAAATCATGTATATAGACACAAATCGTTTCTTTTTTATTTAGCGCAACTTAACTGGACTCTTAAAACTATGTTGATACACAGTGGCAATAACATTTAAAATCATATGTTAGTGAATGTTAGTTCATGAACATGTCCATTATCTGAATATGGTATGGACCTACAGTATATATTAGGTGTGTAACACAATGCCATGATAAAGTTTACACATTGGTATTTTTATTTTATATTCATTGTTAATTACTGACTATATTGTGAGCCGTTATGCTTTTTTTTCTGGCAGACACAAACAGTTGGAGAGCATTTTGGGAGTGGCCCAACAGTTCCATGAGACCCTAGAGCCACTAACAGAGTGGCTGACAGCTACAGAGAAATGCCTGGCCAATTCCGAGCCCATCGGCACCCAGGCCTCTAAGCTCGAAGAGCAGATCTCCCAGCATAAGGTACACACATAACTCAGATACTTTTGTGTTCCACTTCTTCTTAGTAGTTTATTGTGAAGACCCATCAGATTTGTTTTTATTGTTTGGCAGTAGCTTTATGCTACTGGTACTTTTTGTTCATTTTTTTCCTTTGTATTCTTTGTTTGGTTGTTTTTATGTTTATTTTCTCTTGATTTTCCCTATTCTCTTTATGTTGGAATCATCATCCCTCCACTCATACGTTTCGCCCCATCCACACCATTTGCCCTAATTGCTAATCAGGCTTTAGAGGAGGAGATTATAGGGCACAGTAAGAGCTTGTACCAGGCAATGAGTCTTGGACAGGCTCTGTGGTCAGTCAGCTGTGTGGATGATAAAGAACTCGTCCAAGCTAAACTGGACAGCACTCAGGGTCGCTACATCGAGTTGCAGGAACGCTGCCGCAGGAAGGCTGAGCTGCTGCACCAGGCCCTGGGCAACGCACGGTTGTTTGGAGAGGACGAAGTAGCACTCATGAACTGGCTGGATGAAATACACGGCAGACTGAGCCACATCTCTGTCCAGCACTATACACCAGACGTACTGGCAATACAACATGCTGACCAGCTGGTAGAACAGACATCCTCCTCTTCAATCTGTTTTTTTTTTTAACCCATCATTATTATTTTATCCTTCATCAGTTTATTTTATATGATTTATGTGTTTAGTTAATTAACGCGTGGTCATTTAGTTATGACGACTGCAGTTAACGCGCATGTTCTATGTTTAGGCACTTCATGAGGATATTGAGTTAAGGAGACAGCATGTTGAACAGGCCCTGCAGAATGGACTCGAGCTCCTCAAACAGACCACAGGCAAGGCTTTCTTCCCCATAATTACATGTGTTCATTCCTTTATTTCTTACGTGGCATTTAATTTTAAGTTTACGGCCCTTGTTGATATCTCAATTCTGGATGGTCAGAAGGCGTTGATTAACTTTTTTTTTTCAGCTACTTCCAAATGCAAAGTTTATGTGAATGTACTCCTTCGCATGTTTATCCCAGATGCTTCATGTAAATGTATTTAAAGAACATTTTCTACAAGGGGATGTTTTTGAGATTTTCTTTCCTGTGAGTAGAGAGGCTGGTGCAAGAACAACGATTTAGCACTGCTATTATACGTGATAGCAGAAAAAAACAGTTGATTAACATACTGTAACTATAAACAAAAGTAACATAATATTTGGGAACCTGTTGTAGTATGAGAGGCATAAAGCACTTCATCATGTGATGTTATTGGAAAATAATCTACCTTGGGGTAGTAATGTATCACACCACTTTGTGTTATACCTATTCTTAACTTAAATAACATGAATAAATGGTTTTAAACTGCAGCCTCACTCTTTCTGTGACTGGCCTGATAGAGAACATAGCATGGAAATGACATCATTTGTATAGTAACATTGTACTTGTATAATATATCAGTTCAGGAATGCATTTTCCATTTTTCCTAACTGTTTCAAGCCCTCCTGTTTTGTGCAGGCGATGAAGTCATTATCATTCAGGGCAAACTGGATGGAATAAAGACGAGATATTCCGACATTAGCTCAATGAGCAACGACGTAATGAAGACCCTGGACAAAGCACTGTCTCTGGCCAACAAAGTACAACACACGCACGAAGAGCTGCGTTTCTGGTTAGAGAAAGTGGAATCCGAATTGGACACGTTTGGAGCTCAGGAGTCAGTGGGAGAGCAACTGAGGAAGGTGCAAGAGAGGCAGAAAGTAAGTACCCTCCTCCGCCTTGAAAGAGGCCCGTGACTGAAAATTAGGGACAGCTAGATCAGATTTAATCTAAATACAACTTGTATTTATTGAATGTGTTTCCTGTCCAGGCTTTAATGAAGGAGGTTCAAGAGCACAAGTCAGTAGTAGATACATTGAATGAAGCGAGCAGCGCTCTGCTAGAGCTGGTGCCATGGCGTGCCCGAGAGGGGCTCGACAAACTGATCACAGAGGACAACGAGCGCTACAGGACAACTAGTGATGCCATTTCTCAGCACGTAGACCAGACAGGAGCTGCCATCTTAAAATCACAACAGGTGAAATACTGCAAATATGTAAATACTAACAAAAATAAACAGATTTCCTTTGAAAGGCTACTGGTTTTTGCCTGTTGAGTTTGCTATGATGGACAGACCATCTTGATCAGACCTTTAATAGGGGCTTCACTGCATAATCTACTGCTTTTTTAAATGTGTTTTTATTCTGCTGTCCAGTTTGAACAGGCTGCTGACACAGAATTGGCCTGGCTGACTGAAGCAGAGAAGAAGTTGTCATCTCTAGGGGACATCAAGCTGGAGGCAGAGCAGACCACAGCTCAGCTGCAGGCTCAAAAGGTCAGTCTGATGCCTTCAGGTCATTTAGTTGTGTACTCGCCACGGAGACAAACAGCGAACATGTGTATGTGTGGCGCATGCCATCAACTGAAGTGCTCTCTGTGTTCAAGGGCTTCTCTATGGACATTATGAGGCATAAAGACGCTGTGGATGATATCACTAAGACAGGCGAGACCATAATGAACGGCAAAGACGAGACTGAGAAACAAGCCCTAAAGGTAAGAGAAAAAAATGAGTGAATATTTGATTACATTTAGATGCTCGATTATTTTGGGGGGGGATGTGACCAGTGTGACTGTGTTGTTCAGGCTAAGATCCAGGCTCTCTTGGAGAAGTACAACGTGGTGAGTCAGTTGAACTCGGAGCGTTGTCTGCAGCTGGAGAGAGCGCACTCTCTGGCGTGCCAGTTCTGGGAGACCTATGAGGAGCTGTGGCCATGGCTGCAGGAGACCCGGGCCAACTTTACCCAGCTCCCGTCCCCTGCTATTGAGTATGACACTCTCAGACAGCAACAGGAGGAACTGCGGGTAAGAAATTTCTAAAAAACCCACTAATATATCAACCAGAACTGTTGGGGCAACTCCATCTTGCAGTCTATTTGCTTAAATAACTTTGGAAATAAAGTGCTAAATTCATAAATAAACTTTTCAAATTCAAATGTCACAATATTCATATCAGTCCAGAATCGCATTAATTTCGCTCAAAGATCTTATGTTGGTAATTCGGACCACTGCATAAATTCTTTCCCAGCACATCCCAAAGATTCTCAATGTGGCCAATCCGTAAATGAAAATAATGTCTCATGCGCCCATGCCATCAGGGAAGAAAAATTCATTGATAGCGGGAACACCTGGTCATTCAGTATATTCAGGTCATAAGGCGACTTAATTTTTTTTAGCACACAATGTTGATAAACCTAGGCCTGACCAAATGAAACAACCCCAGATCATAACACTGCCTCCACAGGCTGGTACGATAGCTACTAGACATGATGGGTGCATTACTTCACCCACTTTTCTTCTTACCCTGATGCACCCATTATTTTGAAACAGAGTACAACTGAACTCATCAGACAACATGACCTTTTTCCAATGCAGTACAGTCCATTCTTTATTCTCCTTAGCAAGTTGAAGCTTTTTTCTGATTAGCCTCACTGATATGTGGTTTTCTTGAAGCCGCCTGACTGTTTAGTCCAAATCCCTTAACTCTCCTTGTTGTCCGTGTGGAAATGCACTTACTTTCACATGTAAAAGCATTTCTTAAACGTTCACTTTTCATTCAGTATGTTTTACTGACCACAATTCTTCTTCTAAGACGATGGTTTGTCACTATCCTTCCAGATTTTTAATAATGCTTTATAAGTTTTTTTCAGTTGTTTACCCAATTTTGGTAGTTTTAGCAATCTCCTTAGTTGTTTTCTTTGCCTGATGCAGGACAGTAATTCGACCCATCTGAAAAATTTTTGCCACAACTACAGGATATGTCTTCTAACATGATTGTTTAAAAAATGAGAAGCTACTCACTGCATCAGTTAGGGTTAAATAACTTGTTGCAAGGTGAAACATATTAATCACTGCAGTAATTATCTGATGGAGATTTGCTTAGTTAAATCCAGCTGGTGACTTTGTTTTTGTGCGGGCAGTGTATATACATTCTTCCATATCCCTGTTAAATTGTATATTTTTGCTTCTAGCAACTGAGGGAGCTGATTGCAGAGCATAAGCCGCACATAGACAAGATGAACAAAACGGGTCCTCAGCTGGTGGAGATCAGTCCACTGGAGGGTGAGCCGATCAGAGAGAAATTCCAGGCCACAGACAAGTTGTACGCACAGCTTAAAGCAGATGTTAAGCAGAGAGCTGCTGCCCTGGACGAGGCCATCTCTCAGTCTACTCAGGTTTGTTTCAAGTCTTTGATTCTGTTCTCTATTTAGCTTCATAAATAAAACAGCGCTTTATTATTCCATGTTCTTTTTTCAATTTCTTTCATGTTAGGGTAAAAAAAGCTCAAAAAAATTAAATCGGCCATTTGACAAAGCGTGTTAGTGGAATATACATAAAGATAAATTAATGTCATTGTTCTCAATGTTGATTAGGGAGAGTTTGAGTACTCCTAGTTTAATTATATGTTAATTGCCCTGATTTGTGTGCGCTCCTGTCAGAACATGGCTCCAAAAATAGCTGCTGTTAATCTTATCTTTAGTAAGTTATGTTTCAATGAGATCTTTCATGTCCTACAAACACAAGTGACAGCCTGTTAATGAAGTGTGCAGCCAAAAACAATTTGACGGAAGTAAATCTTAAACCGCTGTTTATCAGGGAAGGATATATCAATCATGTCGTTACTGATAAGACCAGGAGGAAATGTGAGGCCTGACATAATGTTTCCACGAAGAAACTTCCTGACAAACTGATGATTAACATGTCTACAAGTGATTACCTGCTTTAGTGAAAGGTCTCCTGATTAGTCCTGTTGAAAGACCTAACCACTGCCTGATTGCCCAGCTGCTTAGGGCTTCAGCTAAAGTATTTTAACAGGTGTTTGAAAATTCGCTTATTTAACACCGCCATTTTTTTTCTCCTAGTTCCATGATAAGATCGACCCGATGCTGGAATCTCTGAATCGTATAGCCGAGCGTTTGCGCCAGCCCCCCTCCATCTCTGTGGAAGTGGAAAAGATTCGTGAGCAGATTTCTGAAAACAAATTTGTGAATGTGGACTTGGAGAAACTGCAGCCGTCTTATGAAACGCTGAAGCAGAGAGGAGAGGACATGATCACCCGCTCAAAGGGCGCAGACAAAGACCTGTCAGCCAAAGGTAAACATTTTTATTTGTAAAGGATATAAATAACTTTAATATTCTGTAGTCATCTAAAGGTAAACATTTGTTTGTTCGTTTTAAAGCTGTACAAGACAAACTGGATCAGATGGTATTTGTGTGGAATGATATCCATGCTCTGCTGGAGGAGAGGGAGGCTAAGCTTCTGGATGTTATGGACCTGGCAGAGAAGTTCTGGTGCGACCACTGTGCGCTCATCATCACCATCAAGGACACCCAGGACTTGCTAAAAGACCTGGAGGACCCTGGAGTCGACCCCTCTGTTGTTAAACAGCAACAGGAGTCTGTGGAGGTTAGTGAGCTCTCATCTCAGGTTAAACTTTTTACTGGAGATAATAAACTGTTATTATTGAATAGGATATGTTATATATAACTAAAGCAGTTATATTTAACCTATACATATATGTTTGTAGTAGGAAGTAGCCTGTTTATGATCTTTTATTTCACGTACTGGGCTCATGGTGGAATTTACTGGCTACAGGCGTATAGAGAGGAGATCGATTCTCTTCAGGAGGAACTGAATGTGGTCCAGAATTTAGGGGCAGAGCTGATGACGGCCTGTGGAGAACCAGACAAGCCTGTAATCAAAAAGAGCATTGATGAGGTAACATTATATAGACTATATGAAGAAGCATACAGGTATATGACACAAAACAACATTATTACTAGTTTGGAAATACATATAGAGCGCAACAAAATGCAGTTATATTGCATAATAAATTGCTACTGACTATAATGAGAAATTTTTTACTTTTTCAGTCTTACTGAATACTTTACTATATTAGAAATGTTCTTGTGTTTTCTGCCTAAAACATATTATACTCAATCCTCTGTGTGCTCTTGCCTACTAGGTGAACACGGCATGGGAGAGTCTGAATAAGACATGGAAAGAGCGAGTAGACAGACTGGAGGAGGCCATGCAGGCTGCTGTACAGTTCCAGGATGGTCTACAGGTACAGTGAGTCACAGAATGACTCCGAAAGCGTTTTTTTCTCTGCAAGAGCAACTTAGAAAACTCATAATGACAAAGAATAAGTTTGAGTATTGACAGTGCTTATTCTTTAATTTTATTAGACATAACTTAAAATATTTTAATCATATATTTTAATATTTTAATCACGTCACATCCTGTGATTTAAATTCATGCATAAAATATCTTTAAAACATGGAAAAAATATTACTGTTTTTATGTGTCATCTGAGTGAAAAACTTAAGGCAAGCTGAATTGATGTAGAAGTTATTCAGCTGACAAAGAAGTGTGAAAACCATTTAGAGAATAGAGAATGTTTTAATTTAATTAGAATTCACTTAAAATTTGTTCTGAATAAAAAAGGTGACAGGCCGTAGGAAATCATTACATATCACACTTGCACAGGCTGAGGCGTGATGCAGTTTTCCCACATGTCTAGTGTCTGAGCTGGTAATAGTGTAACTTGAGTGTACTTTGTGTTTATACATACCAATAGCATTTAATTCTTCCTCTGCAGGGCATGTTTGACTGGGTAGACATTTTGGAGAGTAAACTGGATTCCATGTCACCTGTGGGAACAGACCTGGAAACTGTGAAACAGCAGATTGATGAGCTGAAGGTATTTCTTTCACCATGTTTCATCATAGGGATTTTTGAAGTAGAATTATTGCACATATGTGGTTTATACTGATCAAAGCATGTAAACATGTGTCAGTGATCACACCCAGCCATGCCTTGTCCTTTTTTGTTTGATAAATGCAGTGAGCATACAGGCCAAATGCCAGCTGTGTTTATTTAGAGGATTATCATGTTATGTGCTCTCCCACAAGTAGTTCAAAGATGCATTGTCTAGTCAGTGTTGAGCTAGCTTGAGACGTCTCTTTATTGTTGACCCATGGGCAGATCCGGATTTTTAAGGGCTCTTCAATAAGTGATTTTAAACGTATATCTTATTTTAACCAATGTTTGTTTTTCTACAGGAGTTTAAAGGTGAGGCATACCAGCTTCAGATTGAGATGGAGAGGCTGAATCACCAGGCAGGATTGCTCCTAAAGAAAGTATTGGATGAAGCAGACCGCGTTGCCATTCAGGAGCCTATGAACGAACTCAAAATGCTTTGGGACAACCTGGACGAGAAGGTCATCAACAGACAGGTAAGATGTTAACCTATTACTTCCTGGTGTCATTTATGCTCCATAATCTTGGCTTGCCCTCTGGATCTAGATTTTTGCTGAACGTGATTGTCTTGTCTGTTTTACAGCACAAGTTGGAGGGAGCCTTGCTGGCTTTAGGGCAGTTCCAACATGCTCTGGATGAGCTTTTGGCCTGGCTGACTCATACTGAAGAGCTGCTTAGTGGACAGAAGAAAACCAGTGGTGACCCCAAGGCTATAGAGATTGAGCTTGCCAAACACCATGTAAGGCCATGTATACTGTATACCATATACAGTATATTTATATTTACAATGTAATTTTTAATCATAGTGACGTATCAGACTTGTGAAATAACCTCACAGTCACAACAGCTTTAAGCTTTATCATAATGTTGTCTCTTTGCTATGAGATCTGCATTTTAATTTAAAAGAATTGTTTGTGGTCAAAAATATTAATGTTTTCTTTAACCACCAGGTGCTGCATAATGATGTATTGGCCCATAAGACCACAGTCGAAGCAGTTAACAAAGCTGGCAGGGATTTGATGGAGTCCAGTGCAGGGGAGGAGGCATGTGGCCTGCAGAGCAAGCTGGAAAACCTTAACCAACGCTGGACAAGCATCCTGGAGAAGACTGAGCAAAGGAGGCAGCTTTTGGACAGCGCCTTACTCCAGGTTCTTCTCAAACACACGGATTAGCTCATTGGCAGCCTCGTCCAGTTTAACAGTGTGCTATTTATGCATGAAAAATGTGCTTCTTGAGATAATGAGAAAAGTATTGTCTCTTATTTAGAGAATCAAATGTAACTAAGACACACCCTTTTGTTTTAGGCAAACTCAGCTTTCTCACTCTAACTCTGTAGTTACTTCTAAGAACTGAGCACTTCTGTATTAAGGGCACAACATCTGTATTAACTGCTCAGTAACTCAGCTCTGGATATGGCCCATACATGGTCATAGATGACTTACTCTAGATCCTGACGATTACTTGCAGTACTGTAGGGGCTCACAGTAAACATTTCAGATTTAGAGTATGTAAAGTTCTCATTTTAACAACAAAGCACAACAAATATGAGTTTTGTTGAAGTTCTCCCATTTTGAGAGCTGATTTTGAATTTATAATTATGTAAAATAATGTAGTGATATATCACTTAATAATGCATTAACATAGAAGCTGATTTTATTAATTCAGCTTCTATAGCAATGCATTATTAAGTGATATACCTTTACATTATTTTACATAAATATAAATTCACCTAGTATTAAAATAATTTCTTCATTCAAAACGTGTAGACACTTAGGGAACATCGCTGCATTATAAACCGATAAATACTGAATTCTGACCCAGACGATAATGCTGTAGCTGGGAATTCCTACTAACTTGCCTTATTCAATCATCCTAGACTAATATAGAAGAACATCCATTTTAATCTAAACTTCTTTTCGCGCTTAGAAGCCTGCACTAATGAGAATAACGTGAACTTCATTGTTGTGATGCTAGCTGTATTGTGTTATAGGCCCAAGGTTTCCATGGGGAGATTGAAGATATGCAACAATGGCTGAAAGAAACAGAATGTCAGCTGTTGTCATCAAAAGCAGTTGGAGGCCTACCAGATACGGCCCGCGAGCAGCTTAACACTCATCTGGTATGTATTTAAGACTACAAAAGGCCTACTTCTGATGGCAAACTTGACCTCCCACCACTGGGGTCAAGGATTCAGGCCCTATCTTGGGTCTAAGTGTGCAGAGTTGGTATATTCTTCTCATGCTTGATTGGTTTTCTCCGGGTGCTCTGCGATGGATTGGTACCATGTCCAGGGTGTACCCTGTCTCCTGGGATAGGCTCCAGACCCCCCATGACTCTGTATACAGGATAAGGTATATAAGATTAATTAATTTATATTGTGTTGTCTTTTGTGTGTGTTTGTAGGAGTTATGTAATGCAATGGAGATAAAGGAAGACCTTTACCAGAAGCTTCTTCAAAAAGGTCAGCAGTTGATAGCCATGACCCCAGAGAACAAGGACAGCAGTACTGATCAGGACCTCCATAACCTTCAAGAAAAGTGGGAATGTGTGCAGGCCAAAGTGGCTGAGAGGAAGGCAAGTGCTATATTTATTTATTTATTCATAAAAAATAAAATAAAGTCACTCAAGCAGCTTAACTACAGCTTCAGATTCCATGAAGGAAATGGTTGATCATGCAGCTTCATGTGTGATTTCAGAGATGAGAACTGTAATGATGTCAGTGCGAATGTGGTCAGAAAGTGTGGGGGTGGCTGTCTGGGGAACTTGGCAATCAGTATGAGATATAATAGTCTGTTTGTGAAATGTGTCATATGCCAGTGCTTATTAAGGGCTGTGTCATACCTTGAAGAAAAATATAGACCGTCCCGGTCCAGACATGTTCCTGAACCCAGACCTAATGCTCTTTGATGGACGATGTCGGAATTAAAGCCTGACTTCTGAACAAACTCGAAGACATTGCTTTATTGCTTTATTTATTAAATGTCATATATATTGAAGGTACCTTCCTGGGAGCAGATTTGGCCTTGACTTCTTTTCAGAAAGGTTTAAGGAAGCCGCTTATTTAATATCGTTAAATGCTTTCCAAGGCTCCTCAGCTTTCGCTTAAGAAAGACGCCGTGTACCAGATGCATGGTGTGAGTCACCCTGTTGAATATTGAATCAAAGGACAATGTTTTTGTGCCTGCAGGGGAAATGTTTCTTCTACACATCCTATTTTATTTGTCATTATAGCGCTGAGAGATCAACACTTCCTGTCCGTGCTCAATCACAAGCAGCTCTTAATGCTATTTCGGTTGCGCTGATGTAATTATGGTTCGAATGAGTAAATCTTTGTTTATGTGTGTGTGTGTGTTGTATCTAGGTGAAACTGGAAGAGGCATTAGCGATGGCCACAGATTTTCATAATTCTCTGCAGGACTTCATTAACTGGCTGACTCAGGCAGAGCAGACACTCAACATGGTCTCTCCAGGCTCCCTCATCCTAGAAACGATCTTGTTCCAGATTGATGAACATAAGGCATGTGATCTTTGTCATGGAGTTTTATTTGAAAGATGAAGAATTTATATAAAAGAATATATAAACTAGATATTATATACTTTCCAGTTTGTTGTATTTGTAAACGCAATTCCTGTAAGCCTTTAAGACGTTTAAGTCCCAGCTCTATCCACCTAGCTTCTAACTTGCTTTCTGACAGATCTTTGCAACAGAGGTCAACTCACACCGGGATCAGATAATTGAGCTGGATAAGACAGGCACCCATCTGAAATACTTCAGCCAGAAGCAGGATGTGGTCCTGATTAAAAACCTGCTCCTGAGCGTTCAAAGCCGCTGGGACAAAGTAGTGCAGCGATCAGTGGAGCGAGGGCGCCTGCTGGATGATGCGAGGAAACGTGCGAAGCAGGTGTGGAACCAACAAGTGCACAAAGTGCTTACAAATATTTAGAGATACTATTAACTTTGAGAAGAGAGTCAATCAAAACAGATACATAAAGTATTTAGTAGTACAGTAAGTGCTGCGTATCCAGAGGAGTAGTTTTAGAGTTAAGATTTGACTGGCATTATGCTACATGCTGTAGATCCTCAATAAAAAAATATATATTTAGCAATTTCTCATGGTCTATACCATCTCTGTGCTTAGAAGATCTAGCTAATCTGGCTCCACTTTAGTGTCCTAGGTGCATTTCACTTCACCGCAAACCTGACCTAATATCAGAATCCATATAGTGATAATACAGAACTCAGTGAAACATTTTTATTTTCCTGCAGTTCCATGAGAGCTGGACCAAGCTGATGGAGTGGCTCGAGGAGTCAGAGACAGCTCTGGACTCGGAGCTGGAGATCGCTAATGACCCCGACAAGATCAAAACGCAGCTGACTCAGCACAAGGTGACTGGATCTCACCACACCCTTTCCCTTTGAAAACCATTAAGTACACACTTCCCAGAATCCTGCTGATCTTGCGTTTTAACCAGTTCCGGTTACACATCTATGATGAAGTGTAGGGTACTACTTTCCTCTAGCGTGGCATGAATCACGGCATCAACCAGCTGCTCTTGCTCATCTCAGTTTCTGTGTTATTTCCGTTCATAAAATTACACAGTGACGGAAAAAAATCCATCTGAATTTTAATGTCCTATTTGGCATTAAAATAGTGTAAACTGTTTCCGGCAAGTTTATTAAACCACAGTTTACTTAAAAAAAAAAAAAAAAAACTAAGTAACAAAAGCTGACTCACAAACAAGACCAAAGTCATTAAGTATGGCTGTGAGGATTGTACAATTAAATTAAACTCTTATGATCACTTTCTTATTATTCCCACAGCACAATAGTAGTATATTGATTGCACATATCTTTTGCACCGCATAATCAGGAAAATTATTTATAACTATTTTCCCCCCTAAAAAAAAAACAAAAAAACTGAAGTATCTTCTGCTGTTCTCTTCTAACAGTAGCATGACTCAGTGTTGTTGACAATAGAGAAGAGAGCACAGTGCCAGTGCCATGTAATTAACAGCTCAGCAGTGCGGCCTCAGCAGATTCCCTCACATTCTGTCGACTCAGGCATCTAATTCCAATCAGCCAAATCAAACTGCTTGTTTCACTGTGTGTCCTTGAGGCTAAATGCTGTCTCTGGCTCCTGTAGGAGTTCCAGAAGGCCCTGGGTGCCAAGCATTCTGTTTACGACACCACCAGCCGGACAGGCCGAGCCCTGAAGGACAAAACCTCACTTCAGGATGACAACCAGAAACTGGACGACATGCTCTGCGAGCTCAGAGACAAATGGGACACGGTTTGTGGCAAGTCTGTAGAAAGGTAAGTTTATATCCTGTAAGCCAAGTATCCACTGCCTTAACATATACATCGAACGGGTACGCGTATCTGTAGTGAAACTAAATGCTAACGTTAATTTATTCTTCTGTTAAAGATTCCAGTTTAAATAAAAAATGTTTCTCATTTTTAATGGACATTTAACTGACATGTTAGAAATGCAAGTATTTGACTTCAAATATTCTCTCCTCATAGGCAGAACAAGCTGGAGGAGGCTCTGTTGTTCTCAGGCCAGTTCACTGACGCTCTGCAGGCTCTGATTGACTGGCTTTATAAAGTAGAGCCGCAGCTGGCAGAGGACCAGCCTGTCCATGGAGACATTGATTTAGTTCTCAACCTCATTGACAGCCACAAGGTACTGCTGGCCCTCTGAGTGCATTCTTTGGAAATGTTTCACTGTAAAGCACAATGCACACCTAAAGGATTACTCAATTAGCCCAGTACAGAATTAAACAGGACTGACTAATTATTATACTAAATTTCAGCTTGCTTGAGTTCAAAGAGTTTTGTTTTGAAATACCCCGTTGTGTGCTTCTATTTTTGGGCTTCTTGGTTCTGTTATGTTTTGAAGATGTCAGTTTTCTTTCCCTTCGTCTCTTTTATCTAAGTTTGTCATTGCAGGTTTCTATTAGACAACTTAACTTAGTCACTGAACAAAACTTCATGTCATCATTACATTCCCCTTTACTTAAGCCTTTCTTGGCCTCTCTGATTGAGCTCATCAAATTAAAGGGCCTTAGGCTCAGATTACTAAATCTGCAGTGTTTTTAGATACAGCTATTACGTTTTCCTCCTAATCAGTGATGATCATTTTCTTTGTTTTCTGGATTCGATTTAAACTTCAGAGACAGAAATGTGCCAGAATGTTCTTGTTTCTGTGGAGAGGGTGGAGTTTGATTCAACACAAAGCAGATACTTTTGCTATTTGTGCATTTTTCACATTGCACATATTTAAATGCACTATAAAGCAAAAACAAAATGTAAAAACATGCTCGTGAAAAACCCTATTCATTGGTCAGACATATAGTGATGGAAAAAAATAATAAAGAAATCAAAATCTGAGCCAACACCAAACAATGAGGTAATTAGGTATTAAGTAACTAATTTAAAAACACTTCGTGTATTGCATCCAGCATTTACTTTCTTTTTTTTAATCAAGCCTAGACTTTCCTTAACCGATAGTTGAACACATATTAGCAATCTATAATCAATTAATCCTTAACAAGTTTATGAAAAGATGGACATTTTCCCCAGTTTTATTTTTATTTTAACAGCTCAAAAATCCCAGCAAGTGAGTTACCTATAAGAAATTATTAAAGCACATATATTTTATACAAAAAAAATATTAATAAAAATCTCCCTATCCTAAATATCTAATGTCAATTGTCCAATAGTTCTTGGGAACTTCAAGTGCTGCCCTCTTGTGGTTCCCAAGGTATTTAATATGTGGGCTACAGGGAAACATTATGCAAAACTAACATCCCAGGAATTAATTGATGAATAATTAACCATATGGATTGGGATAATAAAAAATAAATACTGTAAATTAAAAGGCAGATATGGGTATGATGGCCAGGTGTCCACATAGTTTTGGCCATAGTATGTATATGCCTACAACACAAAATATAAAGTATTGTTGGCTCAGTCCCTGCAGTTGGGCCATTAAACAGGTTGACTCTCTTTCTCACAGGTGTTTCAAAAGGAGCTCGGAAAAAGAACAGGCTCAGTACAGGCTCTGAAACGTTCAGCCCGTGAGCTTATTGACAGCAGCCATGACGACTCTTCCTGGGTCAAAGTTCAAATGCAGGAGCTGGGCTTGCGCTGGGAGACTGTGTGTGCCCTCTCGGTGCAGAAACAGAAACGACTAGAACAAGCTCTGTCTCAGGTAAACAGCTCTTAGCTTCGTACTGCATTACAGTTCAGCCAAGCCACATTCTATTTTAATTGTAAAATAAGCCTGTTCTCTTATATATTTAGATATTGTAAAAATGTAAATATACATAGAAATATAAAAAATATAAAATAATATTAATCTTAATCTGGTTGGCTTTGGATGGAATTCTCTGAATGGTACATGTATTAAAATAACAAAATGTTATGATCTTTACATAGCAATATCAAATGCGTTACTAGACTTTTATCTGTAGAGATGTGAAGAATCCTCTCATAACAACAGGAAAAGCTTCAAGAAAAAGTTATATTTGGTCTTCTATTCTGGGTCTAAAATTCATATAAAGACAAATGACATTTTATTTAATCTGTCATGGGTTTGTAAGAATATTTAGGGATTAATTAGTTAATTAAATGGCTTATAAGTGCATGATTTCAAATAAATGGCATATATTCTGTCTTTTTCAGGCAGAGGAGTTTCACTCGACTGTCCATATCCTGCTAGAGTGGCTGGCTGAAGCAGAACAGAGCCTCCGTTTCCATGGGTCTCTGCCTGAGGACGAGGAAGCCCTGCGTGGCCTGATTGAGCAGCACAAAGTAAGCTTCTCTTGCGACACCAGGCCTGCATCCATATTTTTGCCTTAAAGTGGAACACAAACACTGATACACACATGAAAAAACTGACCATATTGGTCTGTATTTATACTGTCAATGCAAACATGCCCCAGAGTGACCATTGCTTGTGGCCTTTTTTACAGTATAGTTTTAAAAATGTTAAGTCTTAAAGTCTTACATTACTATTTGCTAACCGGTCAGTGACGTCAATAAAGTAAAATAAACCATACATGGCCTCTCAGGCTTAATTGTAGCTGGCCAAAACAGCACTCAGCCTTTAATAACACATATCCCCTGAGCATGAGCTCATATCTGAAACAAGAATAATTTGTTCCACATAGTTTTCACCAGACATTATTCACACACAGAAGGTGGATGGATGAGAAAAGTCTCACTGGAACGTCCGAGTAAATTCTTATTGTTTTGACTATGGTGGTGTTGCCATTTGACTAACGACAGGCACGTTGTTCCTCGCAGGAATTTATAAGGAAGCTCGAAGAGAAGAGTGTGGCTTTGGGCAAGGCGATCAGCATGGGCGAAGTTATCTTAGCTATCTGCCATCCAGACTCTATCACCACTGTGAAACACTGGAACACCATAATCAAAGCTCGCTTCGAGGAGGTCTGAGGTTTTTTTTTTTCCTAGATTATGTAACAAAATACCTGACTACATTTGATTGCTTAAAAGACTGAAAAAATTAAGCTGATTTACCGATATTGTACAAATAAGTAATTCCATTAAGTATGAAAGGGAAACAACGTGTATCTAAAATGAGATAAAGAGAGAGAGAGCGAGAGAACAAAACAAATCATAATGCAGAATTCAGAGATAAAACAGAAATGATAAGAGTACTGTAATTTGTGGGAGGGGTTAAAACAGGAGGTTGAACATGCAAGTTCTTATAGAATATTTTTATCATGTTCAGAAAGGCAAGTTAATGTGTTCTAAATTACATTTAATCATTTTTTTTTACTGTCAACGATGTAAAATCAACTACTTAAAAAGCCATTTTAGTCTTTTTAAGTAGTTGAAATCTAACATTCTAAATGTGTACACGCTAAATTGCTCCTTTGGATTTTTTGGCACAGTTTGTGCACTTGTCTATATAATATTATATACATTATCCGTGAAATGATTGGACCTTCCATGGTCTTTCCTGATTTCTATTTTTTTCTACATTGTAAAACAATGCAGAAAGCATCCAAAATATGCAATAATCTCCTTTGAACAGTTGATATTGAGATGAGATTCAGAACAGCTGACCTTCATTTCTTAAAATAATAACTGACTGCTGCTGTTTTTGTTGTTACTTAGTTACCTAATTCCATATGTGTTATTTCATAGTTTTGACATCTCCAGTATTTTTCTCCAATGTAGAAAATAAATCACAAAATAAAAACCATTAAATTAGAAGGTGTGTCGAAAATGTGGACTGGTACTGTACATAAAAAAAAAAAAATCTTTAATTCATGTATGTGCTGTTGCTCAGGTCACAGCATGGGCACGACAGCATCAGCAGAGGTTATCTAGTGCTCTGAACGAGCTTATCGCCACTCAAGAGCTCCTAGAGAACCTGCTGAGCTGGTTACAGTGGGCAGAGACTACGCTCACTGAGAAAGACATGGAGGCCCTGCCTCAGGAGATTGAGGAGGTCAAAGCTCTCATCACTGAGCATCAGGTACGAGGAATATGTACTAAAACACTTCATACCTAATGCGACTATTAAATTCCCTTTGCTTTAAGGGAGCCATACTTTAATTTTTGAAGCCTTATGATTTGATTTTGTGATTTAGACCTTTATGGAGGAGATGACCAGAAAACAACCAGATGTGGACAAAGTCACTAAAACTCATAAAAGGAAAACCACAGCTGATCCACCAGTTCAGTCTCAGATACCAGTACTGGAAAAAGGAAGAACAAGCAGTAGGTTTTACCTTAAATCTTTGTAACAATTTTTTATGTTTTATTTTATGCCAAATCTTATGTCAACAATATGTGAATGTCTGTGATAATCAGGAAAGAGATCCCAGGTACAGACCATGTATCCAGCGACAGTCCAGGCTCCAGTAGAGACCAAGAACCCCAGAGTGAACCTTTTAGTCAGTAAATGGCAGCAGGTCTGGCTTTTGGCCCTGGACAGAAGAAGAAAACTGAACGATGCACTGGACCGATTAGAGGAGGTCAGTTACAACCACAAACTTTAGCAACTAAGCCAAAGGCTAAGCGTATCAAATGTGAAATAATTTGACCCACTCTGCTTATACCGTAATAATCTCCTCAGCTCAAAGAGTTCGCCAACTTCGACTTTGATGTCTGGAGGAAGCGATACATGCGATGGATGAACCACAAGAAATCACGAGTCATGGATTTCTTTCGTCGCATGGATAAGGATCAAGATGGCAAAGTCACAAGGCAGGAGTTTATTGATGGAATTCTTTCTTCAAGTGAGTAAAACTTCCTTTACTAGTTTTTAGACAAACCTAGTCTGCACTGACAAAAATCTCATTTCTCATATTGTTTTCTGTATTCATTTTCGTTTTAATTGTTCCTTGAAAGTTCCCATATTTTACTTAATCTTTGACAAGTTAACATGACTATCGGAGCTCCCTCAGATTGTATGTTACTGCTCCAGCTGTAATACGCCTCAGAAAATGCATACCTCGAACTCATTTCATTGTCTATATAAATTAGCTACTGCTGAGCCACGCTCCTCCAAATAAAGCAGACCTGAGCATAAAGCCAGGACAGGGCATGTTCTTATATGATGTTACAATAGGAAAAAAGTAAATAAGCACCCAATGGGACTCCATGCCATGAAAGTGAGACTGATGAGCATGTTCTGCTCTTAAGCAGGAAATAATATGCAGAAGAGGCTTGAAATGGTGGCATAGCTCCATGAACTAGGGAGAGTAGAAGGCAGTGTTAAAAAGTCTTTAAGAATGGGGAGTCACTGAACAGGGGAGGAAACACTTAATGTTGTTTTTGAGGAAGACGACTGAAAAGTTGGCTTTAAAAGCCCGGAAATTGAGTGAGATCTATAGGATCTATAAATGTTACTTACAGGACTCCAACCAAAGAGAAGAAGAAAATGACAAGTATTGTCTAATTAGATTGTGTAATCCTGGGCAATACAAACATCAGAAAATGTCACAATTTGATTATTATATTGTGTTATAATATTATACCAATCATTTCTTTCTCTGCTCCTTGTAGAGTTTCCTACCAGTCGACTGGAGATGAGTGCTGTAGCAGACATTTTTGACCGTGATGGTGATGGCTACATTGACTACTATGAGTTTGTGGCTGCTCTGCACCCAAATAAAGATGCCTACAAACCACTAACTGATGCCGATAAGATAGAAGACGAGGTATGGACTTTTCTTGGGACTGTTTAGATTGTTTTTATTTTTTTTCATGTCAATCATTTTTTTTCCCATCCTAATATATCGACTTTGTTTTTAGGTAACACGCCAAGTGGCAAAGTGCAAGTGTCCTAAACGGTTCCAAGTGGAACAAATTGGTGCAAACAAATACCGGGTAAGAAACTATCCATATTACTTTTATCTCCTATTGGCATTTGTGAAGCATCCTGCAGCTCATATCTAGTCCTGTGGTGAAAAGTGTGTTTCAATGGCAGTGTAAATCTGTGGAAAATTGGTAGTGTGCCATTGGCTGGTGTCCAGCTACTTCTTGAGGCAGACCTCCCTTCTTACAGCTTTTGCCAGAAGGGCTGACTTCATAGCATTCTCATGTGATGTTAAATTTTTCACTTTTCACTGAGAGGGCAGGTGGACTGCCAAAACACTTTTAACGCCTTACTGTAGAAACTCGTGTATTGATTTGTCACAATTCTGCAACAGAATAAATACAGAATGTAAATAAATCATAGTGAAATCTACTGTGTTCTAATGTTTGTCTTTTTATTTTTCTTTGCTGTTCAGTTCTACCTCGGAAACCAGGTATATACATACAGTATCCAGCTTCCTTAACCTTGTGCTGCTGTGATTGCCTTTTTTTTGGGTTCATCAATTTCCTTTTTAATACTTTATCCGATTTTCACCCAGTCACTAATGAACTCAGAAGCCGATAAGCAAACAGAATTTTAGGAATGCCGGGTCTCGACAACACTAGTTTTGTTTTCCTCTGTTTCTGGCAAATTCCTTGGGAGTATTTCAATGGTGTGTAAAATCAGGTGGAGCTGAGAGAGAGAGAGAGAGAGAGAGAGCTAAAAGCATTTACTCAGAATGACACCAAAAATGGTGTGGATTGCTATAGGGTATATAAAAAAAGAGGCTAAAAATATTCATTATGGTTCTCGGATGTAGAACATTACTTTACTTTTAGTGATTATTAGTGTCAGATTAATGCCAGCATGAGCAAACTATTTGAAACTAAGGTCAGGATAAAGTAGGAGAGAGTTCTCTGTCATAGATCCCAATTTATCTAGAAAGAAAAAGAATGTTAGTCCTTTTTAGGAAGTTTTGACATCTCATGGATTTTATGATCTTGCCTATCTGCTTTTGAGTCACAGTGCATTTTGAGCAACCACCTCCTTTCCCCCCCATCGCTAGGATTTAAGTTGATTTAATGTTCATCTTTTGAGAGCTTTGAAGCTTAACATATTATGGGTGCTTGCCTTATAATAAATTGCTATATGATTAAACCTCCATCTCAAAGGACCTTTAACCCAAGCTTCAGTAATACCTAATACTTGCGTTATCTCTGTCTTGTTTTTCAATGAAGTCTTTGAGATTGAAACTGCTTTGTAAATATAGAAGACACTGAAATCATGGGCCGCATGCTTTCTCAAGGTCATGCTTTGTAAAGATACATGGTAACTCATAACTGATTATCTGGTGACGTGTTGGGGAGTGGGAAATTCATGCAAACCTCATTTTTCCTTTGCTTGTCTTGAAGCTTTGTTCTTCTTATTTTTTTGGCTGTCGTGTGCACCAGTTTGTTCAGTTCTTTGCTGTTCCATATCAACTGAAACAATTCTTTTGACAGTTTGGTCTGGTTCACTGCTTACATGATCCGTTAATCGCCGATGAGAGTATAACAAACAGGGACAATCAAAATCTAAACTCCCAACTGCACGTTGCTGTTATGGAAAGCTGTATCCTGGTAAATGGTCACTTTTAAGCCGTTTGTTGTGCCTTCTTTTTACCTCTTATCCGATCATGCTTCAACCCCCATCTTCTACCTGCAATCAATCACCAAATTCACCAGAGACATTAAATCATTTCAGTTCTCACTACGAGACACCGGAGGCCAAAACGGGGCTCAGCGAGATGGGTCATCACTGTGTGTCGATCATGTGGAGTGTTAGAGAGTGAAGTCCAGCCATCTTTCCATAATGTTTTAATTCTGTCATTGGAGTTTAGCCACATTAGTTCTGCATCAACGTAAAACACATTCTCTATCAGTATGGTGGTTTTTAGAAAGTGCAACCTTTTGTATGCATTGTTGATTTGTGGAAAGATTTCTTTTGGTTTATGATCGGTTTAATTTGGTTTTGGAACAGAAAGCATGAAGCCATAACTTTGTGTGTCTTGTGAATGACACCGTGGCCATATCCAACTGGCAACCTTCACTTTGTTGATTTGTTTAAGAATAAGAGTTCTGCACACCCTCATACTACTGTATCTTTGATGCCAAAAAAAGTTTTTCAGTATATACAGTAGAGTTGCTGTTCTGAAACTCACAACACTACAGCACACTCTAGTGGTCATCAGGTTGAGGCTCATATATGGGGGTAAAGAAAAAAAAAAACAACTATTCACTGTCAAGTCTGACAGTATATCAAGATTTATTACGTCATATTGACATATTTCACATATATAAAGCATAAAACTCTAATCTTTAATGGTACTGTAGATACTTAGCAAATGACAAGGCTTGAACCAGTTGGATTGACCATTCATTTGTTTGTTCTTTGGAATGAAACATGTTGTGTTTATGTCCAAAATAGTTTGCTCAGCTGGGAAACTAGTACAAACAGGACAAATCGCAATCGAACATGTTTGATCAACACCACGATCAGTCTTCATCGCATCTTCATTAATATATACATTATACAGAAAAGAACAATTCCTTAAAGAACAGCTTAGCATGTCATTGTAGTGTCTGGCTTGTGCCGTTTCCCAGCCTGTGGCGTCTTTATGTCAGTAAAGCTGTGTGAGTTTCAGTATGGACTCACTGCTCTCTTTTGCCTGCTCAGTTTGGAGACTCGCAGCAGCTCAGGCTGGTGCGGATCCTGCGCAGCACCGTTATGGTGCGGGTCGGAGGAGGCTGGATGGCTCTCGATGAGTTCCTAGTAAAGAACGACCCGTGTCGAGGTAACAGAGTTTATTTTTTATTAGCTTATTTATTATTTATTTATTTTTTTGCTTAAAAAACATGCACTTTATAATGTGAGAAGTGACACTGATAAGACTCTGTAGTACATATTTTATATGAATGAATTATATTTCTGCTATTAACGTGTACCATTTTAATATATAGGCATGTACTAGAAGCCACCTTTAATGTTTAGACTGAGGTTTTTTGGTCATATATACACGACATCGTTGCCGAGTCTTCTGCCTCTGCATTCTGGTTGGCTGTGTATGAGGTTTTGAAAGCTTGCTGTCTTGTTCCTATAAAGCAGCTCTCTCAGTATTCTACTCTCTGTCTCTCTGTCTATCTCTACTGTTTTCCTGCTGAATATACCCACTGTTTTCTTTGTGCTAAGAACCCAACTATCATTTTTTTTTCTAGTTCATCACCACGGGAGTAAAATGTTGCGCTCGGAATCAAACTCGTCCATTACTCAGTCTCCTATAGGTTGGCAACTCTCACACTTTCTCTCCTTGCTCCATCCCAGTGGTATGTGTGCAGGCCCATGTGACTGTGTGTGTGCGTTTGTGTGTGTGTGTGTGTGTGTGCGCGTGTGTGCACCTGAGTGTTCTTGCTGGAGCGATGGTATTCTCATTAACATTAATCCCATGCTTCTTCCTGAGACCTCTCTTGCATGCACTTGTTTGTTGCTGTTCGTTTCCAGGCTGCTTTCCTGGCCGGTCTCTGCTGTCTTTCCGTGCAAACGCTCTGTGTGTTCGCAGCTCTTTCTATGCAGCTCTGCCTGACAATCTTATCTTCGCACTAAATTGGTCTTGAGTTTCTGTTATAAAACTGTATTAGAAAACAAATACAGTTTAAACTTAAGTGTTTTTAGGGATGCATTGATGTATTTTTTTTGCATGTTCAAGTTAATACAGAATTGGAATAAAGCAATCAGGGCATCTTTATTTAACATTTTACATTTTATTTAACTCTGCTTATATTTGTTGCAGCAGTGTTTTATGGGTGTGATGTTATGCGCTGTTTAAATCTGTAATAGAGATGTTTAGGGTGTGCGATCAGTTTCAGAAAACATAATCATCAGAAACGAACACAAAGGTGACACGAATTTTACTTACAAGCAAAGGGTAGTCCCAAACTGTTTAAGCATGGCAGTCTATGCTTCTGTAGGCTTACATTACGAAGATTAAGGTGTAGTTCGGTTCTTTTGCTTGGACCAAAGTACAGTACAACACGTTACTTTAGGCTCGCTAGTATAAAGTCCTGGTTTGCTTAGCGTTCACACTGGCATTATCCACATGCTTTCTGTTGAAAATGCCAGTGTGAACGCTAAGCGAACCAGGACTTTATACTAGCGAACCTAAAGTAACGTATGTTGTACTTTGGTACTTATGTATGGATAAAAGCTACTCGCGAAATAAAAACATTAGGGGGCACTGATGTCGTTTTATTCTTATTATAATTGCTTGTGTTTATAAAATGTAATGTCATACATTAAAAACAACACACGCAATTATAATAAGAATAAAATGACATCAGTGCCCCCTAATGTTTTTATTTCACGAGTAGCTTTTATCCATACAGCCGCCACTGGTGACCGTCCCCCACAAAATAACGAATAAAGTATTAAACAGAATGTGAAAAAAATACTACCAGTGATCTTTAATCCTTTGATAGACTCTCCCCGCTCCTGCGTCTGTCTGCCTGGTACGAGAGCACAAGCACGCGATATTACAGAAGGGCTGCGTTCAATAACGAGAGTGTTTAAAAACATTCAGTTCAATTTTATTCATATAGCACTTTAAACAACAGCTGGTCACAACGCAGCTTTACAGAATGAAAAAGAAGATTAGGGAAATGAGCATGAAATGTGTAAGAGAATAAGTATTTAGCGAAAGTATCAGATTCTGAAATATAACATTTCATTAATCCAATCAACTGTTGTTTGCTCATGAACGTTTCGCGGACACTTTTGTTATTGATGTGTTTACATTTAAATGTAACACTTTTAAGTTAAACTCTTGTTCAAGTGATCCGTGCTAACGGAGCAACCGCACAAGAGTTCGTTTTTAATCAATACAAAAATGTCAAGTGTGAACACACTCTTATACTCAGTACTGAATTATTGCATCCCCAAGTGTTATTTAAAAACAGCCTTATTAAAAACCACGTTGTTAACAGAAGGATAAGAAAGAGTCTGTCTCCTGTCACCATCATGTTCAGTAGGTTGTACAGAAAACCCGTTACACATCAGTGACGTTACGCTGCATGCCCACTGCTCACCAGACTCATCATCATCATCACTGCCCTTCACTCGAACACATTCACCCTTAAATGATAACCTCATTTGGACACTTTCATAAAATCCACTCCATACAAGCATTGTGTGTGTGTGTGTGTCTCTGTGTTCCTGCTAGCTCCGGCTCATTCCTTTATGCGCTCTCTTCTTAGCTAAAGGGAGGACAAATGTGGAGTTGCGAGAGAAGTTCATACTGCCGGAAGGAACCACTCAGATGATGGCCAGCTTTCGCTACAGAGGTCGAAGGTCACGGCCATCCTCAAGAGGTGCCTCGCCGAATAGGTCAAACTCCAGCCAAAGCTGTCCTGCACAGACCAACCCTGCTGCACCGGGCACGCCGAAGGTACGAGCATTTTCTTGTCAAGTGTGGAGCGTTAAAGTGTCTCTCATAGACGCATCATCTTAACACTTTTACAAACTACATTTAGTTCATGTGTCCATTTATGTTCTTAATGCAAAGCAAAGGTTCAGCAGGTCATTAAATTTGACTAAATATGTTTTTAATAATTGCTGCCTATTATGCTAAAAGAATTCTGTTACTATTAGAAGAGTATTCCTCAAACACCTTCTCTAGAGTGCAAAGTTATTTGCACCCCAGCCCCTTGTTCACCTTCTCAGCTCCCTTCTCTTTTAAATCACTGTTTTATATTTTTGTATTTGATCCACGTTGTTCCTCACAGACTCTCCAACATTTAAGCCGCAATTACGATAAACCCTGGCTGACAAACAGCAAATCAGCTACTCCCTTAAAGTCGTCCGACTCCTTTGAGAGCCAGGGGTCATCCAACGAGGTATCGTGATTTAACAGGAGTGACGAAGCCTAATACTGATCTAACACTATCACTAACTCGCTGCCAGTTTCCTGCTGTTTAACTTAACAGACTCGGTGTGAGGGTTTCATCAATTCAGTCTCACAGCTTTACGCTTTTGTTTAAGTGTTTTCACAGTGAACACGTTTTGTAATGCGGTTAAGTCGTTTCTGTTCAGTGTGGGTTTGTTTTTGTTTTTTTTGTAGTACTCTCTCTTAATATCTTTTCTTCTTTCAGCTGGGCTGTGCTGTCACTTTACACTACTAAAAGAAAGATTATTACTTTTATACTACAGTGTTGTCTACGTCTCCAGTCTGTAGCTTAGTAAAGAGAGAGGAGAAGCTGGTCGCTGGTTGCACATCATTGAACCAGTTGTTGAAAAGCACAACTTGTAATTATCGCAAGCTCACTGTGGTATAAGAGTAATAAAAAAAACTCCCGGACATGCAGTTATTAAAAAATAATCCACTCCAGTGTGGTCAAAGTAACTCTGAATTGTCTCAGGCTAGAACACATCAACACTCTGTGGATTATTTTCCTACAACCGCATGTTATTTCTTACGTAACTCCTTTAAGACTTGCCTGCCCTGTCAGTTCTGTGTTAGATGTTAGTCGTTGCATTATTGTGCTTCCAGGTCAAAACCAAAATCTTTCCAGGTGAAGGAAGTTCTAATCTGTTATGAAAATATATTAATAATAATATTTTTTTATCTAAATCCTTTGCTTTTCACAGAGCACACCCATCCAAGGCAGCAAGCTCCGGTTGCCTGGCTATTTGTCAGGAAAAGGTTTCCAGTCTGGAGAGGATGGAACCCTGTTAAACGCTGCTATTCTGAAAGCTAGAAGTCAGGCTGCTGGTGAGTTAAACAATCAAACACTCAGCTTTATGAATTTATTAGAAATGAAATCCTTTTTCCCCTACACGCTGATTATACCTGGCTAAAAGAGATTAAACACTGCTATGCAATACTATAGCTATAGAAATGGCATTTTCATGCACTTTATTGGGAACGCCTGGGCATTTATTGAATCAGCCGTACATGTGGCAGGAACACAACGCTTACATGTAAGCTGCAGGTACTGTACAGGGCAATGCTTCATGTAGAGTTCACATCAAACCCCAGAATAGGGAACAACATTCTCTCTGTGACTTAATCCTGGCATGATTTTTGGTACCAGATGGGCTGGTGTGAGTATTTCAGAAAACTGCTGATCTACTGGGAATTTCAAACACAACACACTCTGAAGTTTAAACAGAATAGTGCACAAAAAATGTGAGCAGAGGTTCTTTAGGCTAAAACCCTTTGTTGAGAATGAGCAGAGCTCATTCTATAATAACTCCAATAAGCACTCTTTACAACAGCAGTAACCAGAAAAGGAGCTCAGAACAGATGATCCATCAAAGCTTGACTGATGTGGATGGATGTGGACATCAGCAGAGGACCACACCAGGGTTCACTCCCGTCAGCCATGAACAGGAATGTGACGCCATCATGGGCACCAGAACTGGACGGTTAAATAAAACACAAGTTTTAAGGACTTGAAATGATTTAAAGACGATCATCTTTTTTATTTTAACTGTCTAGTTTGAGTGAGTCTTTACCCACAAGTTCTTGTTCTTGGCTCATAGGAGTGGAATCTGATGTGGTCTTTTGCTGTAGCAGCACAGCCACCTTGAAGTTTATTGTTTTGTGCATGATGCCTTTCTGTTCACCGTGGCTGAAAGAAAGAGTAATTACATGTGTTACTATAGCACTCCTGGCAGCTTGGACCAACTTGGCCATGTTCCTCCGACCTCTCCAAACAACAAGGCTTTTTTTTCCACCCACAGAACTATCACTTAATATTTTTTACTAATTTATATCGCCCCATTCTGTCTAAAACCTAAAAAGTATGGTGTGTGAAATTCCCAGGAGATCAGCAGTTTCTGAAATACTCAAACCACAGAGATAAAACTTATTTTTTTTATATCCCGATATTTAATGTAAAAACTTAAAACTAATGTAAAGGTTAACTGAAGCTCTTTCCTGGTAGCTGTGTGATTTCTCTTTTTTGCATTGCGCTACTGTGAGATGATTGACACATACTGTACGTAACTGCATTAATGTACTAGTGTTCCATTTAAGTGAACAGTGAGTGTAGTCTGCTGTGATGCATCTAAAATGCATGTAGATTCCAAATAGATATTTACCACATGGCTGAATCTGTCCCTTTTCAGGACACAGTAAATTTCCCAGCAGGCCTGGCAGTAAGGCAGGGAGTCGTGGAAGCAGCCGGCGAGGGAGCGACGCCTCCGACTTCGACATCTCCGATATCCAGTCCGTCTGCTCTGACATGTCGGAGACGGTGATGGACTCCGCAAGGCCACGCTCGTCTCCACGACAGCCTGGAGTTAAACCTTCCAAAATTCCTACGCCGCAAAGGAGAATCGCAGCCAGCAGCAAACTGGCCAAAAGCACGACCAAGAGATAGTCAGCAGCTGACTTCTATCTTTACAGCACTGTGCTGGAACACACTGGACAAAAACTGGACTCCCGAAGACACTAAACCTGCGAAATGTCCTTATTTAAAACGAACAAGTAGCAAGTTGTAAATTATCAAAGAAAAAGAAAAAAAAAAGTGTAGCAAACGTTGTAAATTATTCCGAGGAGAAACAAGGTGTGAAGTACGTGGGATTGATGTGAGTGGAACATGACAGTTTTGTGTATTTGTTGTGTATTTTTAATTTCTGTGAATAATGTCGCATCAGATTTTATTTTATTTTATCGTATCGCTGCTACAACCGGAGATCTTAGCAAGCACCGGCGGGAGAAAAGTAGACTGTACATTGTGAAGCTAAATAACAATTTTCCATATCCTGGGATCGAGCTCACGTTGAAAGCTGAATGTACTGTAAATCTCCACAAAGCTTGCAAATAATATTATGCCACTGCATATCACCAGGGCACCTGACTATTTATTCATCTATTTAAAGTGCAATGATATGTTGCTGAGAATGCATTGTAAAGGGCAATACAATACAATGCTAACTAATTATAATCACTGCAAGTGCTCCTCCTAAAACACTACATGGCCTTCAATACAAAAAAACAAAAAACTAACGTAAAACCATTGCATAATGCATAATGTTTTAAGTTCCTGATCCTATCATTGTGTGCCATTTAACCTTGACAGGAGCCTGTCACGGTTCTAATAGCTGATATTCATACTGTAGGTGCATTCATGTCTGTGTACTGTTTGACTCTGTGTCGGTGGATTCCTCACAACATTTTTGTAATAAACCTGCTTGCAGAAAGCCATGGCAGTATCGAAAAAGCAAAGCCTGGTCTTTTTTTTTTTTTTTTTTTTTACTTGTTCAAGTTGTGGTTTGTGCTGATTCTGTACCATCTTAAACAACAACGCATTGTGTCAGATACAAGCTGTAATGTTTAAGGAGTGGGTTTTAATGAGTTATGAGAAGTAAATTAAATTTTACAGGACATGAGAGAGGAAAATAGACAGTGTCAGCATTTGGCACAAAGCACAGTGGAGGGGAAAAGGGGGACTTCCTGACTAAAGCGTGCCAGATGGCCTCTGTGTTGTGTACTGGATTAACGGGATCATGTGAAAGAATCCGGCTGTGGAGATCTCAGATCTCTGACATGGCACGCTACAACCCTGCATCTATGACATGACTAAAACAACATTATAGTCCAAAAATCTAATTCTTATAGCTCCAGCATTAACAACAATTTGATTTGGCTTGGTACAGTATATAAAGTGCAAGTAGAAGCAAAATTTATAAGCTGTGCTGTAAAGCATTTTCATGCCTCATAATTGTACTAAACTTTTAAGGAATTAATGAGTGGACCACTGCCTGGTCATAAGCATTTATTTAATACCTATGCGGGTTTTTCCGCTTACCGGGATTTTAAAATGCGTGCAAGTGGAAATTCAGCTTTATAGCTTGGGTACAGTTTGCTGCAAAGCAAATTTAATCTTCTAAAAGGGAAAATAAAATGAGATTATTGAAGATTTACATTAAAACATCTAGAGCAGTGGTGTTTTAACAGTGGTGTTAGCCCATGTTGGCAGGCCACTTATGGAAATAAAAGGAATTGATTTTAATCCAATAAAGTTCCAATAAATAGTAATTTTATATATACAGTGCATCTATAATGTGCATCTTAATATCATAGAAAAGTTCATTGTAATTTTAAAAGAAAGTTACACAGCAAATGAAATATTTTTACAGAAGATGATCGATGAAAGGGATGGCTGTTTGCAGAGTGCTGTATCGAGGCATATGAATGGAAAGTTGACTGGAAAGGTGTTGTAGGAAAAGATGCACAAACAACAGGGATGACTGCACTCTTATGAAGATCGTCAATCAACGCAGATTTAAGATTTTGTTAGAGCTTCACAAAGAGTGGAGTAAGGCTGGAGTCAGTGGATCAAGAGTCACCACACACAATGGGCTACAACTGAGTTACTTCTGAACCAGGGCCATGAAAAAAAGCATGTTATGTTGACGGAGATTGATCTTGGTTGGTTTTGACTGATCTTATGAAATATTATTGTATTTTGAGATACTGGATTTTTTATTTTCACGAGGTACGAGTTCATTGAGTTTCATTTTTTTTTTTTTTAAATGAATTTCCTCTATAATATATTGTATAGATATACTGTATATACAGAATGTCACATGTTCTCCCTGTGGGCTTCCTCCAAGTTCTCCAGTTTCCTCTCACCTTCCAAAGACATACCTGCAGTTAGACTTGAGCTGCTTAATTGTGAAGGAGTGTGTGAATGTGAGATGGACTGATCTCTCTTCCAGCGTTTGTTCCCACCTTCTGCACTGTGTTCTCAGGATTGGCTCAGGATTTGCTGCAACCTTGTGAATAAATGAATCTACACACATTTCTACCACACACACATGCATTTAGATAAACTTAACAGCCATTTGCACATTTAGTAAAGGAACCATCCAGAGTTTACAGGCAGGTTATATACTGTACCTGAGCACACTCCTGACCGTGGTGAAGTTGTTGGTAGCAGGTGTTGGAAAAAGAAAAACGTGATTCATCTGGAACTGCAACAAAAACAATGAAGACAAGAAAAAATTCAACCTAAAACATGGATTTATCGGATACTCTCTATTTTCTCAGCAATCTGGTATAGTTTGTAGCTTTGTAAAGATTATCTGGAGGTCTGAATGTGTCCCAAAAACCAAACACAAATTGTAAAAATTTTTCCTTGATGTTTTGTACGTACACTCTCCCATTACACACTCTCAGGACTAATAATGTTGCAACTATTCTCCTAATCCTAATATCCCAATATTGTTAAAATATCTAAACACAATGGTATTTTGTTTAAAGGCAATTTGCTATTCGTTATTCTATTAAATAAGTATTAATTAAGAATGGACATTGTGATAAAACAGTGTTACAGAAATTACAGTATAACACTGGATATTTAAGTGTAAAAAATGTACATGTTTATCGCTGAATCCCCACTTAAATGATTAATTAACTAATAATAGAATTAAAGGACAGATTGAATTCATTTATAAGATTCATTTTCTGTTTTGCTTTGTAGCATCTAGCTCGCATTCCACTTTTCTGTACACCAGCACATTTTTGTTCCTTTTTGATGGAATGTTTGCAGAGCCTGAGTCGTGCCTATCTGTGACATTCTTCATCTTTCTATCAAGAGCAGCCACCATTCTGAACAATCTTTAAGCTTGACTAGTAGAGCTTACTCTATCAGTATTAGCTTTACTTGTTTTTAATTATAACTGATAAATTATAAATCAAGGCGCTTAGGAATTCAATAAAGTACTACATCTAGGACTGTTTTTAAAATGCAACAATGACTCTGACGCTTTGATCTTTTTCACATTATTCTAACTGGTAAAGTGCTTAAGTGAATCAGGTGTGATGGGAGCAGAAATTGCAAAAGTGGTGGATGTCAAGAGATCAAATTTGAGAAGTACTGATCTATCCGACTCATCTTAAAAGGTTCGTTGCACAGTGTTTGTTTACTCGGGGTGAATCATGTGCAGTGAGCTTCAGGAGCAGGCAAGAGCCATCGGGACCTAGGGTGGAGTGGAGCGCAAGGATCGCATTGGAGAACAAGCGACTGTAAATGGACTCTCAACTTAAAGCAGTGCTCGGCCTAGTGATGGCACTTTAAAGCTGACTATACTGCAGGAACCTGGTGAGGAACCGGCTTCCCTCAGCACCATACACCACTCTTTGAGGAACATGTAAGTCAAATGCATTCATCTGTTTTTAATTAACTATACATTTACTTTAAAAACTGCTCAAAATTAGCAAGTTGGTTTTAATTGATCTCAACTCAACTGCAAAGTGTGCTTGGCTATTTAAAAGAAAAAAAGAGTCTATGTATATGTCTTTATCAAGGTTTATAAAGCCACAAATTTTGTACATTTTCATAAACAGCACTTGTCCTGGTGAATGTAGACATTTTTTGTTGGGAGACATTGCAATATAAGCGACCTCTGCCTATAAAGTGAAAATGCAGCTAAGAGTTTGTTCTCTATCGCTCTCTTTTTTTAATCAGGGTTTTTTTTTTCTTCTTCACTTGGCCAACACTTGGAAAATTTACTAGTAGGCATGTTTAGCAAATCATTAAGTCAGGTATTAAACCACAGAATGCCAAATGGTGGTTTGCCATCACATACATTTTTTTTTTGCCCGTCTAATTAATTCATTTACTGAAAATGTCTTCAAAAATAGGACTTTTTACATTGCTTTACCAAAAATGTATTAAATGATGATATATGTTATGTTAAAGCCTATGTCCAGTTACTTTGCGTGTACATGATCATTTCGTTTTAAGCCTAAATAAATTTTTTAACTGAAAGTGAAATGCTGTTGAATCCCAAAGCTTCCTCATAAAGTGCTGACTTATGTACAGTATATAACACTGTATCATACAATACTAATACATTCATTAATTTTTTACATTAATACATCATTAAGTTTCTTTACAGTAATATTTGAAAATTTCAATTTCTCTCTTGTTGTCTGAATATATATTAGATTGCTGATTATTTTTTGTTTATTATTATTTATTTTTGATGCATTTGATACAACTGTTTACTGATTACATGACACAAACCTTTCAGCTTTTCTTCCTCTCTGTCCTGCAGGTATAATTAGGAACTAAGAGTCAGAATTTTCACAATGCCAGCTTTAAATAAAATGCAGGTTCTCGGTGTTTTCTTGGCTTTCTTGGGCTTTGCAAAATGTCAGGATTTTCCAAGTAAGTATAAAACTGTTAATGTTAACTACTGTGCTAAGATACCAGACAACGTAAACTCGGACACGTCACATGAGTGGACTGAAGAGCTCCAGGGTGTCATGTCACTCCAGACCACAGTGCAGTAGGTGTTTGATATTGCAGTCCCACCTGCAAGGGGCAGCACTGAGCCACACCAGGCACTATAGCAGAGTGCATTATGGGTATTCTGTACCATATATGGCACAGCATTTTTGACACTCTGCAGTATTTCATGAGCAGGTTAGATGTTTTTGGGGAAAAAAAATGGCGAAACTTCCAATACGTAAAAGAGAGGCAATACATAGAGTCAGCAAATCAAACTAGGAAACACAGCTATCTATACTGTAGTACTCTGCCTTTAATTCAACATTTTTCCTGGTATGATTTTTGCCTCTAAAATGATGATTTGCCAAATGAATATAAGAATTTTGTGTGTAGATCATTTGAGTTCATTACTGGTATTAGGGCTATTGGAAGAGCAGATGGCTTTAATTCTACCTGCAGTTAAACTGCCTGTGTATTATTAAATCATGCCTAAAATAATGTACTCATTAAGACTTTTTGAGAATGACAAAACGGTCAAGAATTTCAGTCAGTCTTTCTGAACATTACTCATTACTCATCGAAACCTAGTCAAATAAAGGTCAGACGCTTTCCATTCTTGTTCAACAACTGGTAATGTTTAGCCAATTTTGTTAATCTCTATATCAGAAAAGACTTGCATAGTTGTAAATCATGTGAATAAAAAAACTGCACCATATATAATTGCTATGTCTGTCTGGTTTTCTAGGTTATGACCTGCTGGAAGAGTTCCGCTTGGTTGAGAGCAGAGGGGTGAGGCAGGTAAAAGGCTCGGAGCCAGACTCAGTAGCGTACCGTATAAACCCCTCCCTGCATCTCAGGAAGAGCTTGAGGTAAAACTCTCGAGTTAAATGCAAACAAGATTCACTATGAATAATTCATGGTACTTACGGGAAAATACGTAGGCTTTAAAATAAACCTGGCGAATAATAAGCCCGGGCTCTTAGGGGTTAATTGGCTCTAAAGAAGAGCCGGGTTACACACAGATCGTGCACACGTGGCTCAAAAGCTTGTTCATGCCAACCCTGATTCCTTGCCAAGGTTTAAATTGAGAGTGTTATACTTAGACACATGAGAAGTGTTTAGTCCCCTGCGACATGTGGTGCTCAGAAGGAACAGTAATTTTTTTTTTTTTTTACTTTCATGAGTTTTCCATTGGTCCTGATTTTCCACTGAGTGTGATCATTCCCTCCTCCAAACAATAGCTCTAGTTTCCTTCTGCTGATCAGACTTGATAAGTGCTAACCGTTTCCGATCAGAATTTGCTGTCAAGCCGGATTACCGGGACAACATGCAAATGGATTTGATTATATGGATCAAA
>JAOTRS010000039.1:6232338-6244391 GCA_028565755.1 Dinotopterus cunningtoni
AAGTTCCCCTAGAGCTTCATGACCTTAAGTACAATATAATATTCTGCTGGGACCACAGAAAGCTAGAAGTGGGTTAGTTGTGTTCTTCCAGAAACAGCAGTATTTTCTCCATGTGTTGGGTCTTTCCTAGTTGTGTGTGGGCCAAGCAAGCTGTCCTCATGGAACAACTTCTGCTTGACAACCAAATCATGTTTACATATGGAGAGGTGCACATTAGTGCAAAAGTGTTCAGGCAAAATGTGGTTAATAGCATCAAGGAAAATAGAGAGAAGTCTGAGTGGGGGCCTCCCAAGTAAATCTGTCCACTAGCGTGGATTGTGAAACAGCTCCATTGTTCTCGGGAAACATTAACTACTTATTTCAACAAACTGGCTCTGCTTAAAAACAAACCAAAAAAAAGAAAAAAAAGAAAAAAAGCCACAGAAGCTATAATATACAAACCAGCTAAACCATAAAAGAAAAGAGTGAAACAAAAGAGCACATGTGGCCTACAGTACATTACCATGATTTAGGATCACCCAAAGAACACCCAAAAACAAAGCTCTGATTGTCTGATTTTGTAAAATCGTTGTTACCTGTCTTATTAATTTATTGAATTGTAAATGTTATTCTACTTGTGATTTCTTGCATTTATATATCAGTGACAACTTTTAATCTCGCCGCCATAACCACCTGACTCTGTCTCTTATTTATATCTATCTTACTCCCAACATTTTGGCCAACCTCCTATTCATCCAGCGATGTTTACCCAGATGGTCTACCTACTGACTACTCTGTCATAGCCACATTCAAGATCACCAAGGATGAGGCGAAGGCGTCCTGGAACCTTTGGCAGGTTAGCGACCCTGAGGGCCGGGACCTGGTAGGGCTGCGTTTAAATGGCGACTCTAGAACGCTGGACTACTTCTACAGCAGCCCCAGCAATACACAGATGCTGCACTCCTTCCATGGTGTGGAGAAGCTGTTTGACGGTGAGTGGCACAAACTGGCGCTCAGTGTGAAGGGAGACCAAGTGAAGCTACTGGTGGACTGTGAGGAAGTGCGAACTGAGCCGCTGGATGAGCCGAGGCCGGTCATCGTCCGCGGTTACACCTCCATCGTCAAGAGAGCTGCAGGCGATCGTTCTATCTCTGTGAGTAACAATCAGGAATGCTTCACAACACTTCGTGAATAATTTTTATGTAAATTGGAAAGTGTGTGAACTTAGTAAGCTATATATTATGAGTAGCAAATTAACATAAAAATGTCATTGTTATGTTGCCACACTTGCAGAACACCTTCAATGAAGCAGAAACCCAGGCTCTAGTATACAAAGTACTGTATCTGTTAAATATTAGTTTAAAATATCTGGTTAAAATATGATTATCTAGATTGAGAAATAAACCTGAACAGATTTAGTATTTTTTTATTTTTGTTTATTTAATATAAACCCAACCACTCTGCTATCTGACACACGGAATTACAGCTGAATTATAAACAGCACTACAGATACAGCACTCTAGTTGTATAAAAAAAAATGCCATAAGCTTGTTCTATTTCCCAAAATACAGTTGGTTCATAAGTATTCAGGCAGCAACTTTTTTTTGTAGTCTTGCCTCTTGAAAGAGCAATCAAGACATGATTCCTGTGTAGAATTTCATTTAATCCCAGGGGATTATAGTTTAATAGAAATTTTGCTGTACTGTACTGTTTTTCCCCAAACAACCCAACTGGACAACTGACTGATAAGGAATTTGATGGCCAGCTGCAGCTTGTTTCCTTGTTGAGGTTGCATTCGATGAGTATTCATGGAAACTCTTAATATCCAGTCCAATAAGATGCCAATGCAAGTGAATCAAGCCATAATTAGGCGGAAAAAAAACAGACCTACAATATCAGAGTGGTAGCAGAAACTTTTAGGAGTGGTCAAAAATAAGACAAAAGAAAAAGAAAGAATGCAGGGCGAGCTCAGCAATACCAAAAGGCCTTAAAAGTCACAGAACTTGATGTGATCTAAGATGGATAATCACAAAATTCTTTTCTTGGTGAAGATAGACCTCTCCATAACATCTAGCCAAGTCCAGAACACTCTGGGGGAGATAGTTATATCTTTGTCAAAGTTCAGTTGAAGGATTAAAATATCATGATTGTAAAATACAGAAGCTTTACCTCAAGATGCAAACCACTGCTAACAATCAAGAACAGAACGGACTAGAAAGAACTGACCACTGCTTTAAATAAAAGTTACAAAAAATAAATACATAAATAAATAAATAAAAAGATTCACTTATACCAGAATGGCTAAAAAAGAAGAATATAAAGAAGGGAAAAGGTGCTAGTAGTCTATAGCATACTACATCATCTCTGTCAAACACTGTTCTGGTATGAGCATGTACAGTATGTCTGCTAATAGAACTGAGTCATTGCTGTTTACTGATGGAAGTGCTGATGGAAGTAGCCGGATGAACTGAACTCTACTTTCTGCTCAGATTCAGACAAATTCTTTAAAAACAGATTGGACAATGCTTCACAATAGAGATGGATAATATTCCAAAAGCATACTGAAAAAACAGCACAAGGCAAAAAAATGAAATTCTTTTGAAGGCACGAATCAGTGACCTGTGCCCAAAGCAGTTGAGCCGCTTTTCACTTATTAAAGACAAAAGGAACGGCATAAAACCCTACAAATAAGCAGCAACTGGAGGCGACTGTAGTAAAAGCCCAACAAAGCATCTAAAGAAAGGAAATTCAGCATTTGGTGACATCCATAGGTTCCAGACTTCAGACAATCACATCTTGATTGCTTCATTACAAATTCCAGTTGTGGTGAGGTCAAAAAAAAGAGAGAAAGAAAGACAGAAAGTGTGCCTCCTATCTGCATTTGTTTAGAACACATTATTTGTTTATTCTGAGGAATGAATAATTTAACTGAACTTCTAAATTAGACATTCAAGTCATGTTTTCTATGAACAGTGGATCAGCACACCTGCTGATCATCAATTAATCAAGGGCTAATGCTTAGCAGCACCTGGCTGCAGCTTACCCTCTCAAATCCTGTGGAAGCAGTAAGGGGGTACTTAGTATTACCCCCATGCATTTTATTCTCGGCTTCATTCTTGTTAAAAAAAAATAATGGCATGGTGAAAAATGTTTTATGATATTTGTTTTTTGTTCCGTTGTATTTGCCTAAATACTAAGACCTGTTATGGTCAGTTGATTTTTTCTTTTAAAATTAAATTTTAAAAGTGAAACTCACATATACTAGATTAATTTTTTTGTTTTAATTTATATGATTACGCTTTACAGCTCATGAAAATCAAAAATCCAGTATCTTAAGATATTAGAACACGTCCTATGGTCAATAACCAAATTATGTTCAATTATGCACTCAATACTTGTCCGGGGCTTCTTAAGCACGCATTACTGCAGCAATGTGGCATGGCATGGCATCTGTCTGTGGCACTGCTGAGGTGTTACTGAAAACCAGGTTGCTTTAATAGCAGCCTTCAGCCCGTCTGTATAGATACTCTATTGATTCTCTAAAGGGTTCAGGTTAGGCAAGTTGGCTAAACAATCAAGCACAGTAAAATCATGGTCAGCAAACAAGTTAGTGCAAGGTCTTGCTGGAAAAAAAAATCAGCATCTTAATAAAGCTTGTCTGCAGATGGAAGCAAGAATTGCTCTAAAATCTCTTGGTAGATATCTGCCACTGAGCTACAGTCCAGTTCCTTTTCTCCTTAGCCCAGGTAAGACCCATCTAACATTATCTCTGGTTCAGGAGTGGCTTGATACTATGAATGCAATAGTTTTAGCCCATTTCCTAAAGACGTCTGTGCATGGTGTCTCTTGATGCACTGGCTCCAGCTTCACTTCCTTTTGATGCTCTCTTTTTTGTGGTGGTGGTGGGGAAATTAGCCCAAGTACTGAAGAAACAGATATGTTGTTTAAAGATTGCCAAAGACTTAACTGTAAGGACATCTAGAGGAAGTTCATTCCACCACCAGAACAGAAAAGAATCTAGATGCATGTCTGCCTCGATCCCTGAGAGTTGATGCGACCTGGTGAGCAGTGCTGGAGGATCGGAGGGAACGTGGTGCGGTGCGAGGTGTGATTAGAGCTGAGAGGTAAGTGTTTGCTGGGCCATATTTAGCTTTGTAGGCAAGCATCGGGATTTGAATTTGATGCGGGCAGCTACACGAAGCCAGTGCGGGGAATGGCTTACATTTCTTAAGGCTGCAGTCATCCCTATTGCATGTGCACTTTTTTCTATCACACTTTTCTAATCCATTCGACTTTTCATGAATACGCCTTGATATATCACTCTGTGAACAGGCAGCCCTTTCAGTGATGACCTTCTGTGGCTTGTGGAGGGTGTCGATGAAATGTCAATCAGCAGTGTTTCCTCTACGTTTACTGAACTAGACTGAGGGATATCTGGTAGAACGCTATATGACTGATAATTTACTCACACTTGAAATTAAATACTTTAATAAATCGAGATATTGAAATATTGATTTTCATGAGCTGTAAGTATAATCATTTAAAATAAACAAAAACAAAAATAAGGGCTTGAAATACTGTATTTCACTTTCTTTCTAGAATAGATTTTTTTTTTCGTTATATATATATATATATGCTGTACGCTGGATGTCCTTGAATTTATGACTGGAAGAATGTCACTGACACATTTAGTAACTCAATTCAATCTACAGGATTCCAAAACTATAGTAATCTGAGCTTTCATATACTGTATTTAGCAAATAAGTACAACCTAAACAACTTTTTAATGACTTTTTATAACTGAAGTCTTCCAATCTATCAATATATACAGTATGCTGTAGCTCATGTAGGGATAGGTTTAGTAACTGCTTCAAGACCATATCCGTTTAGTTTCTAGTCCGAAAATCTTAAACCTACTGTATACATGTGATTGAAGACTGGAGGAACACCATGCTACATCAGATGGGTTGTTAAATGTACACACTGGTGCCCTATGATTATACAGGTGGACTTGCAGAGGATGCGTGTTTCCTGTGATGCTGACCAGGCATATTCTGACGGCTGCTGTGAGCTGTCCAGTGTGGTGAGTCAGCCTGTGCTGTGTGTATGCTTACATTTTCTGATCAGTCCTCTTTTATTACTGTTCCCTTTCCCTTTGATTTCTGCAGTGTGGGGGACATGCAGAGATTGGCCTCAGTGCCAGTAGAGGCAGAGCCACATGTAAATGCATCCATGGACAGCCAGGTCCGCAGGGAATTTCTGGTCCAAAGGTAGTCATAGTTTTATTACATATTTCCCCGTAGTTACAGTATATACAGTATGCTGCACTATGATGAGTTCCACATTTTCTTCTGTCCATGCGCAGGGTCACAGCGGTCTACCAGGAAAGCCTGGAGATCCAGGGCGAATGGGAAACTGGGTAAGAACTGCAGGCCAACAACTCTTACCCCTTATGTGGCAACCTTGGCAGCAGTTAACTGTAGCATTCAACTGATGTAACTTTGGATAGAGTCTCATTAGGGACTCACTGGGGAACAAACATGCCGAGTCATGAGCTAACGGGTGGAGTACAAATGAAAGGAGAAAAGGAAAAGACAGAGAGATGAAGGGAGAAAGTAGGAGTGGAGCTGGCCTGGGAAAAGAGTGCAGTTGTGTAAAATGGCAGCGAAAGCACTGTTGAGTGTCGGCATGATGGAAAGAGAGTTACGTAGGAACAGGCCTTGGTAAACGGGTAATCCTGCGGCTTGCCTCACTCTTTTAGCAAAGGGATGTACAGCAGGCAGCCAAGGCAATAATAAGCCTTTATTATGATTACACAAAGTAACACTAAAACATGAGTCTCTAGTTCACATTCACACACAATCTATGTAAGATCAGATGAGAAAGTTAGAATAGTTAGCATGTATAGGCATGCTTCATACTGCACTGAGCACTGGTGTTTGGTAGATGAGACGATGAGACACTATATCAATACAGTAAAGAGCAATATGCTTAGCGTTGCATATTTAAAGTATAATTATCGATTTAGACAAAGTATTTGTCGTTCTAGTTGACTAATTGTTTAACTCAGAGCATATCAATAAAGAAAGGTAAAAACATAGGTTGGTGACAGCACGCTCAAACTGAGTGAAGCAAATACAAAGGGCAGGGTTTCAGGATCAGCATAATTAGATGACAAGGCACAATGCATGAGGATCCACTTACTTTGTACACATTTGGTTGGTGTTTTTTTCCCTTGAGAGTTCTTTCCACTCCAGACTTTTAACTAATTTATGCCTTTGATCTGCATCCAGTTCTTAGAAGTGAGCTGAAAGAGAGAAATATCTTTAAAACCATGGGACATGCATAAACTGATCTCACCTTTCAGGGAGAAACTGCATGCCCCCTGCCTTAAGAGAAACTACCCTTAACTAAACTGGGTATACATGAACATTGAAAAAGGAAGTCTTGTTGAGTTCCTCATAGTCAATCACATGTGTTTACACTTGCTCTGCTGAAGACAGCACAGTATTTCCTTCCCTGCCAAGACGCACTGGATATTTGCTGCACTTGGTGGTATTAGATATATTAGACACATTCTACTATTCACTCTTAACACCTGTTTGCAGAGGTTCATTTATACTCTTTGACACTTGCAGTGTGTTTAGAGACCAGACTCAGCTTGTATTAATCAACTACTTTCACATGAAGTTGCTTAGAAAATAGGTGCTAAGTGAATAAGTGTTTATGGCTGACAATGACTTGACAATGACACTGGGATAAGACAAACTGTCAATTAGATATCTGGTCTTACTGGTGCAAAGCAACACTTAACGCCCATTTTAGCAGTAATTTGCCACTTAGATATCTGTTAAATTTGTGACAGCTGGTGGTAAACATCCCATATTTTACTATCCCTTTAACAAGATATCATAGGTCTTATAATGTGTAGGTAAATGCGCTACTGCTGAGCCACACACACGCTACCTGAGAGCAGCAGGGCTGAGCATCATATGAAAGAAAATCTAATTGGTTTAACCATGGCAATACATGAATGAGTTTCCTTTTTTTATGTTCCCTTTAAAAATCACATGAAAAAAAGAAAAGGCACCTAGGATATGAACCATTCAAGTTCGAAGGTGTATCAATACTATAACTTTTAAGGTTTTTATTGTTTGATAAAAAGCAGGAGCTAAAGACTCAAGTGCAGTCAACTTTAAAACAGTCATGTTTTTAGAAGTTTATAGAAAGTTCCAGGCATTTTTCCATAACAGTATGAAATATGATTTTTTTTATTTTACTTCAGAACCAAGATGGCTTCTAACAAATGAAAATTTTATAAAATTAGAATGCAAGTTTCATTTGTCTCTTAAGAACCAGAACAATTGTTGCACTAAAGAATGAAATCATCTCTGCGTATAACATTAGTTCTGATACATTAATAAATGTTCAAAGTTCTTGCATTAAGCATATACACAAGTGCCACAATCTCAGAGGTCATCAGTTTGAGCATTTGCAGTTATTTACTGTATACTTTTAAACACATTTTTGGGCCCCTTATACATACAGTATGATTTGTACACCATGCCTCAGGATGAATAACAAAATGCATAAGGGGTTAATTAACACGAATTTTAAACTCCAATAACATACTGACCTTGCAGCTACTGCTGTCTTGTCACAAAAACAAATGGTAGTACATTTACATTATGCACATTTCAGTTCATATTAAAGCAAAAAAGAAACTGTGTTCATTTATTTATTTATTTTTTAAAATTTATTTATTCAATGTCGTTGCTATCTTATTGCAGGGACGACGAGGAGACACTGGAGACTATGGAAACATAGGTGAACCAGGTCCTACAGTAAGTCCGTCTCTATTGAGATTTAAAGATTTTTATTCACTCCTGGTCCTGGTCTGGCATGAAAGACTGCAAAAATAAAAAATAAAATAAAAAAAATCTATACAGAGAAAGTTGAACTGGATCGTACTGTATGTTTCCCCCCCTAGGGCTATACTGGGATCAAAGGAGAGAAGGGAATGCGGGGACTCCACGGCCCTGATGTATGATCAAACTGTGGACGACATTTGTTCTGCATTTGTGACTCTGCTTCTACACATAAGCATTGTTAATGAATCTTCCTCTTGCAGGGTGACAGAGGCCCTAAAGGATTAAAAGGTTTACCAGGTGCTACAGGCCACAAGGTAAAAAGCATAGATTTAAATGATCATATTTTGTGTTTCAGGCTGATGTTAGTGTAACGAATGAGCATGTATGATATAACTCAACCGCACAATGGAACTGATTGCATCATTCTTTTTATCTATATTTTACTGCATGGTATTCGACTAACAACCGTAGGGAGTGCAAGGACCTCCTGGAGAGAGAGGGGAGACTGGGCTGCCAGGAGAGAGAGTAAGTTAGACCAAAATTAAATAACTGTTTTAGTCCATTTTAAAAAAGCAAATGTTTTGCAAGCAGTTTGTACTGCTGTTGGATAATACATGACTCATTTGCTCCTTGTTGTCTCTTCCAGGGTTCAGTGGGAGATCAGGGATACCAGGGAATTCCTGGATATCAGGGAGTGAAGGTACTTTTAGTGGATTTTGTGCTTTCAATCACAAAAACAGGTATCTACTGTGTGTGGTCTGCCAGTGTCATTGTTTCCATTTGTCTCTCTTTAAAGGGAGATGAAGGCCCCTCTGGAAAAGCTGGACCTTCAGGACCACAGGGCGCGCAGGTATGCAAATGTGACGGAGGCATTAACACACTATGCTCCATTATTTACCACAAAGACATTTAAGACCCCTGGTCCGCTTTTAAATCAAAATCTAAGATCACCCGTGCATGCAAATGAGTAAATCTGTATGCAGTTGAGTCTACAGAGAAAATCATCTAAGCTTTTGCTTTTGGCTCAGACTCCTAAGTTGTTATAGGTTTGAGCTATGGTTTTTGTGTTATGTTTTATTAAGGGCATCATTTTAGCTGACACTGCAAACACAAAATCAGCTGGAAAAGTCATGTTGGTAGCTGAATAACAACGGCTTTACGCTTGCTGATTATCAGCAGCTTGTACAAGTTTGTTATGTAAGAACAATAACTGATATGGACATAAATTTTTTTTTTAGAAGTGACAGGGACAAGAATCATGATAGGATATAAAAATGTACTTAGTGATAAACCATGTCCACATGTGCCCCAAAAGCGTTTCTAAAGCATCTTGTGGAAAACATTCGCTTCTATTTTGTTTAAATCCACACCAGCTCAAACACAACAATCATGGAATCATGGATGCTTTCGAAGCCTTTGAAAATTTTGTTTATACGGTTTGCATCACCTACATACTTTAAACTGTTAGAAATAAAACAGAACATTGGCGAAGGCCATGATCCTGAGGCAAATTGTTACACTTTTCTAAATTCATTTATGAAGTGTATAGCAGCTCAAATGTTTTGATTTGTTGAAAGCGTTTTGATTAATCACTACTTTAATCTGCTACATAAAAAGATTTTTAACTTATTGTAAAATTTTTTTAACATTCATAACTATAAACCGGTTTAGTAGTCTCTGTCATTTACTCTGATATAATTACAATAAATTACGAAATAATTAAGTAATATGATTGGTTATTCTTTTAAAAAAAGATTTAAAAATGTTTGATTAGTTTAATAAACTTTTTTGGGGTATAATTTCCTCTTGCCATAGGGATTTTACTTGAAAACCCTGTTCTTGTGTTTTGGATATAACCTATAATGGCCCCCTTAAAACTAAGGAAAAAACTAAAGAACAATTACAGTAGGATGTGTTCACAATTGAGATGTTTAGTACGATTAAAACGAATGCGGTTAATCTGTGAGCGCTGCAAATGAACCGAGACCTCTGTAAAATGTGTGTGTCAGGTCACTTCCAAATGAACTCAGGTGTGGTTCGACTGAAATGTGAAGGGGCGCTACTGTACTGTATGTACCAGAGATATGCAAACAAACCTACAGTAGTATGCTTTGCTACAGTAACACTTTCTGTACTCTAATGTTGAGTGTACCTGAGATCTTTTACAGGTCAACTCTGTATCCGTGACATCCGATGTACAGTAGAGGAGGCAGCATTTGGATGAGCGGGGAGTGAGGAAAAAGTCCTAGCTTTTCCGCATGTGTGTTAGTTAGCATGGCACAAGGTTCAAAAGCTGCTGAAAGAAAGAAAAAAAAAAACGCCATTAATAAATTTAACAGCACCAAATAAAGTGTTACAGTTAATGAGCATCCAAGGACATTCACTATGGACACCGAACGTGATATCACAGTTCAATAACGAGCACTTGTGAAACGTTCAGGAACACATGACAGTCGAACGGTCTGATGATATGTAATATGTTTTTGAGTGCTCTCGTTATTGAACGCAGCCCTGTCACACATGGTCCTGTGCTTTAGTATCATGCAGGCAGACGCAGGAGAAGGGAAAGTCTATCAAACTCAAAAAATAATAAATAAATAACTGCTTGCTTTTTTTTATTAGTCACGTATTTTATTTATTTATTTATTTATGTGGGGGATGGCCTCCACTGGCAACTGTCAGGATAAAAGCTAGTCGCACAAAAAAAAAAGTATTAGCCACATTAAGGACATTCTATTCACCATCTGGAGCAATGCTTTAGTTGTTTTCAATGTAACTATTTAAAATTCTTAAGAATTCATCAGCTGGTAAAGATATCGCCATATATAAAATCCACACGTCTTCTGTTGTGTCTTTTGGTCAGATGTTGAAGCAAACCAGGACTTTATATTAACGAACCATAACTAATGTATCATTTTATGGTCTGAACCAAGAGAACCAAACTACAAGTGTGAACACACCTTTAATGGCTCTAGATTTCAGCCTTTTTCAATGTTCTCTTGAATGGCCCTGCCCTAATATAAAGTTCATTGTTGTGCTATATGATAGGGTGTTGTGGGAGATCCTGGTGAAAGAGGACAACCTGGAGAAAAAGGAAAGCCTGTAAATATTCTTCCTCTTACATCACGCCATTAATTTATAATGCAAATGCACTGATTTTTACACGCGTATACTACTTTAACGGTTTCTTTTTCCATCTATCCAGGGTATACAAGGTCCTGAGGGAAACGTTGGATACATGGGAATAAAGGTTGCCATAATCTATCTACCTTAAACATAAGTTATCTATGATGAAATGGAAATGCGTGTGAATAAATGGAAAGCGTGTGGATTTTTCAGGGCATTGTTGGTGATCCAGGTTTACCTGGGAGGGATGGAGACGCAGGCATTGAGGTATGCTCTGTTACTGGCGCCATTCCTGTGATGTTGCTGCCTCTTTTACTTTTTCTTCTTCTGCGCTAATCTCGGCTTGCTTCCTCTCAGGCCTATCAAGGACCCCAGGGGGCTGAGGGCAAAGCTGGAAGACTTGGAGAAAGGGTAATGTCAGCTTCACTCTCAAACAGCAGTCTTAACGAACAACTGTTATTTGTGACTATGAAATATAATGAAATCTTTCCGAAACAGGGTGAGAAAGGTGCTCAGGGGCCTCCAGGGAACATGGGGCCTCAGGGACGACCTGTGAGTATTTGCTTACAATCCGCAACCGGGTTACACATCACCTGAACATTTTGAACAACATCTTGATGCCTCTATAACAATACAGTTTTATCAGCTTTTAGCTGAATTTATAACAACTGAATATTTTGCAGGGTCTCCAAGGATATAAAGGTTCAGGAGGAAAGCCAGGAAGACCAGGACTCATTGGCCCTCCAGGAAGAACGGTATATGTTTTCGAAAGATATTCCAAAGTCCTGTAAAATTTAAGTGCATTCTCTGTAAAACTGTATTAGATCTTACAATGTGGTGTATTATTTCTAGGGACATATAGGATTACCTGGAAGATCAGGACCCAAGGTAATGAACTCTGCTTACAATGCCACTGTAACTAAATGCTCACTGTACTTCAAAATGAGGTCTGAGATCGCAAAGCATGACAGTAAGGGGGGAGCTGGTACTGTATATGCATTAACTATATGAGGTTGGGACAAAAGAGCGAGTATGTTTTATTATTCTATTTAAATTCTAATATAAAATGTACAATAA
>JAOTRS010000039.1:6259312-6270547 GCA_028565755.1 Dinotopterus cunningtoni
CTCTCGGCACCCTGTCGTACGCTTTCTCTAAATCTACAAAGACACAATGCAACTCTTTATTACCTTCTCTGTACTTCGAAAAGTGTTGGAAAAATATTAAAATAAGTATTTTAATGACACTTTAAAAAAATATTACAATCAATTATAAATAATAGGAATAATTTGTTCTGCAATGAAATTGCTATGCAACAATCAATATTTAGTACAGTATGTAGTCCGTTATTCTTCAAAACCTGCTGTATCTTGCTGGGCACAGAGTCAAAAAGTCTTCTGCAGAAATCTGATGTCACTCGCTTAATGCCTGCTTAATTGCTTCCTAAAAATCGTGTACAGAAAATTGCCACAAAAGATTACAATTCACTTGAGAATCCCCTAGTTTAAGCCATTTTTGTGACAGCTTCAGAAAGTAGGTCATGCTGCATATTTGTAGCATCCATTAAATAAACCATCTGATTCAAATTAGCACAACTCTAAAGTCAGATAGGCTCTAACTAATTAGTGACATCACCTGTTTTGTGCACAAGGAGAACTATAATGCATGGCATATGTTGTCTTAATACTTTTGGCCATGACGGTATTTAAATGTACCCAAAGTTTGGTTTATTATAGACACTCTCACTATGTCTATGGCTAATTAATTGCTGGGCCAAGCCAGTCACCATTTAGACAGCTTTCTAAAGTCGGTGTGCGTGATGCAGTTCAGCTAGCATGACAAATGTTTACAAAATTTGTGTCAATTCTAATCTGACACCCATAATATAGCTCTGTTAACCACTTTTATTAGGAGTTACTACACTCCGTTAACCGAGCATTTTATTAGTTGTTAAAAATAAATCCCATGCATGGAGCATTAAAATGGTAGTTATGAACTGTTTTGGCTGAAGCATAAAACACGTGTCCAAACCGTACAGCAAACCAGCTAACAATATAATTGTACCCAGTGCCAACATGAATAAGAGAAAAGTGTGGCCCTAAAACAGTGCCCTGTGGGACACCAGACTTTAATTTAGTCTGAGCGAGAGAATTCACCATTACATGACGTAAACTCAGATAAAATCTATGCCATGTAAGAACGGTTCTCTTTATCAAGACAAAGATTGTGATAGATAGTCTCAAGAAAAGGATAAAAGTAATTTACTATTCCACCCGGTGCTGTTTCAAAATTTACTGTGAACTTTCGCAATGATATCTTAATTCATTCTCGCTTTCTAAATCACAGCACAGACAGTCCTTATTTTCTCCCCCAAACCAGACTCCCAGTTGACGAAGGTGAGGAGCAGATAATGTTAACTGTAGTTTTAGCTTATCACAGTGCTAACTGGAGGGCTTACTGGTATGCTGTCCAGGGTGTATATCACACCTTGTGCCCCAAGTCTCCTGGAATACGCTCCAGGGCCCCCCTGTATAAAGGATAAAGTGGGATAGACAATGAGCTAGTGAATGAGTGAGATTTAATGTGCACCTATCTATATAAGACTATTATAGACAGCTCATAACTGAATAACTAATATTAATTAAGTTGTATTATAATGACAATAGTATTGTATTGAGGTTTGTAGAAATATACAACAGACACCTTTTATAATCTATGAACACAGGAACCTTATTTGCAAGGTTGTCCTAACAACCTTCTTCTGTTATGAAATACTTAGCTTTTTGTATTTTATCAAATGAACTACTTTACCTCGTGTTATTAGTGATTGTGTTAAGCAGTCACAAAAATCCCGATCTATAGTGTAATTTTGCCAAATCATTGGCTCACAATAATTTTCCAGAATATTGCAAGTGTGTGAAAGTGTGCCTGACTGGTGCCTTGGGATGGACTGCCATCCCATTTAAGATGTATTTCTTTATATCTGTATATATTTAAATCCTGCTTAGTTACAAACTTGTTCCATAATCAGATATTCCATGGTAGACTTCAAACAGTCATAACTAATAAAATCAGGGGGTTACGCAAAGAGTTGTGCAACAGTATGCAAGATATATCAAAAGAACATACTGTCGCCTTCCATTAACAAATGAAATGCAATAAACTAGCTGAAACACAGAATACTTCTTAAACCTACTGTTCAAGAAGTTAATTTTGTACTCTGCTAAACATGAATTCCACTGAACTGCCCAGGGAAAGTCCCCTAGAGTTATTATGTGCATCTGCATGATCCCCTATCAAACTGAGCAAGAGCAGGGAGGCGGTGCGGTGTTCCCTCTCAAGATGATTCACCAATTTCTTCCATGGAAAGTCTTATAAATTTCTCTCCATCCCTCCAGATCTCTTTCTTTCTCTGTCAGGGAAATGTGTTTCAGCTACACATCTTTTTTGGTTACCACAAATGTGAGCATGTAAATTGTCATTTAATACACAACAGTTTTATCCATTACAGCACAAGCGAATGGTACTAACATACCAAAGAGGTAAGCAGGGTGAGGGTACTGCAACAAAACATAGAAAAAAAACATGCTTTCTATTATGATTTTTTTTTTCTATGAAATTATTTTTTAAACCTAAAAAATGTCAAGGAATTGAAGGTCAACAAACCTGTAATGGCAACATGTTGCTTTTATAACGTTTGTGTTTGTACATGTTTGTACAAGCAGTATACAATGCATTAGACTAATGCAGTGCAGCGAGAATGCTTGTTTCACTTACCCTAGATACCACTTTCATCCTATAAATGTTTACTTTTTTCAATATGGAAAAGCATTTATCAAATTAAGTTTCTGATTTCAAAACATTTCCTATTTTTTTAGGCATGCCATATGTTTTCCAGTGTCATGGCTTGATAATAGTAGGCCTGAGGACGTCCAAACTACACAACCACCCCAAAATCCATCATTTTTCAGCCACATCCTGCTACTATTTTTTTCCTATTCAGGAAACAAGCTTAACCTTCACCTTACAGTCATGACTTAGCAGTTGACTTTCAGGCCAAATGGAATATACAGTCTTACAAAGCCCAGCTGTACATTTCAATTACCAGGATTCCTGTGAGACCAACAAGTGATTCTCTGGTTTTCAAGTCATTGTTTTTGAATGTATCAATCATGGATCCCCCAACCACTGATTAAACATTCATCAAGGTGGCAGCTGCTCTGTTGGGATCAGCAGAGAGAGGAAACCAGGGGCACGATTTGGGAGCAGAACAGGGTCGAGCAGATTAATAGAAGAAACAAGTTCTTTCACTTTAGGCAGGTGAATAGCTTGGTCCAGGACAGCATGGTAAGGGAGAAAAGGTTCCAGAGGATATAAGGAATTCACTCACTCACTCATTGTCTATATCGCGTTATCCTGTATACAAGGTCGTGGGGGGCCTGGGGCCTATCCCAGGAGACTTGGGTCACAAGGCGGGGTAGACCCTGGACAGAATTTTGACACTCACACGCTCATGCACACATTATTTGAAAACGCCAATTAGCCTAATAAGAAAGTATTCAAGAGAATTTGAATAGACAGATACTGGCACTGTGGGTAAAGCAGCATCTGTAAGCTGTCCATTACCCACGCATGTCTGCTCAATCAAGTAGTGTGTAACAGAAACACATGGTGCACCGAATTACATAAGGCTACCACACACAGTTCAGAATGTTCACAATGTGGATCTATTACACTGTGCAGTTATTTATTTTATAAAATATTTTTATGTTTATACAACTTAATTTTAAAATCTTAAACTGCAAATAGGGGAATATTATAGCTGGTATTCAGTATACATTTTTATTTAATTAACTACTTCATTTTAAGGATTTTTTTTTTTACCTCATGTTATTAGCGATTATTATTTTAGCGGTCACAAAGATCCAGAAGCCGAGCATGTACTTCTGACAAAATAAATAATAATAAAAAAATTGGCTTGTAATAATATTCTAGAACACTGCTCTGCTCAGTTTGAAGATGATAAGTTGCACATTTTCCCAGCTCCAGTATCTCAACATGTAGGTTTAAGCTCTGATGAGCAAAAGAAAGTGAAGAATATTTTTGCGAAATACTGTACTGAATCAAAGTCCCAGAAGGGCTCTAAATAGTTTTGAATACAAGAGTCCACATGTAGGAACATGCACCGATCCATAGTTGCAAGTAGGATTACTAAGAATAATGCAGTGGACTTGAAGCATGTGAAATATTTAAATTTACAGTTGAAGCAGAATGTCTTGCACAGATTATTTTTAGCATTGAGTGTTTAAAAGTTACATAGAAAAGAATTAATTGTAAAATACACCACAGGCATCAAACTGAACAATCTGTATTAAAAAAAAAAAAAAAAGAAAATGACAAATTAAGTCAATTAAAAAGAACAATAAAAAGAGAATAATTATTCACATATTGGAGTTAGTTCCCAAATACATTACACGTTTCTAATTTTATGCCTCATTCAAAAAACCCACTTTGCAGGCATTATTGTTCCAAATCCACAACTGGAAATACACTGGCTGGCCAAAAAAAGCCACCGTTTGTATATAAATAAGCAAGCCAAAAATCCAAAAGAGCCTTTGATTGGATAATTTCTGCTGTGATTAATATATTTCAGCTGGCAACAATTCAGTGTGTAGCTTCTCATTTCTTAAACAAGCATGTCAGGAAGTATTCTGTGGTCATTGAAATGGATTTATTGTGTTTCAGACATGTTAAATTATTGGCCCAGATCAAGCAAAGAAAACAAATAAGGAGATTGCAAAAATTACTGCAATTAGGTTAAAAACTGTACAAACACATTATTAAAACCTGGAAGGATGGTGCTAAATTGGAAAAAATGTAGTCAGGAAAAAAAAAACCCACACACACAAATGAACATGAATGGAGATCACTAAACGCTTGGTGAAGTCGCAAGGTTAAAAAAAAAAAAAAAAGACAGTAGAAAGTTTAATAGTGAATGTAGGAGCATTACATTTACATTTCGACACATTTACATTTGGCAGCATCTCAACATGCGCAATGTGATGAGAACTCTCAGGACTAGGACTAACCAGCTGTGTGGCTATAAGAAAACCACTTCTTTCTCAGACTAACTGATGAATCCAGATTGACCTTATTCCAGAGCGACTGGCATGTCCGGATAAAAAGGGAAGCCCTTGTAGTGATGCACCCAACATGCATAAAGGCCACTGTATAAGCCTATACAGGCAGCATCATGATCTGGGGTTGCTTCAGTTGGTCAGGTCTACCTGAATTCCTAAAGTCAGCTGACTACCTGCATGTACTGAATGACTTGACTGGGTTATCACATCAATGCACATTGTTTTTTTTTTTCTTCCAAATTTCAAGATGACAATGCCAAGATTTATCAGGCTAAAATTGGGAAAGAGTGGTTTTGGGACCATGCGGAATCAATTTCACACATGAATTGGTCACCAGAGAATCCTGTTTTTAACCACACTAAAAGTCTTTGCAATGTGCTGAACAGACTTTGCAGAATGGTTAGACTCTCCCATCATCAATAAACTTCTCAACCAAAAATTCATTATGCTGTAAGTCTGAACAGAAATTAACATGATGCTTCAGTTTGATTTTGCTTCGGTTTTTTGAAACAGTGCCATGGCAAATGTGCACTGTAACCGAAGCTTAAGTGTGTGCAACAAAATATTAAAGTGTGCACCTTTTTTTTTTTTTTGGCTTAAAGTACACATTGTTTTGTGTTTATCTTTTGCTTTAACATGGTCTGTTTTAATACCGTGATAATAGAGTGCTTGTCATCCAAAACTATAGAGCAAGACAGTCAGAAAAAGACAAATACAGATAAATGGACACTGATAGAGACAGATATAAAGAGACTAAAAGAGAGTGACACACAAAGCAAGGGAGAAAAAGAGCCAAAGAGCCAGAGATAGAAACAAAAAGGGAGAGAGTAAAAAAAGAGAGAGAGCTCAGACAGCTGAGAGAGACAGATAAAGAGAGAGAGAGAGAGAGAGAGAGAGTTGGAAAGTGGATGGAAAGGGCAGGAACATTCACTGGAGCAACATCTGTGACTCTGCAGCTTTCCAAAGCTTCTGCAGGCTAGTACACTGCGGAACCACGGCCATGGTACACCTATGAGGATGTAAGAGGGACTTCATTCAGCAAGAATCCAGCTCTGCACACGCTGACTTTTGGTAAACCCTTTCCCTTTTGTCTTAATTACTACTGTGATAGCATTAATTTTACTTGCATGGCTGATTGGGCTGGAAGTTGTTCGGCTTTGTATTATTTAAACTTTTTGTCACGAAAGTTTAAATAAAAGTCTCAGTTAGAAGTAACTGAGAAGGCCAATCAGACTGTTTTATATCTTATTTTTCTGAGGCTGTGGCCATTGTTAAGCTAATAAGTAACAAAAGCTTTTTTTTCTCACTCTCTCTGCAGTTTGTTGAATCAAATTTCTTGCTAGATCTGTTTTTCATTTCATGGTTGTGTTCTATGTTTAACAATGGGTCATATCCTCTCGTAATCACATTTACAGTTCATATGCATCGAAACAAAAATTAAGTACCCAACCATATAGGCTGACAGTCTCTGCAGTGGCAACATACTTAAGACATTAACTAATCATCACTTCCCACGTTTGTGACACATATGCAGTTACATGCATATGAAGAATGAATGGAATTAATTGGCAGGCACTGCACTACACAAAAACAATGCTTTTTTTTGTGTGTTTTACATAACTTAGGGAAAAGAATGACAGTGTAGATAAGGATGAACAGCAGGAATCATAAGGGGGAATCCCCAACATGGAAAGAACTGGGGCTTTACATAGTGAGATAGACAGACTGGCTCACTGTTCATTAATGTGGGGTTTACAGTTCAGATACTGTAACTTGAAACACAAATTAAGCTCAGCATATCTAATTGACAATGATTGGACTCTTCCTTGTTGTCCACGTGTGTTGCAATATTCATTAATGAATTTCATCTACAGACATCCTATACATTATACTGTTAACTGAAAAAAAAAAGAAACCTAATTTCACAGTATTTTGTTTTAATGCTTCTGAGCAATGGACACACGTACAGTAGCAATATCTCATCTTGATGAATTAGTTGTTGAACAAAGGTCTCATGTCTTGCTCCAAACCTAAATAAATCAGCAAGCAAGCTGAACATAGCTCACAACCAAATTCCACAAAGCTTTCCAAGTCATGTTGTTGATAATACAGTTACAACAATTTCAGTAGTAATACGGTAGTAGTGAAAGTACTACGCCTTCAGAGTTCAATGAAAGGGTCCTCAAAAAGAGGTCATGAATTAAAAATGCCATCTAACTAACTGTCTGGCAGGGGCAAATGTACAGCTAGTTTTGAGCAAGTTAAATGCAACATCTTTACCAGCTGCACACAGGAGGGTACTGTAATGTAAGTTATATTTTTTGAAATATTTTTTTGTCATGAATACATGTGTTTGGTCATTATACCAGAACTGGAATTTCACTGTCTGACACTGTAAATGGATTCCGTGTGCGATTGGCAAAGAAGTAGCAATATCCAGTTCTGAGAAAGAGCAAGTAGGAGGGGATATGGCAACTGGCTCATATAAATGGTGGTGAGTTCCAGATTTACCCCTCCATGCCCCCCCACCCCCAACACACACAGAGGGATTTAGGAAAGAACTGGAGCAAGAGGCCATACTTGCTTCTTGAGGTCTAAGCCTAGAACAACCCACTGATACAACACACCAGGCTACGCATACTGTAAAACTGTAGGAGTTTACATTTTTTTAAATTAAAAAATAAATAAATTGAATGATCACCAGATCAAAAAGACTGTCTTACCTTCATGTTTCTTGTTTATTACTGTGTTTTCATAATGCCTGCAAATCTTTCCCCCTCTGGAAACCATAATAGAGTATGTGGTTTCCCACAGGAACCCTAGTTATATAAAGCCTCTCAAAATGTAATACTCCATAGCCAAACTGTGACCTGTGGTCCTAAAATGCAGCAGGACTTACAATACTGAACATATTGTATACATTCTGGGTGCCACTACAATACTGTCTGTCATCTTGCACACAACAAACAAAAGGAATTAACATCTCTTCATGCAACAAGCCATTAAAACCACTTTAGACTCCACAAAATCAACTGTCTAACTTGAGGTTCTCTAAGACACATTTATCTTCATCTCTCTTTAGGTACAAAACTGAGGCTTCGTGCTTCAGGATCATTGGTTGCAAAATGAGATCCATGCATTTTGTCTTTTGGTGTATGCACTTCATGTTTCTTCACTTATTTTGCGCAGCCCAAGACAAGGACATGAGATTAAGTAAGATGCTTCTCTCATTCCCATTATCACTGCATGAAGACTTCGGTTTGAAATAACATCATCTAATGATCATGGTCAACGCAGCTTTTTTTTAAAAATTAGGACTCAAGTTAATTAAAAGATTGATTGTAATTTTTTTTATATATACATTGCATCTAAAAAAATGTTATATTGTGGAAAAGGTTATTTTGTAGGTTTTTATTCTAGGTTCATTACAAGACAAGGGAAATAATAGAAGACTTTTTTGTTTTTTACTGTTTACAAGTAATGAAAATGCAAAATATTAGAATTTTCTAAAATCATGAAAGAAATTACAATACAGAAAAGTTCAACATCTAAAAAGTATGTTCATTTAAGAACTCAATACTTGGTCAGGGCTCTAAGCAACTCGGATTGTGTGCCTCCCCACCCTTCCTCCAGACTTTGGGGCCTTGATTTCCAAATGAAATGCAAAATTTACCTTCTAAAGAGGACTTTGGACAATTAAGCAACAGTCCAATTCTTTTTCTCCTTAGCCCAGGCTGGTTCTGGGGTGGCTTAACTAGGACTGCAACAGCATTTCCTGAAGACATCTGTGCGTGGTGGCTCTCGATGCGCCGACTCCAGCCTCACTGCCCTCCTTGTGAAGCTCTCCCATGTTCTTGAATCAGTGTTGCCTGACAATCATCTCAAGGCTGCAGTCATCCCTCTTGCTTGTGCACCTTTCCTTACCATACTTTTCCCCTCTCAAACACGTTTCTGTGAATATGCTGCAATACAGCACTCTGTGAACAGTCAGTACTTGATCATGTTCTGGACAAATATCAAGTCAGCAGTCTTCCCCATGAGTGTGTTTGCATGCATGGAACTAGAATGAAAGCTGCAATGTACTGTAGTAATACCATATGACTAATTGACTATATGACTATAATTAAATATGTAATTTACTTAAACTGTCAGACTAGAAATTCTAATATTTTGTGATACTGAATTTTTGATTTTCATGAGCTGTGAGCCATACTCATCAAAATCTAAACAAAAAAAAAAATCTTGAAATATTTTACTTGATGTGTAATGAATCCAGAATAAGTTATGTAAACATGAATTGAATTTTAATCAAATTAAGAGGGGAAAAAAGAATTTCTACAATATTGTAATTTTTTTGAGATGCACTGTATATATAATTTCCCAACTAAATACATTTAGTAAGCCTGCTTCTTTTGCCTTGCAGGTTGCAGAACAGCTCCAAGTGACTTAGTATTTATACTTGATGGCTCATGGAGTGTGGATGACACAAATTTTGAAATAGTGAAACGGTGGCTGATGAACATTACAATCAGCTTTAACATTGGCCAGAAGTTCACCCAAGTTGGGGTGGTCCAGTACAGTGATGAACCTGTTTTACACATACCCCTGGGAAAACATTACTCAACCAATGACCTAATCAAAGCCATGGAGGCCATAGAATATATGGGGGGCAACACCAACACTGGAAAAGCTATCAAGTTTGCTAACGAGAAACTGTTTGCACTATCAGAGCGTGGTCCGAATGGGGCTTCAAAAATCGCAGTGGTTATGACAGATGGGAAGTCACAAGATGCAGTGATGGAAGCTGCAGAGGCGGCAAGGAAAAAAGGGATAATACTTTTTGCAATTGGTGTTGGGTCAGAGACAGAGGAGACAGAGCTGAAAACAATTGCCAACAAGCCGTCCTCAACCTATGTTTTCTATGTGGAAGACTATAAAGCCATCTCCAAGATCCGTGAAGTTATTCGACAGAAGCTGTGTGAAGGTAAACTTTTTAAACTTAAAGAATATAAATGCTGATAGCTGGCGCACATCTGATACTGGTCGTAACAAAGGCGCCTCTGCAAGACTTTGTTGACATGATGTGAAACATCACAGGCACATTGGCAGTGTGTTAATTGAGGCCTGTGTTTATATGCATGATCTGTGTTATGCTGCTCAGATCCAATCCAGTGTTGTTCTGCATGCTGATGTCCATTTACGGTGTTTAGATGTTTTAGTCTTATTAAAAACAAAATTAAACTATCAATCAGTAGTGAAGGTTATATGTTACTCCTGAGAAAGCAAGAGAGAGAGAAAGAAAGTGAGAGAGATACAGTATGCTTAATGTAATGCATATTACTTATACCAGTACAGCTGGCATTCTGGGAATTTTCCATTTTCACCTAGTAAAGCTAGTAAGTCCCTACATGAGAATGAATTCCGTTCTGAGAGCTCGTTCCTAAGTCCAATTTGTTTGTAAGTCCAGCAAACATGTTCTAGGTACTAGAATACTAACAATTTGCTATAAACTGTATAAAAATAACACCATTATCTTGTCCACATACTGTAGAATCATGCCAATGGTTGAACGTCATGTTAAAGGAATGAGCAATGTCTGCCAGCTTTTCATCCTTGCTCCATTCTCTCTAGTATTTTCTCTTTTGTCTCCATCGTTATTGTTTGGCGCTTCCTAGCAGTAGTAGCTTCATCCCCGCTGCTTTTGCGCATACTTACATTTACATTTAGGCATTTGGCAGACGCCCTTATCCAGATCATTATACAGTACATCTGAGTAGTTGAGGGTTAAGGGCCTTGCTCAAGGGCCCAACAATGGCAACTTGGTGGTTGTGGGGTTTGAATCCGGGACCTTCTGAAACATAGTGAAAATCATGTAGATTTTCAATGAATAAATAAAACATGTTTAATCTTGTGTTGTAAACAAATTTAAACTAACATTAAATACTTATGATTAAATATTGTCCTTGAAATTTTTTTTATCAAAACTAATAAAACAAAGGCAGGGTTTTAAATTATGTGATATTGTTTATTTATTTACCCTATTATTGATCTCTTCAATGGCAGGAATCATACTGTAATTGACATCATTTTATGTATAATATATGAGCTGTTTATTATATATGGGCTTAAAAATTTACTGTTTGACCTTCTTCTTCTTCTTTGTCTTTCGGCTGTTCCCTTTCAGGGGTCGCCACAGCGAATCATCTGCCTCCATCTAACCCT
>JAOTRS010000039.1:6363089-6375513 GCA_028565755.1 Dinotopterus cunningtoni
TAAGGTCACGAGCAGTTGTCTAAGCATTTCACTGCATATTGTACTGTGTATGACTGTGTATGTGACAAATAAAATTTTAATTTTAATTTGAATTCACAGGGCTAGAATTCTAAATTTAGTTATTTTATAGTTTTTTTTTATAACATTCTTTCAACAGATTTTACCCACAAGTGCAATTGCATGTAAAATAGTTATATAAAATTAAATAGCCACAGTTTATATATTAGGATGATTGCCAGTATGTGTATGTTAATGTATGGAGAACAGGTGAACAGTGTTCTAATAAGGAAACTTCTACAAATATTATATTTGGCATGTCATGTAATAATGGCTAGGGTTAGTAAATAAACCAAATGGACCATGGCAGTGAAGGTGCTGTACGCTAGTACTAATACTAGTCCACCAAAGATCTATTTATTGTTCCACAATCCAGTGGTACCCAGAAATGTTTGTACTCCCTTTTAAGTTTGGTTCCAATCAAGGTTTCCTTATCTTAGGGGTTTTTTTTTCGTGCCACTGTCATCTATGGTTTGTTCATTAAAATCTAAAACTATATCCAGATTTCTATAAAGCAGCTTTTGTCTTATTGTTTACCAAATTTATGCAAGTAAAAATAAATTTAAATTGAATTAAACCTAATGAATATGTTTTTACATTTGTAATGAAGCTGCAGAAATCATCCCATATACTGTACCTTCTTTTCTTTTTTAGAAAACTATTGCTGCACTCATCATTCTCCCTACAGGCATCTAATAAAAGGAGAACATTTAGAGTGGGGTTGTGTTTACGCATTACCGTTATCAAAGTATTTTGTGAATTAAGCTGTTATGCTTATGCTTATTTAGTCCATGCAGACATTATTGATCAACAATTTGGTTTAATCTTAAAAAGCAAATTCAATCAGACAAGGGACTCAAGGACCAGTATTGGCAAACTCTGCATTAAACTATTTGGCTAGGTTGTTGGTATAGATCAGGTACCTAATTGCCCAAACAATTTGATACTGGCTACTTTATAGAAAGAAAGTTAAAGTTGGTTAAATATTAATGAACAAAGGGAATATGTACATTTTGTTACAAATGCAGGACAGCTAGGATAGTTTAATACATTTGGTGAGGAGCTATGGGCTTTGGAATCTATTACATATTGTTGTGTCACGTATCACATTGTTATAGCTGTGTGTCTATGGTGGGTAGTCATAATTTTCTTTAGACAGCAAAAACATGTACAGTTTAAATGTTCAGCTTACCACCCATATGCGTAAGAATTCAGAAAACCATGTATTATTCATCACCAATTAATAAATAAATAAATAAATAAATAAATAAACAAATGGCACTTACTTTGTCTTTATAAATGGGAAAAAATAATGTTCCTACCAAACTTATGATCCTGAGAGTATGTGTAAATTGCATTGGAAGACTAACTGGCAGAAGGATCTTACCAGCAGCTCCTTTAAGTGCCTTAACTAAGGTTGGGCCTCCGTGGATCAGACTTGTTTGTTCAGCACATTCCATGAATGTTCAGTCAGACTGAGGTCTGGGGAATTTGGATGCTGGATCAACAACTTTGAAATTTCTCCTTGCTAAGCCGCACGCACTGCAAGCTCTAATGCATTGAGTGGTCTGGAACCTTTCGATTACAGCCAGCATTGATTTTTTTTTAGCAATTTGAGCTGCACTGGCTTACTTGTGGGATCGAGCATGGCTCAATCATGGTATCACAGTTCCCTGATTTTTTTGCTAATTTAATCACAGCCATTTCCCATCAAGGAAATGCTTGTCCCATCATGCTATAAAATTCATTTTAGGTTTGATTTTAATATACTGTATCATGTAAAATTAGCACACTTTTTGTACAAATCAGTAAATTCATTAAATTCTCCATGAATTTCTTTTCACATTATATTTCTGCTAGATTGCTGGCACTTTGCTATTAAAAGAGTCCTTGACAGTATTTTGAAAAGCATTTGCCATATCTAATGCATGATGAAAACCACACAGCGTTAAATCACAATTGATTTTAATTTGTTTTCATTGCATGGTGTAAAGCGCTTGACATATATCCATGACTAAAATCCACCGTCCCCCCTCCCAAATATTTTTAATAAGTACTGTAACATTTTGCACACAAGATAAAAAAAGAATGCAATTACAAATGTAAACAATTCTGGTAACAAATCCAAAAATGTCCTATATAATTTTCTGCTTTTTCCTAAGTGAAGGAGAACCTGTACATGTACATGTTTAATATAAACTGATTAAGTTGAAAAATGGTGTTTGATTTCATTGAGGGGTAGTTTTGTGTGTTTGGTTATATTCCAAACTGATTGTCATGAGATACACAGATATGTTAATACTTTGTTTTGGATACTTTTGTGTGATGTGCCTAAAAATAAGTAATGGCCTAAAACAACCTGGCAGCACAGGATAATATGCAGGAAAAGGTGCGTATGATGCATGTTATAATTTCATGGCTACAAGACAAATAATACAATATAAATATTGCACTTATTTTCAAATTATACCAAGGTGACATTTATAAAATCATTAGGATATTTTTTTCTGCAGAGCACGTATTGGAATAGCTTAATTTCCCTAGCAATAATGCAGCAGGTTGATCAAAAAGAGTTCTTTCTGCGCTCAAGGGCAAAAGATAAAAAAGTCCTTTGTTAAAAAAAAAAAAAAATCCAATTAAAAGGCATAAAAAAGCAGCTCTTCCCTTATTTATATATTCTCTTGTACGTAACCTGTTATTTATTTTTTGTTTATTAAATTTCCAAACCTCTGTATTAAACGTCCAAATTTATTTTCATGACTAGTATTATGTTGACCTAAATGGTTACTCTGATCAGCACTTAAGTTTCCTCTTGTATGGAAAGAGCTTCTGTGTCTCTCCGCTTTGTTTATGGATGCAGTGGTTCCCTGTCCTAAAGAGGTTTGTTTAGCCTCAAAGGAACAAAGTGGCTCAAAACGACTGTATGCCCGGTTTGCTCCAACTTGGTCTCGCTGCCACTGACTGGTGGAGCTCTGTAACAAATTTTTTCTATTGTCCTGACTGCTGGAATGCAGCCGGTCTTGTGCTCTCACAGACCCATCACTATGAAGCTTCTCTGTACTAAAACGAGGAGCAGATGATTCTCCGGTCAAGCCAAACTCCTTTCCAGAGATCCTTCCATTTGCCCTTTTTGACATATTGCTGTCAGTGGATTTCATAGAAGTGGTAGTGGAGTTGTGTTGTCTCTCATTATACTGTGTTTTATGTTCATTGTCTTCAGAAGTAATGGTGTCACAGCTGCCATCCATTTTAAGGCTTGACATGTGCTTTCTCTTTGGTGAGCCATCCCGCTTCTCTGGAATGTTTAAGAACGATTTTATTTTTTTGGTGCTCTTTTTAAAGAAATGTGGCGATGATACATTGGATTTATTCTGGTTAATGTCTTCCACTTCTAGAACTGTTGTTGACACGGTTCTCAGGGGAGGTTCTTGCCAAATAGTACGCTGCACATCATTGCTTTCAGCTTTTTGGAAGTCATACTGTGAGATGGATCTCTGGTCTTCTTTGAGGTTTTGGGGATACCCTCCATTTTTTGAATTCTCAACCACTGAACCCTTTTCTGTGTGATTTCTATATAGATGTTCATACATGAGGCTGGGATTCTCTTTGTTGGTACTATTATATGTATTATGTCTGGGGTCTGCTACACTGTGCCTTTTGTATAAGTTGTCTTTTGGGAGCTCAGGCTCCTTTACCTGAAATCGACTTTTAGCTCTGCCAAGGCTGGCATATATTAAATCTCTTCCTGAGCCAAAACCTAAGCTGGTTCCTGAGCGTTCTGGGACCTGTACACTCCGTCTCTTTAACATAAAGTCATCAGGTTGGACTCGATTGTCCATTAATTCTGTTTGGTTCCATTGTGTTGAAGGATAGTAATGTGCAACAGACTGTATTCCACATTGATCCTCGCGGTATTTAGAGGATAAGGAGTCATTAGTGTAACTGTTGGGTTCTGAATCCTCTGGGATGATCGACCTGAACACCAATGATGACCTTAGACGTGAAGGCATTGTAGGAACAGGTTTGTTCTCCATCTCATATTGGTCAAGATAATCATATGATTCTCCAATGGGGGCATCATAGTTATTGAGGTAGGATTCGATCCTCCATGTGCGCAAAAAAGATTTGGAGGTATTTGCCAAACTTGGCAAGTTTTGCTGCATTGAGAGAACCTGCTTATCATGACCATGGTAGGACTGGCGCAAGTTATTACTCCTGTTTATTAAGTTTAATCTGGAGCTTTCAAAGGGGTTCTCCATAACAGCAGGGTAGTTCCCCCCATGAAGCCTAACGTCTTCTGTGACGTTCCAGTTACTGGTGCCGTATCTAGGGTGCTGAATGATGTGCGAAGGCTCCCGCCGCTCCCCTGCATAACTGTGCCGCTTGTTGAACTCCAGTGCATCTTGAAGAAATCTGCTATGGTGAGGTATAGGAAGATCTTCCACTGTGCTCCTAAAGCCTGCTTGTCTTTCACAGGTTTGTCGATACACAGAGTCAAGTGTATGCCTCAAATGATCCTTCCTTTCAAAGTTTCTAATGGGATGACCAAAGTAATTCTCAGTTTTGCCATTTATCCTTCTGTCTTGCAAGATGTCCTGGGACTGGAACTCAACTGGGATATTGGAGCGGGCATAAAGAGTCCGGAATTCTTCATCGTAAGACTCCACTAACCCACCTGTTATGACTTGAACCATATTCAGATGGATCTTTTCACAGGACCACATAAGAATGTAAAAGATGGTGAAAGAACATAATTTAAATACTATACACTCAATGCAAACTAAATGAAACAAGAGAATTACAATTTAATATGTTGCATAACAACATGAATGAATTCAAAATGAATTGCAAATGCTTAGCTGATTTTTTTAATGCACATATACACTGTCTGGCCACCCTTCAACACATTATGAAAACTTGGAAAGATAGTTTTGAATCAGAAAAAGTGAAGAAAAAGTAAAGTTGGTGATGTACATAGTTTTAAAAAATCAACAGTAAAAAACATATCTATGTTTAATAGTGAAAGTTAGAGCATTTCCATATGCACACAATGTGATAAGAACTCACAGGATTGGAACCAAACAGCTGTGTGGCCATGAGAATGAGAGTAATCAGACAAAAAAAGGCTTTCAATTGTTAGGGAGGATAAACATAAGTGATACCCGGACATGGGTGTGATCTGATGAGTTCAGATTGACCCTATTCCAAAGTCATGCAAAGTGCCCACTGCACAAGTCTCTGGAGGCATTGCTATGATCTGTGGTTGCTTCAGTTGATCAGGTCTATGTTCAGCAATGTTATGTGGCAATAAAATTAAGTCAGCTGACAGCCTAAAGGTACTGAATGACCAGGGTATCACATCAGTGGCGTTTTCTTCCCTGATGGCACAGACATATTCCAGGACTTAAAATGTAAACGTGTGATTCTGGGAGTGTGAGGCATCATATGGCAACCACATTGTGTGCTGGAATCAAAGCAAAAGGTGTTTGAATGTAATCTTAACATGTGTGATGTGTCATGTTACCTGATAACTATTTTGATATTCTGTTAACACTAACAGTTTGCTACAGGATATTGCTACTTAAACTGAAGTGTTGAATGAAAATGATAATGCGGTCTTCATACTATTTTCAGGGCGAAATATGTTAGCATATAAATAGTGTTTTCCCTACCCTTATAAATTGACATTTAACACTGCAAAGACATAGGATATGAAGTTCAGTATAACCAGGAATATGAGCTAAAAAAACACATTTGTTTTCAGAAGACACACATGCAGGAGGTGGCGAAAGGTGGTGTTTTATATATTTGTTTGTTACTTTTTATTTTTTCATGACCTCATGTTTTATTCATCATTTTTTATTATTCTTGGCTGTGTGTTTGACATATTTAAGCTTTACTAATTGTGTATGCCATTTACTGTACTCACTTACCTGTATGATCCAAAAAACACTGTTTGGCAGTCAACTAGGACAAATTTCTGTCCCATGCCTCCGTGGAACTTGGCTCCTGATTTGCAAACATACTCATGACCTTGCACTGTGCGCACCCTCATGTTCTGCAAAAAAGGCAAAAGTCATTTTTCTCAGAAGTATAAATGTTACCGATTTTCTTATTGGTTACACTCACAGTACAGTAGTAAGTGTTGTGGCAGTGCGATGCGGGAAATCATGCTCATACAGGTCAACAGAATGTACAATATACATTAATGTAAAGCTTCAGATAAAGGGGAAAATGTTTCCGTCATTGGAGTTTAGACAGAGTGATGTAAAAAACGGAAGCATCCAGTGCGCAGCTGTTCTGTAGGCAGAAATAACTTGCTGATGGGAGGGCAATGGTCAAACAACTTGATACTGTTGTTGAGCACAAAGCATCTCAAATTGTTCAACATGTTGAATCATGAGGCAGTTAGGCTACGATATTAGAAAGCCAGTTCAGGATTTTTTAATCGTTGGCTGCATGATCTTATCGATTGATTGATTGATTGATTGATTGATTGATTGATTGAACTTCAACTTATCTATATCTTTATTTATCTTCAACATTCACTTGAACTGTAGGGTTTCAGTAATTTAATGCAATGTGTGACTGCCACACGATTATCTTTTTCAATAATTGCCTGAATGTGCAGTTGTTTCCAATATGGTATTACCTCAGTCTATGTGATTAAGGACACAACAAATAAATAAACAATAAATATTTAAAGTATGTCACTGAGCTTAATGATTCTAACAATGGCATGAAATAGTGCAGGATTAAACACTAACATACAATATCTGAACAGAAATTGTCTTAATGTGTTGATTATTAAAGGACTCCAATTATGCAAAATTCACTTTTTAATAATTTTGGGCAGACACATTGGACTCTACTGTATTTGTACATGCAAAAAAAAACAAAAAAACATGGTATTTAGTGATAATAGATGCAATGTGTATACAGTAGATACAAGAGTATTATTTCACAATGATATCCTCAGTTTCACCCTGTAGCATGCTCTGACTCACTATACAGTATCTAAAAATGAGTAGCCTAGTTTAGTGGCTATCCTGTAAATGCTAACCTCAACCGAACTTCTGTAATGTGTGTGAGATGGGCAGTATGAGCTTATGCATTGTTTTGCAAAAGCAGAACCTCCTTGGTGATCAAACTAGGCTATTTTAATGAGAGCATTACAAACATCTCATAGAACGTGACAGTTGTATTCACTGTTCAAATTTACACCACAGAGTAGAAAAGCCACAAGAATGCCACCTTTGTCCGAACCAATACTGGCCAACACTTGAACTGCAGATGCAGCTGCTGGGCATTTTTTGGAAGGTGGTGAAGCTGTTCACTTCCACTATTTTGATTTTGATTTAGGAGTGAAATGATGCACCAAAGTATTGTCACGATGCAACAAGAAAATCCTGGGCTTCCATTTAAGAGTGTTTCTTTAATTCACTGCAGATTAGCAAACTTCTGTGCCGTCAAAGGCAGTTTAAAGGCAATTTGACCTCGTATTTCTATCAACACTAGGCAAAGACAACTATTTCAAACACTTGTGTCATTTCTTAGATAATTTTATTGATCTATTGCTTGCTTCTGCTCATCCTACTAGAAAAAAAGATTTTTTTTTTTTATCATCAGTAATGCGATGCTGCCTTATTTGTTTGTGCATAAAAATCTGATACTTTAAAAAGGTTGGATAACAGTCCAGAATAGAATCTGGCAAGGAAAATCATATCATTTTTTAAATTTAATATGTTATGTATGAAACGAATGGGGAATTATGAACGACAACTTCATCATGGAAAATCTTACATTAAACTGATCAATTCAAAAATAAGATATCTGCATGAGCAATGGGTGTAGTGTGGACTAAAAAAGAAAGGAACGTCACTTACTCTGAGTTTTTGAATTTGGATGTCAAGGTTTGTAGCCATAGCGAGAAAGCTTTTGAAATGAAAGTCATCCAGAAGGATATACACAGGAATACCTCGGATAGATGCGTCAACTACCTCTTTAAAAATGTCTATATCAGTAAACACATCCATGGCAATTGCAATGACCTGTGTAAGAACAAAACAGAAAATAAAGCACAAGTGCATAAGTAGACAATTAGCAGACATTTTCTATACATGCAATGTAACGCCTCACAGATCTATTAATTATTAAGGGCTTGGAAAATTACTCAGGACTGAGAAAGATAAAAGCAGTGGTCTCACAAAAGGAAAATTCTTTAACAGATTAAGCAAAGATCTGACCCACAGGGCCTCATAGACCCACTAAATTTAACATTTTATATTTTTACAGCCAGCATGGTAATGGTGAGGGATGTCAAATAGATTAAGTGATTAGCTTTCCAGGATATGCTTGCCATTTTAATCTGATCTTGTATCTTACCAGAATTCCAGCTTTACTCTATTCAAGCTTCAACAAGTTGATGAGTCTGTAATACGTGGCATCATGCTAAAGTTTTAAAGCACCACACCCGTATTTCACCTGCATTACAAAAGTAGGTCATAGAAAGTACCTAAATGTTGCAAAATCATAACCCTAAGCTTAAGTGTATGTATACAAGGCAAATGCATAATTTTTTTACATAATCTCCTCACTTTGTTCATCTGCCAACATGCTTTCATATTCCCTCATTAACAAATAAAAGTTGTAGGATGAACTCCGAGCCACGAATGCACTGCTGTTTTCCTTGTTCGTCAGAAGTGAATCTTCATTCTCGTAGGGCTGCTTTCAGGGGACCAAACAGGTGAAAGTCAAATGGAGCATTGTCATGCAAGATCACAACACTCTTGAATAGTAGTTGTCTGTCTTTAATCCAAAGTTTAATTTTCAACTCTGTAATAAGCATCTTACTGTAAATGTTCCAATACTGGCCCTTGAGAAGCCCAGAAAACTGTAAGCATCAATTTTTCAGCAGATGGTTGACTTTAAAACTTTTTTTTGGTCGGTGATTGAGGATATTTCCATTCTCTCAGGCTTGTAGTGATGAACTGATCTCTCATCACCAGTAATGATTTTTGTAACGGGTTTGATGCATGGGTGGCCCCCCAGACACATAGATATGAGGAAAGGTCTTACTGAAAAAGGATCATTTTATTTGGAAATGGGGAAGGAGAGGGTTTAGGGAGGCAGGAAGGTAAAAAGGGGAGGAAAATGCTGCATGCTCCCTTAAACGGTTCTCTTCTCCCTGGGCATGGCCACAGACAGGAGTTTCTTATGACATCCGGTAGCTGGGAACGGAGGCCTTAACATGGACTACAGCAGCCATTTATTCTTTTACGAAAGCTGTCTCTGTGCAAAAGTGAAAGTGCCACAGGACCTCATGCAGTCTTTTTGCGTCTGTCCTAAAACGCGGAGATCAAATGCCGGCATTCAATTCTGTGCCTTTGAAGTCCTTGGGGCGCATTACATCACCCCGCTCACGTGTCACTCTTATCTGTGCGACTGCTCTAAAGACCTCCTGGACCTTCAGGACCTCAAGCTAATCTCCCTACCTCGTTTTTATAACGCGGAGAAACCCAAAGATCTATTAAAGTTCATTATTGGCCAGTCGTGCCCGTTTCCAGCAGCCCCGTCCCGAGTGAGCAAGGAGCGACAAAAGATTGAGGTGCACACCCATCACTGGCACACGCTGTGAAATTCTCTTTAAGAAACTTTCACCATCCTTAGAGTATTGGTCCAAAGTTTGTTTACAGCTATTTAAATGTTCTGTCTCTGCTCTTCTGTGACTTGTTCCAACACCAGGTACACCCTCAGACCACAAAAAAAAACGAATCACGTTGGTCTTCTTATGTGCAAATCACAAGTAGGACATCCATTTTTGTTCAGACTGCAGTTACAAATGAACCGATGTAGCATTTTCACACCTGCACAGAAGTGACAGGGAAGCCAGTAGCCTTGAACACAAAGTGCTGATAAGACATATGCATACATATATCTTAGCTTGGACAGTATTAGAAAAAACTGCAGGGAATGCTATAGGAAAATGAGACAATTCTTTAAGCCTGCAAAATGTGCCCTGGCTACAAGAAAATGAACTTGATAAAGTGATAACAGAAACTTGTTTCATATATAGATACACTAACTTGTTTATATAAAACATATTTAACTTCAGCGTAGTATAAATTGTGGCAACACACTTCACTGGTGAAAGTTTTTCTTCAATAGCCCACTGTGTTTCATTACCAGAACTGGTAATGACAATTCATTATCCTCTCAATTTGAAACTGAAGTACTGGCACTCTTTCAATACTGAAACTATTTGCAATAGATGAACATAATTTGCAGTTCACCACTGTCTTAATACACTGTTTGGTATATTTAAACATTTGTCAGTCTAAAATTGCTTAAGCGCTTTTCTTGCCCCAGCAGCAGGAGAAAGAATTTACACAAGTTGACAGTTGAACACATTCTCAGTTTTTGTTGAAGTCAGATTATTGGCATCACCTTCTGCAAGAATTGTTATGACTAGCAATGAAGTAAAGGCATATTTTCAAATGGATATAGTAGGACAATATGATCAATATTTTTCCGAAGGTAGACATTCATTCTTTAAAAAGCTTTATAAACTGTGCTAACCAGTGTATATACAGTATACCAGTTAACCAGTGTATATACAGTATTTAATGTCACTCATACTTGACACCACAAAATTTACACAACTAACTTGCTTGCGGCCATTTATTATTAACTATTTCTTGTGTCACAACTACAGATGCATTTACACTGGTCTTAATTTGACTCTCAAAATGATTAGTACCACTTCAAAGCAACAAGGCATAAGGGAAAACAAATTGCATGCTTTTTAAGATGATGGTTTCATGAACGTCAGCAGATTGTTATCATTAACAGCAGCTGGCTGCTCATCTGCAGCTTGATTCTTCTAATAGCTAAAAAGCAGAGACATGGACTCCAAAATCTTTATATAGATCTTGTTATTAGGCCAACACCTTGTACAATCAGTTGAAAGCAAACACAATTTTAAGAGTCCTTTTAGAATGAGTTTGACCAATATAAGCCTTATTGGATTCATTAGGTCAATTTAGAGTCGAGAAACAATGCTCCATACATTCACTTTCGATCCATGACTCTGTCCATGCTCAGTTGATTTAATCTTTAGTTGATTTGTTTTTATGCATTAAACACATAATAAACTTTCATTAGTTTTTCCATTTTTTATTATCCTATTTTCAGGATATTACTTTCTGAAAAAAAATACATTATTCAGGATGTTATCCGTCTCGCCTGCATCAGGGCAGTTCTTTCTTAAGTGTTTTTCTACCCTGCTATTTGCATATTTTCACTACTGATATTATGTGATATTTTAACTTTATTCCATGAGGAGGTCATAGTAATTTCATATGCTACCAGAAAAGGCACAGAAGTTACCCTCAATCATAATTTTAACCTGATACAGACATTGTACACATACACTACCCTGCCAAAACATACTTGCAATTTGGATTTAAATAAAGAAATACTTAAGATGTGCACTAATTGACTTAAGAATCCTGCAGTCATCAATGTCTTGCAGCTAACAACAATCATTTAACCCTAACTAATGTGATTAGCTTCTTGTTTCTTAAAAAAACAAAACATGTCTGAATATGTTTTCTGTAATTGTGGAAAACATGTTACTGTGTTCGGAAGCATCATATTACTGTCCTAACCAAAACATAGAGATCATTTAATCATGTCAAGTTGCATCATTAAAAAAAAGTAGGAATCACAGCTATGTTCAACAGTGAAATTAAAAGAATTTCCACCTGATCAGTGTGAACTCATAGAATTGGGACTAAACCGCTGTGTGGCCATAAGAAAACCATTTGGTAGTGAGACATCAGAAATTAGTCTTAAATTTGCTAGGAGCATTGGAATTTGGAGCAATGGAAAAAGGTCATGTGGTCTGATGAGTCTAGACAGACCCTATTCCAGAGCAACTGGTGTATCAGGGTAAGAAGGGAAGCACATAAAGTGATGCACACATTATGCGTAGTGGCTACTGCACAAGCCTCTGGAGTCAGTGGTGTGATCTGAGGTTGCTTTAGATGGTCAGCAATAAAAATGAACTTGATGACCTGAATGTTTTCTTAACAGGTGGATTTTCTTAACACGTGGCACAAGTATATTACAAAAGGCAATGCCAAGAAAAAATATATGAAATGCACACATACACATATGACTTGAGTCCTAAAAGATTTATGTCTTGATGTTTTTGAAATGCAGTATGTGTTCAATATCCATTAAGCTCTCTACTTGAGTCCCTTATTTTTTGCAGTTGACTGAGTGTGACAGATTGCTGTGTTCAGGAGATGTCAGTCTCTTCATGATAACCACTGAAAATTATATATAACATAATAGATACCAG
>JAOTRS010000039.1:6417393-6429434 GCA_028565755.1 Dinotopterus cunningtoni
CGTTCACAAACCTACACGTTGAAAGGTTATTCACCCCCTGGAGCTGTGTGTGTGTGTGTGTGTGTGTGTGTGTGTGTCAAGACCTGCTGAAAAGCAGATTAAACCGCACAGAAAAGTCCCAACAGGAACCGTTAAAAAAATAGACAGTCAACTCGAGTCAAACCCGTCTATCTGCAACCAGCACACTTTTGTGACCCTGCTGCAAAAAAACAGGATGACTAAGAGTAACAAAAGCGCGTTGGAGCGATGGAGGATGGAGACAGGGGGGTTTGTTGCAAGCTGTATCTTGACTTCTTGCTGTAACTTTTCTATCCAATTTTTCTTAGTCCAATCGGTTGCACCGCGTGTCACAAAGCAGACGCTTGGGACAATTTGAATTGATTTGTATTAAATTGTTTTAACACGTTAATGTAGCACAAATCTTAATATAACACTGAAATCATGTTAAAGGAGGCTTTCCTAATTCTTTCCCATCTTGTCGTATTAGCAAGGTGTTTTATGTGCAGGACGTGAAGTAATCAGGACACAATTTTTACTTTAAATCAACTCTGAAAGTGGACCGATAAAGAACAGGCTACACCTCTGCTATTTGCCACTCCTGTTTGCTCTCCAAACAGCTAAACAGCTTCATTAGCTTAATCAAATACACTACAGCGGTCAGTAAGGTGCAAAGAATAACAGCAAGTGCGTTTCCGTCAGATCTGTAGCTGCCACAATAACCTGCATTCTAAAGTTCATTTTAAAGCCACATTTAAATGTCAAAAAATTTATTGTTTTACCCAGGTGCAGGTTACAAGGTGTTTGTAAAAGGTATCGCTTTTGATTGTTTAGATGATCTATATTACAGATTATGGTCCCATATACTTTAAGCAAAATAGTGCTCTTATTTAGATTGGACTATAATAACATCGGCCACAACAGCAACCATTACCCGACATTAGGCTGCTCTGGATTTTCATTGATGAATATGTTTGAGGCGTATTTTAAAGCAAAAAAACTATAATGATCTCACCAGATCATCAAATCTCCAGATCACATACCGAATTACCTGATGCTTTGTCAGACAGATGAAAGGAAAATATAACTGATAGCTTCTGTTCTGCATACGAAGTATGTGGTGGTGGACTGAATGAAATGGATGAGGAAGGTAATAGGGTTTGGGGTTTAGGATTTAGCTTTGTGTTAGAGGTTAGTTATCCTTATAGGACACGTTAACCAACCCATGTTAATTTGGAATGAATTAGAAACAATTTCTGAATTGTTTAACATCATTACAACATCATCAACAACATTAGCAGATGTGTTTTCCTGCTAAAAGTGCAACCATGACTGGTTCCGTAAGTGGGTTTTGGAGCTGGTGTTGGGTATGTAATGTCTAGAAGTGAGCAGGACCATGGTGGACAGATGACATGACGTCTGGTATAAAAAAAATTCCACATAAATGAAATGGCTAATAAATGAAAATCGTAGAACACACATTTACTTGCTCGCACGCACCCTCGCGCGCACCCTCGCGCGCACCCTCGCGCGACATGTCTTTGGTCTGCGTATCTTTGGACCATGGTACCCGGAGGAAACCCACTAAGCACAGGGGCTGGAACTTGCAACCTCATGCACACAGAGGCGGGAATCAAACCCAGACCCTAAAAATATGGTGTTAACCATTAAAAAGTACAATACAAATAGTCAAATATCAGCTCCCTTTCAAAGCTCCTGTTACTTTGTGATTTAGATTTAGCTCCACATTCGCTTCACAGCCAGCGACAGCATGAAATGTAAACTATTTCCGGACTGTCAATTTGCCCCCTCTGCATTTTCGACATTCTCACATTTTACACATTCTCACATTTGCATTTGTTGAACAGCCTACTAACCCTAACAACCCCCGTGTAACCCCAGCCCCGCCCCCAGCCAAATAGTCTTTATCTCAGGTTTTTGTTTTGGACCACATTCCATCTGCCAAGCTGACTCATTTGAGCAATTCTGTCTTCGGTACATTTCCTTTCATAGGGCATAAAGGAGTGGAGTGGGTTCCTGTTTTAAAGATTAAAACCTCATAAGCTTTCTTGATAACAGACTTATGTTAAAGAATGATAGACACTATTATAAACGCACAGGGAAAATATGTGAATATATAAACATCATGAACATGATGTCATAAAATATTCCTTTATAAGTTGGAGAAGTTAAAGCTGGCTTCAAGTCAGGAATTTTACTCTATCATGAATCCACAAACTAATCCCACCACAAGATCACTACAAAATTCACTCAGTCAGTTAACAGGTTAAAAGTGAGACGAACAATACAGTAGTAAACTGTAACCCTACTGTAACGCTCCTAGCTAGCAGTCTGGCTAACTTGTAAAGTAAAATCGCGCTAGTTATTGAAGACATTATTAAATTGGTTGTCTTTATATTCAAATGCTCAGATTCCCTGATGCTTCTGTTCATTTGTTCACCTTAGCTCTATAAATCCCATTTATTTTATTTGTAAAGGACTTTTAACAACACACATCGTCACAAAGCAGCTTTACAGAAATCCGGATACAGATTTATATTTAGATCACTAATGAGCAAGTCAGAGGCGACAATGGCAAGGATAAACTCCCTAAGACACGGAAACCTTCACGGATACCGGACTCAAAGGGGAAGCTGTGCTCCTCCGGGTGACACCCGATAGAGGGATTATAAATCATTACAGTATAAAGGTGCAGAACTATAAACGTAAACAGTGCTAACCGTGTTGAAAAGGTGATGATCTAGGTGACATTATACACCTTAGTACAGTAAAGTATATAAACATAAATATACTGCAGTTGACAAATGAAAGCAAGGAGATGTTTTTACAATATTATATAATCGTGATAATGTACAATTAAAATATATTTAATTAAAATAGACTGCATTGCAAGTAACAGCCTTTGGTTTGATAATCATTGCAATTATTAATACGTTTCAGATGGCAACAATTGCCTTAACCCTAACTAATGCAGCTGTTCGTGCGTATTAGGAGGAAGATGTGGAATTATTTTTTACAAATGAATTAGCTACCACAGAGTCTAGACCTTAACACCTCTTTTTGATGTGCTGGAGAAATCTTTACTGATTATTTATGGACCTATAGTCATAGGTAAGCTAACCAAGCTTCTTGTTATTCAGTGTTCTTTCAGCTAAATGGAGTTTGCTAGCTATAATGAAAGATACTTCAGACAAGACGACATCAGGTTGTGTAGCCTGGTCAATATGTTTCACTAAAATAAAAACAAAATCATGCAAAATATTTTACCTTTATCAAATTATTATACTTTGTGAATGTATTGAATACTTTCAACTGCCATTCAAGCCACATAATCTCACCATGAAGTAAATACCGAGGGCCTGGATGGAGCTTTATCATGGGCGTCTGTGAGCTTACGCAAGCGGAGAAAGGATGTGGTGCGGAGTGAATAGCGCTGTCCTCCGAGTGTGTTGCACCACCCCCAACTGAGTAGCTGTCTGGATGTCGGAAACCCCTAGCAATGAGTGGGAATTGGATACGACTAAATTAAGGAGGAAATCTAGGAACCCCCCCGGGAAAAAAAAACACCTAATGAATAAATTTGGTAATTGATCAAATATAAATAAATAAATAAATAAATAAATAATAATAAAATCACAAACCCGACTCATATATATATACACACACAAGTGATCTCATTTCTAAATGACGGCGATTCACTTGCATGTATTTCAGGCTATACTGCATTCACACTTCTTTACTTCACAAAAATCCCAAAGGCTAGATCAGTCGCACACTTATTGGTCACACCCACACAATGAGAAACGAAACCCACTATTAATTCACCAATCAGGCCAGAGATCAGTGAATGATTCAGTTATACAACTCAATTACTTCTCTCATCACTCTTCCTCATTTCCAACGTTCTGCGGTCACTCACATGGCACCTAAACAGACTAGTCAGTTTACTTGGTGGAGCTGGAGTACTATGCTGTTATTTTCGCACCAAAAACCTAAGCGTAAATCTCTGTGTTGCACTCGGATTTTATTTTTGCTCACTAGAGCTCTCTTTCTCTGTGCACAAATTGCATTTCCGCTCACTCAAATTGAATCTCCACTCTCTCGTTATCCGCGCTCAGTGTCACAATGTTGTGAAGGATTAATTCCAGCCAGCCTAGTAAAGGGACAAAACCAAACAGAAGCTGGGGGGGTATATAATGATATAAATTAAACTATAAAGTACTAGTTAGTCAATCAGTCAATTAATTACTGTAAAGTCCTGTGTAGACAGGACACGTATTTGCTTTGGTTGAAAAATTGAGAAATCGTGTAATAGAATCATGATTTCTATTCCCAAGGAGAAAAATTGTGCGTAACAATCGTGCAGCCCTAATTAAAACTCGTCAGTGATATAAAACAACACTTATGCATTAAATAGTTAAAGGCAGGAATACTTTAAGCGCAACCACAACATCCCTTAAAGTGAAACTGAAATACACAGTCGCTAACTTTTCATGTTTGCACATGTAGGTGATAAAATAAGTAGCTGCTCAAGTTTGTCTGTTTAACCACCAGCACCAGCAGATCAGAAATACTCCTCATTTGTCTGACATGAGAACGCTGTGCTTTTGTGGAAATTGATTATTTTCATGTCTGGGATGCTGGAAGCAGCACTTTTGGTCAATTTAGCAGCTTTGCACAGTGCACTCAGCATCACTATCGCAACCCACTTGGTGAGCTTAGTCTTCAAGCCGATCTCAGAAATCTGTAGGACAGGATCAGATATAACATGTTCAACAAATAAAGTCACCTTTCTAAATGTTGCGCAGTCATGAGGAACAGCGTGCACTGCCCAATTAGGCTAGCTCTAGCTGTTATTACAGACTGGGGCCAACAATTGTGCTTGCACACTATTTTCAAGCAGGGAAGAGCATGGCTAAGAACCATTAGAGTTGCTATGGTCATGGGTTTTTTCAAAGATTAAAAAGAAAAGAGGAGGCTTAAGAAGTGAAAAACATCCATTTATCAGAAATGTGTCACTGCAGTGACCTTGTTTTGCACACAAAGTGAGACAGAAAGAACATGTCTCACCCTTTTCAAATGTCATTTTTTTTGGCCAGGGGAAAGGCAAATTTCAGGTGGGTTTTCAGGTGGTTAAAGGTTCTAGCCCTTGTGTGTTCACCGACTAATATTTTTAATTAATTTACTTTATTCAAACTAATATTTAACACAATTATCAAAACGGTTTTTGATTGAGGTTGTATGTGTAAATTAATACATCCATAAATTATTTTAAATTTTTAAACCAATATAAAGAAAAGCACAGCCTTTTACAACCATGATGCTCCCAAACACTTACAAAGGCTGCTCAAGTCCAATCAGGAATTGTGTTGAAAATTCTCATTAAAGATGGTGACATTATGACAGTAAAATATTTGAATGGTGCACACGTTTTAAAGAATGATGATCCCGCGATGGCTCAGAGTCCACTGCCTTCCCGTGAGCATTCAGAGAGCTCAGAATTATGTCATTTTTAACTTTGGGAACATTTGGGAAACTAGACGCATGTTTCATCATCCACATTCTAGGCAGCTAATTCAGATGAGTGATGTTTTACCCCCTCAGTCAGATAACTGTATAGTCAGTGTTTCAGATTTAACAAATAAATATATTTGAATGTTGATTTATCAGTTGTATATGTACTGTACAGCGTAACTCGTTAAAGGTAAGAAGCTCTATTTTGTTAATTTCTGATGCCATGAGCATGCCATGTTGATTTGCTTTCACTGAAGCCAGGGAAGGAATTTGGATTTGCAAATGCCACCACACGCTCAGTGGCACTGACATTCTACGTTACAAAAGAAATGCTCCCACTTACTCCGTCTAGAAAGAAAGGTTAATTTCTTTCAAGTTGGACAAGTATTAACAGTGCCATCTATAGCAAATAGGGAAAATAATGTTTAAATATTTTAAAACTTTAAACATGCCTTATTTTAAAAAAATAAATGGTGCCATTACAAGTTTTTTTTTTGTTTTTTTTTTTGCAAAGTCCATTCAAATACATAAAAAAAAAAAACATAAGAAATGGTGCAATATATATTTTGTTGGAACTCAATAGACCATTTTTCATGAAATTTAGAAAGGTTTTTTTACAAAAAAAAAAGAGTTGCATCTAAAAACTGATGGTCATGGGGCGAATCTGGGTTGGGAAAAAACCCTGAGATATTTTATGACAGTTCTAAATGCATCATGGGTGGTTCACATAACACACACAGCAGAGCTTATTATAATACACATCAAAAAACTTTGTTGTTCTCAGTAATCGTTTGTGCTATAATGATTTGCATAAAAGATCAACATTATAACTGCTCCAAATTTAGTGGCCCAGACATCAAACAAACACATCTCTCTTAGTTTGTTTAATCACATCTTATTGGCTACCAGACGTTACAGTGAGATCCAGGATTACCCAGTCAGAATCATTCATTTTTCCTAAATCTCTATGAAAGCTACCAGCCAGCTCGATACACTCTGGATGTAGAGGTATCAAGTCTTCAGTAAATGAAGTACTGACGGTTTACAGAGACAGAGAGAAAGAAAAACGAGAAGTGGTTTAATGAGGTAGGAGGTAGCAATTATTTTCAGTGCAACAATCAAAGGCATTTTATTTACTATGCTTATTAATATGGAAAGACTGCCTGAGGGTAGAGTGTGCCCTAAAGGTATAGCAATCAACATTGAAAAAAAGATTGTTGATATTAAAACATAAAAGCTAAATAAATACACTCCTCCCTTCAAGGTTTATAGGCAATGAGGAAGACAACATGAAAGAAGTTAATGATGTTGTTCTTAAGTTCATCAGGAATATATGAGCACTGCCAGGTCAGACTGGTCAAGATTAAATCTCACCGAGGTTCATTTCCAAATAGGGTCATGCCCCCTATGTTACAACACTACGTAAGGGCTTATATAATGGCCTGGATACTAATACATAGGGCACTATGGAGGATTATGAGATTCAGTCAGGCAGTCCACCAAAACACAGCTCAAAGGGGGGGGGGGGGTCTTCATAATTCCATTTTCCACTCCATAATTCAAAGCGACATAAAGCTTCAACTTGCTGTCTAATAGATCCCACCCACTTCCAGCCGCCATTGTAATGAGATGTAGCAATTGTGAGAAGGGCCGAATTGTGATGCTTAGAAAACTGGGTCAGAACAACTTCAAAATTGCAGCTCTTGTGGAATGTTCCCAGGCTCAGTGGTCAGGACACACCAAAAGTGATCCACGGAATAAAACCAGTGAACTGGCGACAGAATCATGGGCACCAATTATGGGGAGTAAAGGCTGGCCCATGTAGTCCGATCCAATAGAAGAGCTACTATAGCTCAAATTGAGGAAAAAGTTAATACTGGTTCCAATAGAAAGGTGCACACAGATCATTACTGTTTTGGTGGCAAAGGGGGGGACATACTCAATATTAGCCAGGTAGTCATAATGTTATGGCTGATCAGTGTGTGTGTGTGTGTGTGTGTGTGTGTGTGTCAACCACAACCACAGTATACCTTGGCAAACTAGAAAGTAAGCCGAATGTCTAAGAGCAAGTAATTTATTGTTGCCCGACATACAAATGTGACACAGGTACCTGCTAGATAACCAGTTGGGGATAAGCCATCACAAAAATTCACACACATGAACTTTAGTTTCTAAGTATTTGGTATGTCACTTTTTTTGTGAGACAAAACAATATCGGCATCTCAGATGTGTGAAACAGCAAAACTAATGTAACCCACATGCCAGACAAAAGTGTAAAATAACAAGCTGAAGAACAAGAAGGAGGATTCTTTTCCCATATTTTTTTCCTGATTTGGTCTTGGCCAATTCCTACCCATCAGGCAGCTCTCATATATCACAGGACGGCTACCAAGCAGGAAGACTGAAGGCTATCACATGCTTCTTCTGAGGCATGTGAAGCCAGCCGACCACATATTTTCAAACTGCTGCTCATGCAACATCAGAGAGTGGTGTAACACATTTAAAGGTAAGCACTAATGACTACTTATGCATGCATGAGCTTACACATGCCCACATGATTCGCTAGCAAAAAAAGAGAGTAAAGGAGGCCCCTTCCTTAATGAGAGTATGGCCAATTTCGCTACTCGGGTAGGAATAGCTAAAGCATCATTGGAGTTCAAACTTTTGATCTCCGGATGACAGACAGTAACCTTACAGGCACAGTTAACTCAAACTATGGTTGTAGCTCGAATAGGCCATTTAATCTGACTACTGTCCTTGACTTATTATACAAGCACAGCAGGGGAATCGATTTATTGACCAAAGTATGCTTTACTCCTCTACGATAGGTGGCGATATGCCCCCTTTCAGCTTGTTAGTATTGTAGTCCTGTTTAACCTGCTATGCCACAGACAAAGCAATCAAAAAACAAGTTAGCTAGAGGCATTTAGGGTGGTGAAATCATGGACAACTTTACACCTCCGTACATTTTGTAGATGCTGTAGGCTTTTTGTTTTGTACAAATGAGATCATTTGTGGTTACGGTGTTATACGGCGTTATCTGTAGTCTTTAAAATGGGTGGGAACAGTGGAGCATACGAAGAGTGATTAGGGATGATTCCTGGGTCCAACTGAGTTATGCATGCAAGGAGAAGCTCGACTCCCGACCGCATTATCTGGGTGTGCTAGGCTGACTCGATTTAATATGATTTCAGCCATGTTTACATGCATTTTAAAAGTCTGGGTTTAGCCAGACTAACACAATTAGTCGGATTAACACAACTTCATGTAGCAGAAGCTAACGTCACCCTAACCAGGCAGTGACTAACAATGAAAGAATCAACCTTGTAAATGAATTGTTCGCAATTATAGTAGGATTCAGCAATCCTGAAGAAAGACTTGTGATATCTGAACTCACCAGCCAAACAGTGCTCCTTCAAAAGTCGCCACTTTTAATTAATATAAAGTGTCATCAAGCATGAAAGACCCCTGTTGCTGGTTGGATGGATTTGTGTTGTTTGGGGCAGTCTGCGCCACTTTGTGTTGCTTCCCATTGACAAAGCCAGCGCTGTGTAGGAACACTGTTTTTTTTTTTTTTCAGCCCACACACGGGCAGAATGGACAGCTAGAGAACCGTGAAGAGATATTTGCTGAATTAGACAAAAAGTGTATTGGAATCACTGACTCCTTGTTTAATGAACATGGTCATCTTTGTCGCACACTCTTCCTATCTGGATTCTTGCTTACAAAGGAATAAAAGTAAAAACCATGCATGTTTAGTTTTTTTTTTTTTTTTTTCAATTTATAATGAAGGTTTTCATTACAAACAATATCATCAGCAACAACTTTTGTGAAAAGTACAATTTAAAAAATATGAATAATATTTTTTTTTTAGATCAAAAAATGAAAAAACAAAAAGGTAATTACGAACACATGCTTTAAGGGAAGGAATTAGACTTTTTTTGGTTCCGTCTATCACCAATTTTTAAAATAACCTTAATAAAATAAGCATTTCCTTATTTTCAAAATTGTAACACTTTCTTTTTAGAGTATAAGGTGGTATACACTGATCAGCCAAAACATTATGACAACCTGCCTAATATTAAGTAGCTCCACCCACCCCTTTGCCACCAAAACAGTAATGACCTAGGTGTTCTGACACCTTTGTATCGGAACCAGCATTAACCTTTTCCTCAATATGAGCTACAGGAGCTCCGCTATTGGATCGGACGACACGGGCCAGCCTTCACTCCCCATGATGGGTGACCATGACCCTGTTGCCAGTTCACCAGTTTTCCTCCCTTGGATCACTTTTGGTATGTTCTGACCACTGAGCCTGGAAACATACCACAAGAGCTGCAGTTTTGGAGCTGCTCCATTAACAATTGTCAGTTTTCACAATTTGGCCCTTCTTACAGTACAACTACATTTTCATTATGTCATTACAATGGCAGCTGGAAGTAGGTGGGATATATTACACAGCAAATTAACCTAACTTCTTGTGTTGGGCCAAATTTTGATGGCGCAATAGATCAGAGCAATGAGGACTGGGTCAGAGCAACTCCAAAACTACAGCTCTTGTGGGATGTTCCTGGTCTGCAGTGATCAGGACCTACAAAAAGTAATCCAAGGAAGGAAAACAGGCCAGGGTGGCCAAGACTGATGCACATTGGGAGCACTGGTTGGCCCGTGTAGTCCAATCCAATAGAAGCACTAGTGCAGAACTAATTAGGAAAGTTAATACTGGTTGTGGTAGAAAGGCATCAGAACACATAAGTTATTACTGTTTTGGTGGCAAGAGGGAGACCTACTCAATATTGGGGGTGGGGGGGTCATAATGTCATGACTGATACGATTATCATAATTTTATGTAATAACGCTTTTTCTTGTTCTTTTGTCACTGAACTAACCAAAACCATAATGGGTGCGCATGACCCTGTAGACACCAGCTTTGCTTCCTTGGATCACTTTTGGTTTGTTCTAACCACAAAAAGCTTTTTCTTGTTCTAGTGTCACTGAACTAACCCTGGATGATCGTTTGTCACCTTTAGTGACCATGAAAACTCAACACTGACACATAACAGCATAAATATGTTGAGCAAGTAAACTTTGCTCTCCATCATGACAGAAGGTTAAATTAAGATCTGATCAAACCTGGGCCTTGAGATTGAAAGTTTTAGGTGTTCGGTCAAATGTTGAGAGCTGCTGCTCAAATCACACTGAGACACAACACATTTAACAGTTTAGTAATAACACAAAGTGTTTAATAACCATAAGGCTGCTGTTTTTATCCCCTACAGAAGGATCTAATCGGTCTGATCGCACTGATACTAAATGAAATCCTACAGGTTTTGCTCGTTATACAAGTTGCTGAATTGAATCTCCCCCCAGGTCCGGGTTAAACCTCCCTTTTTGGCTCACCTTGGGTAAGTCTCGGAGTTGGTTCGCGTCCAACAAAAGTTCTTCCAAACTGCGGCTGTAGCGATAAATCTCGTCTGGGACGTACAGCAGCGAGCAGTGGCGCCGGTCGATGGTCTCGACATGACGGTTACACCGCCACAGCGGGATACAATTAAACATCCCGGATCCGACACAAGGCGCGATAACTCACTCAACTTCTTTTAACTATTCGAGTCAACAGCGCTCGCAACTTAGTTATAAAAATCGTCGCGCTTTAATGCAAATTTCACTCGCAGGCGATGGACCAGGTCCCGGGCCAGGTTTCACTCCTGCACGCAGTAACTGAGCGAGTCCACTTCTCAAACGCCGTCCCTTCTTCCATCGCTCTCGATCCGTCTCATCTGGAATGCTGACAGACTTTCCATACTTCGTTCCTCGAAATCGTTTACATGTCTAATCTAATGCACGTCGTGTTTTCGGCGTCCCGGAGTTCATTTATTTCCTCTTAGTCCACTTTCTGACCCGGAAAACACTCACTCTCCCTCAATCACTCCTTCATTCCAGGCTGGCGTCACGCTTTCCCGGAGCCCCTCCCACTCTTTTAGCCCCCTCCCACCCCTGGAGAAGCGGAAGGGAGGGAAGTGTAATTCCACACGGAGTTCAGGAGGAGGTGAGCTGCCGAGACTACCTGCTGCGTACTCACAGGAATTAATCGATGTTTGGGTTGAAACACAATGTATGTTCAAAAAAATTTAACTCGTGTACATTTGGTAAAACATCCCCTGGTATACCTGTCTTAAAATACCTACTGGGTAGGTAGATAGTGAAATAGTAGATAGTAAAGTTCTGCAAGTGCACCCAGTGGCTATACAAATGCCAAAGCAGATTTATTTTATTACCATGGTTTTAATACCCTACAGTATTCTGGTCATTTATTGATACAGTTAAAAAATGTATTGCAGAAATGTATATCTATACCACAGATTAGATCCAATGTGACTTGTTACAAAGTTATTAACTTTTGTATAAATCTCCTAGCTCTAATAAATAAATGTTACATGGATGGAAGGGCAAATATTTCATATCTATAATTTTGACAATAAAACTGTAGGCTAATTAATATATCACTT
>JAOTRS010000039.1:6431290-6443818 GCA_028565755.1 Dinotopterus cunningtoni
AAATGGCTTTAAAAGACCAGTTAATGCTGAGGTCTCAACACGTACTGTAATGAACTCACACCTCAGGCAATAACCAAAAGGTCATCTGATGGTCAAGCTTTTACTGAGGTCACATGGCTGACAGCTGAACAAGCATCACACACTGCACTTTCAGCGTTAGATAAAAGTCTGAGTGCAATAGATTCCGGGAATATCACGCCAGCACTGGTTGACCTCACAATAGAACACAATTTAATTTCACCACAGGTTCACCAACCTATTCATAGCCTAAGCTGACAGACAGTCAGGCCAATGCCAGCAGCAGCCTATTTATGTGCTATCCAAGTTATTGAGCAATGGGAAGGATGCATCTAAACATTGGGCATGATTACAGTATACTAACAACATTTACCTTTGGGCTTCCCAGAGTGAGCAGAGACTATGCTCTTGGTGAGCTCATGGAATTTGCGTTCTCGTTGTTCAAATAGTCTGAGGTACATTTCTCTCCAGGACTCGTATTCTTGCAATATGGCGTTTCTAAAATCCCTGATGCAGTGCCTCTCCCACAGATGATCCGTCACACCTATGTACACCTGCAGGGCAAGAATAGGAAGGAGCATAGAAACAATGAAAACAAAAAGGACTAATGGAAAAAAAACAACAAAAAAATGCTAGCTGCGACTGCAAGGACGCCACACTGACTATGGGCAGTGATTTTGAAGGCAATTTCTTCAAAATTATGCTCCGTTTAGTTTTTTTTAATCATCAACATAAAAGCAATATAAACCTAAACAGTAGCGGATAATTATATTAAACATAAAGACATTCATATATATACTTATAAAGCTTATATCACCATGCCTAGAAGCAAAAAAAAAAAAAGGACATGGTAGTTTAAATGATAGGCATCCCTCATTTTAACCCCATACAGGATTGCATTCTTCAATCCGCAGCAGCTGATCCGGTGTACACCGCTCCAGCACAGGCTCCAAAATTTCAAATGGCACACCTCCAATTTCATAAAGTGCTACAAAGACAAAAGAAGAAGAAAACTCTGACATTCATCATATAAATGACAAGAACACAAGACACTTAAACAGATCACTCACAATCAATGTTGTTTTGTAGTGTTCGGATACATTGCTGGTACAAGGTCATCATGGTGGGAAGGTACACAACCTTAGTCCCAGAGTATACCTGCATCTTCTTATTCAGCCGCTGACCAGTGAACACTGGGGCTTCTTCACAAACCTCTGCAACTTTTTCTTCAACTGCAGGACCCAATACAAACATACACCCACATATGAACATATTTACACTTGCAATTAACCAAGTCTGTGCTACTGAAAATTGTGCAGTTCAAGAGTGTCAATTTGCACATCAAATGTCAGAATGAGGGAAAGAAAAATCTCTTCTCTTTAGCCCTGACTGTGGAATGGTTATCAGGATCTTCAACTCTAATGGTCTGTCTGTGGCAACTGCAGTGTCAGTTTACTGTTCGTTCCTGACAGGTGTGCCAGTAAGTAGACACTAATAATGTTTTGACTAACTGACTATATATGAAAAACCTTAAACCTCTGCTAGCCCCCCTAATAAATAAATACAATGATGAATAAAACAAACCTTTCTTTTCTGTAAAGTACTGATATTGAGAAGAATCCTCACACTCTGGAGAAATTGTGGGTAATGGCACATTAAGCAAGTCCATCACACATTTCCTTGAGGCCTAAAGAATAAAATGCATCCAATCAAAAAAAAAATAAACAGCCATAGTTTACAAATCTTGTATATAATTATCCTGTATAATTACCACTGTAGTTGGGGCTTCTGTAATGGATTTTCCTAACTTTGTGTGGAAGTTGCACGTTTCAACATCCCGTTTTTGGTCAATCTTAATGCGCTTCGGGTTACTTTCACACAACCTCTTCTTCCGTTTTGGAGTTCCAAGATCATAACTCAAATAATCCTCAAAAGACATGGATGGTGTTTCAAAGCCATCACTCTCAACGTCCTTCTGCATCTTTGATGCTTTTTCTTTCCTTTTCTCATCTTTTTTACCCTTTTTTTCATCACTCAAATTGCTTTCTTCCTTCAAAGAACTATTTTTGCCTTTTGTGGACATTTTAGGCCTAGCTTTATTTGATAAATCAGAAACGTTATGCTTGCCTTCATCCTTTCGCTCTGCTTGCAAGCTGGTGGTTAATTTCTCTTTTGGCTGGAATGATTTTCCATCTGTGACTGAAATCTTTGACATTAAGCCCACATCGGAGTCCTTCTTTGTGACATCTTTTTTGTCATCTACGCAGTCTTTCAATTTATTTGTGGTTGGCTTCACTTTACTTTTACAATCATCATGCTTTGAAAGTGTGCGTTCAGAAACTGAGTTTTCATTCTTAGGTTTCCTTTCGGAACGGACAGCATTCTGTAAAGCCTGAGTCTTTTCATCTTGGCCTGTTTGTTGATTATTAGTGTTAGATGGTTCCTTTGGAGCAGATGGGTGATTCTGTGTAATACTTAAACATCAAGTAGGAAATGACTCATTAAACCAAATAATATTGTAAATATCTTAAAAAGTATTTTTTTTAATACCTTACCATGGATTCGGAACCAATTTTTTCCATCGATGCACTAACGTTTTGGCCACTTCCCCTGCATCATCATGTTTGCGAAAGGAGTTTACCACCTTACCAATCCCAGTCTCCTAATTGCATGAGAAAATTTCAAGTTTACATTTAGAAGCCTAAAACAACGTCAAATTAATAATTGGAAATGATGAATATTTTATATAATGATAAATTACATTATGGTTTTCTTACAGCAAGAATTTCAAGGGTTATATCCAGTTCTTGAAGCTTCTTCAAGGTCTTCACAAGCTGCAGTTAAAAGGAAACAGTTATATTTCTAGAAAGTTGCAGTATGTGTTCATGCTGTGAATCAATTAACCAGAGTTTTTTTTTTTTAATAAGTTTGTATTTTATATTCAAGTAACTTTTTTTTCTAAACACAGGAATCCAATGAACTCCATTTAAGGCCTGAAGCCAGGTCCATCTTGACACTTCAACATAAAGCTAGATTGTGCTGAGCAAGCAGTCACTATGTATGGCAAAAACCACACATGCAGCTACTCAGCTGGCAAAGTGCTATAATTGGGTAATGGCACTACACCCTACTGAAGAGGCTGGAAAAGAACAGGAAGCATGTGTGTGCAAAGTAAAAAAAAAAAAAAAAAAAAACTGTAAATATTACAAGGATGTGAGTTTTGTTTTAGGAAGGACATTTGGCAGCAAACACTGACCAATTCATTAAGTCATACAGAGCAACTAATTGCTTTACTGCTTTCCTTTAGATTGACAGCTGGACAGGCACCGAGACAACTGCTGTCGTATTTTTAGGCCTGGGCACTAGTGTCCCAACCCCCTTTACCATGTCCCACTGGGTAGGAGCAAAAAGGCTGTCCACCTGCATGAGGACACACCACAAAGCCTATGAAAACGGTGCGATTTTAAACAGCAAAACCTCTCCACTTGTAAACCTGTATAACCTAAAGCAAAACTTAACCATGGATTCCTCACTTTTATATAACAGCATTTTAAATATCTGTCTGTATGTTAAACACTTGTATGCATTTACACTCTGCCTCTTATTTAACCCCACCAGAAATCATTACGCAAATGATAAACATACGCGGTGTTTGCATACTCCAAAGAAATGCTGCCCAGAATGTGTTCCCCGAGGCTTACAGCTGTGTTTTATGCTGAAAAACGTTTAATTCTCATGTTTGTGGTGAGCTGAAGTGCGAGCAAAAACAATACCGTGTGTCCTTCGGTGCTTTCTTTCAGCTGAAGTTTCAGCTCCAACACTTTTTTAACGTCTGCCGACGCCATGGCGGGCGACAGTATCACGGCAAGCCGAGGAGCAGCCGCCTGCCGCCGGCATTTTTATACAGGCGGAGACCAGCGTGTCCCAGCGCCTCGGAGTATCACTTTCTTCATTAAATAATACAGTCTTCATTGTCCAGTTTTGTCAACTTTATTAGCGTGACCTTATCAGGAAACTGTCCATTACAAATCTATGGGTGGTGCTTTTGACAAGATTAAATTGTATTGTCAATTATTAATTACCTTTATAACGCTATAGAACTGCTTTTATATGTTGTTTAGAAAATTAGAATTATAACAATATATGAAGAACAAATTGTGTACAAAAGTAAAGTGCGCAGAAACCTTCCGTTTATATACGTTTATATGGTTTTCCACACAAACTAGACTCGTGTAGGCGCCAGAACAAAATAATCAATCATAACTAATAATTTAAAAAATCAGTTTAATTAAAAGTTGGTAAGGTGGGTGTGATATTAATGTTAAGTCCTACTTTATTGGTAGGATTAATCATAACATCCACTCTAAGAAGGATTTTTAATAAACACTCACTTACTCATCGTCTATACCGCTTAATATTGTATACAGAGAGCTGGAGCCTATCCCAGGTAACTTAGGGCACAAGGCAGGGTACCACCCTGGACAGGGTGCCAATCCATTGCAGTTCACATAAACATACACACACAAAACACATACAAACTATATGCACACAGAGGCAGGAATCGAACCTGGCTGGGATTCGAACACAGACTCTAGAAGATCAAGGCGACTGCGCTAACTACTAAGCCACTGTGCCACCTTTGTAATTAAAAAAAAAAAGAAAAGAAAAAAACATACCTTGTAAAAATCATTGTTAGTTGCTTGGACATTCTCACTATATTAATGCAATAGAATACTGGGTCATGTCACAAACGGAAACTATTTGCATATTATTGATAGATTAAAAATTAACTAAAAGGCTGGACATGTTATCTAGATATAGCATAAATAGAGGTTTTATAAATTTGTACACACTACTAAGGACATACATACAGATATACATACATTCAGACAGATAAACAGACAGACACAGATCAGCCATAACATCAGCTTTATACCACCAGGTAAACTGAAAAACATTGATCACTATACACCAGCAAACTGGTGACGGGATCATTAGCACCCAAGGCTCACCCATCCCACGGGCACCAAAGGCCAGCCTACCCTGTTAGCTCCCACAGAAAAGCCAATGGCGCACAAATCTGCAAAAATGTCAAAGGTGGTCACGAAAGAAAAGGCACTAAAATACCCAGTGCGCTCCAGCCCATCAGGCATTGGGCCCAGCAGGCAAAGATCCCAAGGTCACCAACCGGGCATCCAAACTCCCCAGGTCCCAATCTGAGATGCCCCAGACAAGCACCTCCGATCCACAAAGGCCCCACCATGCAACCGACAGCACCCAAAAATCTCCTGCCAACATCCTTGTACCACACACTACAGCACACCCTAGAGTCCCCACTGAGCCACAATCTGAGGGGCCAGAGCTGCCCAAGTGGCACAAGGGAAACCCAAAACCTTATTGGTTTTAATGTTAACTTCAAGACACTTGAAAATGTTTTCTTCTCTTACACACACTGTGAACGCCTGTCAAAACAGCATATAAAGTGTGACATGTATGAGAAAAAAAAGACTCCATAGGCTACCTTATTTTCTATAACCCTACCATAATACAACCAAAATACAAATGAAGTATAACCATTGTTATCATGTGGCATAAGAAAAGCTGATATTGGACAAGTGTAACAAACTATGCCAGAATAAGTACTCTTACTAGCCCGTTATAGTTCTTACTGTGTGCTTCTTTGGGATGAACCCCATGCAATTTTAATTATTCATTTATTTTTTCATGAATTTGCTAGTGCATTGAACTGTACTGAAGTGACCTAAAATGAAAAGTGGGGTTGATAATATTCCTGAATATTGTTTATGAATACTACAATTAATTGTATTAATTATTAGCAATAAGAATTATTAGAAATATGTTAATAGGGTACTTAACTTTTATAATTCTTATGAGCTTGCTCTATAATGCTTAATTATCGTTTTAAAAATGATATCTTTATGCATATATGCAATATTTAACTCCTTGACCTTTTTTAGCGGATTTGTGAGTCTGTATGATCTGTTAACATTCCTCACACCATTAATGAGATGAATTGGGGATGTGTGACATTAAGGAGTAAAGAGAGAGTTTTTCTCACTCAGTGGAGGGAGGAGGGGTTCATCTTTGACCACCTGACCGGAGCTACAGCGTCTCTCTCTCTCTCTCTCTTTCTGCGACTGTCTGTCCTTCTCCTGCACACCAACGTGGAGGTGCGAGTCCTTCCCTCACCGGCATCCACTTCATCTTGGCATAGGTAAGCAAAAGCGCCTTCTTTATTTTTTTACCTGCTTAAAATGCTTAAAAGTAAATCTTAAATCCTAAACTCAGCAGTGTTGTTTATTTTATAGTTATAGCTAAGCATAGATCTAAGAGAACCAATGAAAAAAACTTGCAAAATGTTGTTGCAAAGTGTTGTCTGATCTTTAGACAATAAAGTAAGTATCTGTTATAATACACTAATGACTCTTTCTTGCTCTTGACAGAGCAGCTGTCACATGTGAACACTTTATTTTAAACAAGCTGGGACGCAAATTAAGGCATGGCAGTTTAAAAGAAGCTGATCAAAGATTGTTTATAAAGTTTGCTACATTACATACAATATTAGATTTATACAGTTTATACAAAATTTAAAAACAGTTTAGGTAAAAACATGTTTGATGTGCACACGCGGTTGTACGCCATGACAGAACGTCTATAAAAGGACTGTTAGGGTAAACGATCCAGGGCTGCTGCTATTCCTGGACATCCTAGTGATAAGCTGTGACAGATGCAAAGACAGGCATGTTGATGCACAATATCTTGCGATAGCAGCTCTTTAAAGAGGGCATTCTGTTTCTTACTCAAATGTTGAACTAACATTATTCTTAGATATAATGTTTGGTAACGGTATTAACATATAAAATGTACACATAGTTTTAAAAGCCAATACCTAAAGTTATCTGTCACTTAGTTCTTTTTAAAAGGCCAATGTGGTCTTTTATGTGGCATAAAAATGCCTAAAGAATGAAAATCCTATACGTATTTAATACTCAATTTATGCAGGATATTTGTATAGTGATACAGTTCTGTAGAAATTATTCTTTAAAACAGGTTCTGGTGAAGCTTTACTGATGTCGGAAAAGCTCAGTGAGCCAATTTTTTTTTAGCTCATCTGGAAAGCTGAGAAAGAGTACCGAAATGATCCTAGATGTTAATCATTCTTCTTGTCCCTGACAATAAATGAAGATGACAGCATTCAAAGACTGCTCTCCAGTACCCCCTGTCCCAATATTCAGCATAGAATTATGCTGATTGTAATGTACTTTGTCTTCACAATCTTCGCTTGTTCATTTCAAAATACTCAGTCAGGGCAAACTTTTTTTAACCACTGTTAACAAAATCACATGATAATGACAGCCAACAGCACAGCCTAAAATGAATGAATGGAATGGGTGTGAAACATCTCACTTGAACAAAGAAATGGCCACAGGCTTTCCACCATTTAAATGTCTGTAGGCAGATCTCTTGGGACACAAATGGGACCCAGCATTTGCAATAATATGTCACACATTTCAAAGAGAATCTACATAAAAGCTCACTTTTACAGATCAATAAAATTTTGATGAAAGTCTTCAGTTTAATTTAAAAATGCTGTTGTCCTTTCTTTAGATTTTAGACTATTATTCTTAATGAGAAGATGAGCTCTTGTGTAAATTGTAAACTGTTATTGCCATGTATGAATAAGGGAATTCTAAAAAGCTGATTGAATTTCATATAAAAGGAAAGAAATTTTAAAAGATTAATGACATAATAAAATGCATATCTTTTTTTTATTTTCATCTTCTCTTATCACATTTACTCCCAACTACATTGTAAGATTCATATATGAGGACTATTGGATATTACTATTTTCTTCCCATTTAAATATATTGACCAAGTTCAGTAGGAAGAAATTTTAAGGCACACAATATTAGTTTCGGTCTCAAAAGGTTAATTAAATGGCGCCAATGCTGTGGTTAAAAATGCACAACAAATGTATGAAATGTCTTCCCTTGATGCTACATGGTTGTAAAAATAAGTGTGTTTACTGCAATTACGTCATGCTTATTATTTTAAAATTCCAAATCAAAGAAAACGGTTAATAATCATAAATGGTAACAGTTCTCTGACCACTAACATTTTTTCCCCTTATTTTAGGTCTGGGCTGTGACCCCCTGCTACAGTCATGGCACCCAAAAAGAACAAGGCCGCAAAGAAGAATAAAGCAGACATCAATGAGATGACAATCATGGTGGAAGACAGCCCAGTCAATAAAATCAATGGGCTAAACACTCTTCTGGAAGGTGGCAATGGCTTTAGCTGCATCTCAACAGAGGTCAATGACCCTGTCTATGCCCCTAACCTCTTGGAGGGCCTTAGTAACATGAGACAAGACAGCTTCCTATGTGATCTGACAATAGCAACCAAGTCTAAGTCATTTGATGTGCACAAAGTTGTTATGGCATCTTGTAGTGAGCATATCCATAACATTCTCAAGAAGGATCCAACCCTTCAAACGATTGATCTCAATGAGCTGTCCCCAGTTGGTTTGGCCACAGCCATCACATATGCCTACTCTGGAAAACTGACCTTGTCACTCTACACCATTGGCAGCACAATCTCAGCAGCCTTGCTTTTGCAGATTCACACCCTAGTTAAAATGTGCAGTGACTTCCTAATGCAGCAGATAAGTGTTGAAAACTGTATGTATGTAGTCAACATCGCAGATACATACAACCTAAAAGAAACAAAGGAGGCAGCTCAGAAGTTCATGCGAGAGAATTTCATTGAGTTCTCAGAGATGGAACAATTCTTGAAGCTCACCTATGAGCAGATTTGCGACTTCTTAACAGATGACTCCTTGCAACTACCCTCAGAACTCACAGCCTTTCAGATTGCAATCAAGTGGTTGGACTTTGATGAGAAGAGACTGAAGTATGCACCAGACCTGTTAACGCACATTCGCTTTGGCACCATTTCAGCCCAAGATCTGGTCAGCCATGTGCAAACTGTTCCTAGGATGATGCAAGATCCAGAGTGTCATCGTCTCCTGGTGGATGCCATGAATTATCATCTGCTGCCATACCAGCAAAACATCCTGCAGTCTAGAAGAACCAAGGTCCGTGGTGGCCAAAAAGTACTGCTTACTGTCGGTGGACGACCTGCCTTGACCGAAAAATCACTCAGCAGGGACATTCTCTATAGGGATGAAGACAACATTTGGAACAGGCTGGCTGAGATGCCTGCAAAAAGCTTCAATCAGTGTGTGGCTGTCCTGGATGGCTTCCTCTATGTGGCTGGTGGTGAAGATCAGAATGATGCTAGGAACCAAGCAAAGCATGCTGTTAGCAATTTCTGCAGGTAAATGTTTTTCCTGTTGTGATTCTGTCTGCTTTTTAGAAATTGGCTCAAAATGACTGAGTAAATTAATGTGATTTTTTCTACACAGATATGACCCCCGATTCAACTCATGGATCCATCTCACCAGCATGATTCAAAAGCGTACACATTTCAGCATCAACACCTTTAATGGTCTCCTGTTTGCTGTTGGTGGACGCAATTCAGATGGCTGCCAGGCTTCAGTTGAGTGTTATGTCCCATCCTCTAACCAGTGGCAGTTAAAAGCACCCATGGAGGTACCAAGATGCTGTCATGCTAGCACGGTCATTGATGGCAAGATCTTGGTAACTGGAGGGTACATCAACAATGCCTACTCCAGAGCTGTCTGTTCTTATGACCCATCAACAGATAGTTGGCAGGATAAAAACAGCCTGAGCACTCCAAGAGGCTGGCATTGTGCAACCACTGTTGGCGATCGGGCCTATGTTCTTGGTGGTAGCCAGCTTGGAGGGCGCGGAGAGAGGGTTGATGTGTTGCCAGTTGAATGTTTCAACCCTCATTCAGGCCAGTGGAGCTACGTTGCCCCCTTGCACACAGGAGTGAGCACTGCAGGTGTGGCCGCACTGAATAATAAGATTTACCTCCTGGGAGGATGGAACGAGGTAGAGAAAAAGTACAAGAAATGCATTCAGGTATACAACCCCGACCTTAATGAATGGACTGAGGATGATGAGTTGCCCGAGGCTACAGTGGGCATCTCATGCTGTGTTCTTACCATCCCCACTCGTAAAACACGAGAATCCAGGGCTAGCTCAGTATCATCTGCTCCAGTCAGTATATAGGTGACAGGATAGGATAGGGGAATATAGCTATCTTGATAATGCATAATATACATTATTTTCCTTCCAACTGTGAAATATTTTTCACTCTCAGGCCAACCATACACATTTATAAAAATACAACACATTTTTTATAAACAACAAAATTTTTTATTTTACAAATGTATTGTAATTTCAGTTTCATATTCTGTTTTAATTTTAGCAAGCAACGCATATTAAAACAGTATATTAAGGATTACTTCAATGTGGATCAAATCTGGATTGTTTAATATGCTAAATGGATTTGCAAGTATTAAAATTGTTTAAATTATAAGAACAACAAAATAAAATGAAGTTTTGTTTGGAGATTGATTTTTTGTGTTGTACAAACAGTGGTAAGAATGTTCTGAATGAGTATATTTAGGCATAATTCACCTAGTAGTTTTTTTTTTTTAATGGGGCCAATTTCATCTGCTTATAATTATTTCATCAGCCCTTTCCAATAGATTTTTTTGACATTGATGCAGTTAAGGATACATCATTAAAGGTGTAGAACATGATTTCAAGTCACACAAGTATGATATTTATGTACTGAGTTTTAATGAAGCCAATTATATACAACAGCTATTTCCCTAAACCTAAAATCTAACATATTCTTCACTATTGATGAACATTAAATCCTGTGCTTTGTGATGCCACGAGGGGTTTGGTTAAAAATGTAATGGTGTTGAGAACTGAGCATTTCACTTTCGGTGGTCCTACCTGCCAGGTGTAGGTGTAATAGAAGCAGTTTACTTTCCTGTCCTACACTTTAATTGACAGTAAACAGTAAAATAAAAAAAAAAAGCCTTTAATAGAATCTTTAGAAAAATCAGAGAGGGAAGGTTTGACAGGAATAGTATGTTGTGTAAAATGACTAAGAGGTTAATGGAATCAAAGATAATTGCCTGAGCTGACTACATAAGCAGTAATGATTTGTGATTATTCCTACCAGCTCACGTATTAAAATATTCATAGGTCCTTGGAAACTGAATAATGTGACAACTGCACAACGACAGTATTGTTTTTAAAATGTGACTGATTTGAGAAGAGAAACATTTGTATTTATGCTGATTCATTGTACATGTTCTGCATATTTATTAAAAAGTTCCTATAAAATGTTGCTGGTCTTTTTTTATTAGTCTCGATTTCCTGATAAAATTATCATTCACTGACAGACTGACATGTTTTAATTGTTCAACCATTTTACAAGTCTTTCCCATCTTTCCACAATAATACACCTTACTTTGCTTCTTGACTTTCTTTATTCATATTTAATCAAATTCTTGGCATTTTGTGAACATACTGTATAGTCAGGTCCAAAAGTATTAGCATTTTTGCCTCTGTACACCACCATAATAAACGTTAAATTTAAGTTCTGTAATTATCCACTTAAGTGGATAACCTTTCGGTGCTGCTGAACTAACCAGTGCATTTCTTCCTTTTAGAAATGTACCAGATTGTTAAATTGGTCAGTCTTGATGCTTGTGCTATCTCTCTGATAAATTTATAATGATGGCCTCCTTCTCTTGCATGAGCGCCTCTTTGGACTGCATATTGAGGGTTCACAGGAACAGCTAACAGATGCAAATTTGCTACTAGGAATCAACTCCAAGTCTTTTATCTCCTTAATATCTGGAAGTCTACACTTCAAGTACATCTTGATTTCTTCATTTCTCATCCACTGGGGTGGTGTACAAAAGGTAGAAATATGTAAAATTTTGACACTGTCCAATTACTTATGGACCTGGCTGTATATGTTGAAAGTAGTGAATCTACAACCCAAGTTTGTATACAAAATCTGAGCTCTTTTGAGGCTGAAAGAGTTTAAACCAGCTGTTTAGATGGTCTACCAACATTTCTGTTTTTGGCAGCTGATTAGAACAACAGGATTTTTAGAGGGGTCAATATGTACAACTCCTCAAGGACATTTTCATTAGAATGTGCCATGTAAACCCATGATATTGGGCTTGCCAGCATTAAAATGAAATTCATTCATTTTCTATACTGCTTCATCCTGTGTACAGGGTCATGGGAACCTTGAGCCTATCCTTAGAGCACAAGGCGGGGGACACCCTGGACAGGATGTCAATCCATTGCAGACCACACACACACACACACATTACGGGCAATTTGGGAACGGAAAATAAACCTAATCAGCATATCTTTGCACTGTGGAGGGAAACTGGAATACATGGAGGAAACCCCCCAAGCACAAGGAGAACATGCAAACTCAATGCACACACAAACCCTCACTTCTGGAGGCGCGAGGCCACTGTGCTTAACCGTTCGCCACTGAGCCGCCCAGCATGAC
>JAOTRS010000039.1:6483861-6494026 GCA_028565755.1 Dinotopterus cunningtoni
AATTGGACAATATAAGTATAAATATAGGGAATATTTTTAATACTTGGATGCAAATCCTTCATCCTATCAATGACTGCCTGAAGTCCAGAAATCATGACTCTATCTGACTCTACCTTTTAAAAGCATTTCATTTCTTTCCTTTAAGAATCTCTTTTGTTGCTTTTTGCTGTACATTTTGGGTTATTATCCATCTGCACTATAAAGTGCCATTCTATCGGGGTTTTTTTTGAATCTGTGCAGTCAAATGCAGCATAATACACTTCAAAATGTATCCCAGTATTTCCATCAGCAGTCACATTATCATTGCACATGTTCCACTGGCAGCCATTCCACTGCCTCCACCATGTTTGACAGATTAGGTGGAAAGCTTTGGATCATGAGCCTTTCCTGTCCTTCTCCATATCCTTTTTCTATCATTCTTTTCCATATGCTTTTCCCATTATTTGGACAAAATCTTGCCTGCTCTGTTCAAATAACCATGTTTTCAAACCGAGAAAGGCTTTTTCTTGTGGCCTTTCTGTTTTTGCGAGTCACCAGTCCTACGGTAAAACTGACTCTATTTACAGTTATGAATGCATCTCCTAATTATAGAACTTGACAGTTAGATGTTGTGAAGGGGTTTTTCCAAGGAAAGTGGCTGTTTTTTTCCAAGGTGAGGGGGCTTTACCAAGGAAAAATGATGCAATCATCCATTTTAGTAGTTTTCTGTAGCCTTCAAGGCCTTGTGTTGCTGAGCTCTCCAGTGCATCATTTCTTTTTTTTTTAAGAATTAGATAAATTATTGGACTGGAATAATGAGGACATAGGCCATAATTGGACATAAAACTGCAGCTGAATTTATTAATTAATCCAAATTAATGAAATTTATGTGAGCATGTGAATGGTTGATGCAATATTTTTGTTAAACGATTTGAATAAAAGATGAAAAGCTAAACCTTAATTATATCCTAAATGATTCATTTTAAATCCATTGTGGTGGTGTACAGACGCACTAATACTAAAACTGTCACCGTCACTGTGTTAGTCACTGAATTGTCTCTCTAAAGTTAACTCTAAAGTAAGGTTAACTCTTTCTTGTCCATACTTTGCCAATGTCAACAATTTTCTTGTGACTTTCATAAACATATCCCTATTTGTGAATTTTGTGCAGTTGTCATACTGCACACACACCCAAAAAGAAGAGAGATGTACAGAATTTAAAGGAAAAATAAAATATTAGCTATAAATGTTTTCAAAAGGGTTGAGTATAGGTATTTTTCATTTTGCTTTCCTGTTAATATTTACACTAATAAATTTAGCATCAAAACTGTGTTAAGCTCACGACCTCAACTAAAGTATTAATCGGCAAAACACCTTGTGTTCTTGCTGCGCAGTCGTGGAACTATGGCCAGGGGCTCCTCAGGAGTGGTCAACATCATTACTTGACCATCGGGGAAGAACCGTAGGTACCTGGAACATGGACATGGACACACACACACACACACACACACACACACACACACACACACACACACACACACTCTGCATGAGAATTTGAAAGACTTCATGTGTTATTGTGAAATTATAGTTTCCCAGCCGGACTTAATTAATCAAATTTTTATTAGATAAGTTTTGTGTTTTTACATTTGTGAACATTAATGACAGGAAAACACTTCAACTTTCACTGTAGTTAATCTCTACCTGTAATAGTCCACCTGGTGCCATGCTCTGTAGAAGCCATCCAGCGACTCCTCTCCCTGACGGATGTATGATGTTTTACTGATATAAACACCTACAAATAAAGACAAGACAACCCAATCAATTCCTTCATTTAAACCTTGGAGAGGGACTGAAGAATCATTTTTGCACATTCTATGGACATTGTATCCACATTCATGCATATTTGCACACTCCCTGTACATTTCTATTTAAATTCTATGTCAATCTCCACAACAGTTCTATATGCTCTATATTTTGCACAGCTATCTTTTATATATCTTTCATATCTTTTATATTTTCTTATTTTCTATAGCAATATTTTCTGTAGCTAAAGTTTTTCTATATTTTATTCCATAATTTATTCCTTATTGATAATCTTGCTGGGGTTTTTTGTTTTGTTTTATAAGGTCACGGACGGTCGTATAAGCATTTCACTGCATATCGTACTGTGTATGTGACAAATAAAATAAAATTTGAATTTGATGCAGTGATGTATCACCATACTGACTCCAAAATCGAATCCTACAGGTGGCACAAGCTAAATCATTTACACATTGGCAGGGAGCACAACATTCTGTGTGGTACAAGTGAATTATATATCTAAAAAATATCAAATATAGATTATTAAAATTGAATGGTGATATTTATAAAATCGTGATGCTAATAGAATTGCAATATAGTGTTATGATAATATTATATCAGCTGGTTCATGATGGTCCTAATATTTATGGTGGTGATTAATAAAAAAAATGTATGAATATCAAGTTTTCCTGCAGTGTCTGCATCAATGCAGACCTACAGTAACTGCTCAAAAATATAACATAAAGGAACACACATACTATTTACCATCATAGCGGACACGTGGCCGCTCTAAGAACATGTCCCTCCAAGAGGTGAACGGCAGCAATTTGGTGCAGCTCCGGCCCCACACTCTCAAACAGGCTGAGCGCCAAATCTCAGGGTCTCTGTGTGGACACATCAACAGCAGATGATGAGTATTATCACAAGTTCTGAAACCAGGAATTTCCTTAAAGAAACTTGAAATTGAAACTGTAAGACGACATGCAAATTGCCTAGAAGATATATGGACAAAAGTTTTTTCAGACACCTGACCATCATACCCATACATGGGCCATTCCTTGGAATTTTACCACAAAGCTTAAAGTACGATTTTGGTGCAAAATTATGAATTGCCTTTACTGGAACTAAGGAACCAAGGCTGAAATGGAAGAACTCAAGTGGCTTGCCCTGACCTCAACCCCTCTAAACACCTTTGGAATATATTATAATGCTGACTGCACCTCAGGTGTCTTCACCTGAAATCAGTGCTCGATCTTTTCAACTGAATGAGCTTAAATGCTGCCAGACACATGCCAAAACCTAGAACAAACCCTTCCCAGAAGAGTGGTTATAGCTGAAAAATGGGATTGCCTCCATGTAAATGCCCAGGATTTTGGAATGGGATTTTAAAATGCACATGCGAGTGTGATGGTCAGCTGTCTACAAACTTATACACAACGGTGTAATTATCAAATCTAGTACCTGCAGTATCCATATGAACACAAAGTTCCCAGTTTATTAGGTACCAGAATAGCAAAAGCTTACTCAAGATCAACCTTAGCCCTTAATAAAAAATAACAGCTGAAGCACAATGCAACAAAAGTTAATACTAAAAAGCTTTTATTTTATTTTTTCCAAGAAATAATGACAGTTCTTTACACTGACCAGTGTTGTTCCATTCAGTTTTTAATGGCATGCCACAGATGATGGACAAGCTGGCAAGAGCTGTTGGGCACACTAATGCAACACTTTTGTGGCAAAAAGAACCTTGAGCTCAAAGAATTTATTTCAGACATCATTCTTATTAGTGCAACAGAAAAAAATATGTCCTTCACCTTGCACAGATATAGAAACCCCTGCAGACGAGGGAAAGCTGCTCTAATGCCCGCATATCCAAATCCGAGCTCACCACCCAGCGGAAGATGTACATCAGCACCTCTAGTGGCAATGCTATGGGAACAAAAAAAAAAGGTCATCTTTAGCACAAATATCATAATCAATGGCTTTCAAAAACCATCCCTGAGTGGAATTTTTTTATATTACCTGAAATATGCATCTGTGATGTCTCCACTTCGGGCTGACAAATTTTCTGGGAGGAATGCTCTACAGTCAGCTGCTGCTGGAAGTATGTAAGGAGATCATCGATCTCGCCATCATTTTCATTCTCCTCCAGGCTGAACGGAGAAAGAGAGGACGTCAATGTCACACCTTATAACACGGTTCAGCCTGTAAAAGCTACACACAACATGTACTATATATAGGTTAAGAGCAAATATTTAGCCTTTACTAGCCCCCACCCACCGGTCTGGATCAGGAGATCTGCTGTAGTTGATCCTAAACTCAATGTCAGGAACAAGCTGCATTGCACTCTTGTAGTATTTGATGGCTGCAATAGAAAAAAAATCAGTTACACATCCAGGACACGGCAAGGGTAAGCACAATGGGTTGCAAGAACGGAAAAAGTATCAAAAACTGGGTGGTGAAATTAATTCATACAGTAAACAGTAAATAATTCAGTCCATTCTGAACAAATCAGATTTTTTAATTTTACCAAACACTTTTTAAAAAGTACCTTCATAAACAGCTCCATTTTGCTCCTCCTCAACAGCCTTCAGGAACAGCTCTCGAGCCTGTCGCAGAATTCAGTTACATTTGATGAAATGACTGATGATGGTTTTTCTGAGATTTTTATAAATATATTATTTGGGATTTAAAATGGAAAAGGCATGGGAAAGTGTGAAAAATCCATGCCCCAAGATCTTGGTTTTTGGTCAATCTTGTGTAAACCAAACCAAAGAAAAACATGTCTGCCAGATTTACAATATCATTAATAATAATAGAGAAGTAATAAATCTACCATGCTGTTTGTAGTCACAGACAACTGATTTCCCCCCCACAATTAAATCATTTATTTTACTTTTTTTCATTTATGGGTTTCTTCTGACTTTTCTTTTAGTTTTTTCTAAATCCGTAATTATCTTCCAACTGATGCCAATTATGTAATTAAACTCTCTCACTTATGGAAGTCTCAAAAGCACTTTCATAAGTCACTCTAAATAGGGGTGTGTACTAAATGCAGAATAAAAATAAGCAATTCCCTATCAACAATATGTTCTAATATAAAAGTACAGCATTCTGTGCAATATTTAATTTGAAGATAATCAAGTAGAGCTTTACATTAGTTTGTCTTTAAACTGGTAAGTTTTCACACACTCTTCCTTCTTATGGATTTACATAAATACCACATTTACTGCATAAACAATCATACAAATGATTTACACATGAATCTGTTCATATCTAGGGCCATATACATATATAGCCCAATGGTGAAACCAGTTATAAAGGGAACTCATCTGAAAAAAAAAAAAAGCCTTTTTTTATTACTTTTATATCAGTATTACTCATATGATTAATAATGAGTTATTGGGTCATAACATATCAATGCCACTTACTTTTTCCTCTCTGACCAACTCCTGTGTCTTTTTTAAATCAGCAGCTTTGGACAATCCAGTCTTAATTCCAGAGCCAGGACGCAGCTCTGACATCCACTGAGCCCTAAAAGCACTAAGCTCCAGCTGAAACAAACGTAAGCAGAGGAATAATACTGGGTCATAATGAGCAATCCCTTCCTATTAGGACAAAACTTAGTTTAGGCATAGGATGAAACACGATGCTGGTACTGTAAGTGCCGTTAGATATGAATATGCAATGCTCTGGGTTGTTTTTATCTTTTGTGCACATCTGTTTGACTTCATTATGTTTAGCTCATGTTGCACTAAGATACTGTACTGAAATTACTGTAGTATTTGGTAAGCACAAAAATATGAAACAATATTACACTTCTTGATATAGGGATGGCAATAATGCATACTAAATGTGTAAGTAGCACCCAAGTGAAGCTGTTGTGTGGGAAATGGTATTCGAATTATAAATATACAGTATAGCACTATTGTCAGAACCATCCTGTAACAGAAAAGTGCTTTGTATGAGGTTTATAACACAATGTAAAATGTACAGTCTCATTTTATTTATAGAAATGGTGTGAAAGGGTGCTGTGAAAAAGTATTTGCTCCTTTCCTGATATTTTTTTTTGTTGGTATATTTGTAACACAAGATTAAGATCATCAAACAAATTTTAATATTACACAAAAATAAAGTAAATACAAAATAAGGTTTTGGTGTCGCCTAGTCAAAGTCCAGACTTAAATCCGAATGAGATCCTTAAACAGGCTGAATTATTAAAACTCTGCAAAGAAAAACATTGTCCTTCTAGTAGTCAGCTTTATATTTATGTCATATTATGTCTCACATGTACTGTAAGTAGCACTGGATTAACATCTGTCACCTGCATGAAGGTAAATTTCTAATTCCAAAGGAAAAATGTTGTTGTGCGTTCACTAACCCTCAGATTAGAGTCCTCAGAATTTTCATCTTCCCCCTCTTCGACAGAACCAGCACTGGTATTTTGGTTGCTTTCAGCCTGGACAAAATAATCATATTAAAAATAAGACATGTTAAAGGCTTGGTTTTTGTGCAACATAATTCCCCTTTACAATGTAGCTGGACAAATACTAAGTTACTGCAAATGACTAACTTTGGCAGTTAAACATTGACAGATTTCAGGATCTCAGAATCTCAGGGAAAACTAGTTCATAAAGACAGTACAGTATATGCTAGAAGTATTTTGCCCAGTATGTACAGCCCCATCACTGGGTCTCTTAAAAGTCTATGAAATGGAAGACAAACAGGTAATAATAAATAAACACATCAAGGTACAATACACAACGGTACACAAAGTGAATTTAACAGTTTGGTTCCCTCCCACTGAAATGTAATGGCATAATTAGATAAATAAATACTTAAATAAATATCACATTTATTTAAACCAAAAACTATTGTGAAAGACATAATTATTATATTTATAGAGAGAAAAATATATGCTATCTAAGCATTTCTAAATTGCTAAATAAAACTATTATTTAAATCCATTATTTCTTTATGTAATTATTTACTTTATTTTGAGCACTTCCTTTATTCAAACTGTAATGCACAGTTATGCCCAGTAATATGATAAACATATGGACTGACAGAATGTAATAGCTAAGTTAAAACAACACAAATATGGAGGAAGATAAAATTTTTGGATTTTAGGTATTACAACAAAAACATCTAGACAAATATAAACAGTCAATATCTGTGTCATTTTCAAAAACAATTAATCGTTATAGAGTTTTAAATCTACCAATTATTACTGCATAATAGCACAAGACTTGGTTACAAATAGTGCATACAGGTTCATCAAGAGCTCAAAAGAGGTTCCGTTTCTTTCTTAAAAAAAAAGAAAAAGAAAAGAAAAGAAAACCTCTTAGGACCTTAGACGATCCCAATTAAACATTCCTAAAGTCCCTGACAGAAAATAATCTCCAGGTCAAACATTGTGCTTGCTGTTTTCTCTGCTTGACAGACTACTTATACTGTTCAAAGGTCTTCAGTCCCTCCTTATTTATTTGTATTAAATTAAATCAATTAATCTGTAGAATTTGGAACAAATGTTTTACTATGGCAGTCTACAAAGTGCCTAAAGATTTGTTTATGTAATAACCTCAGCTGCATCCTCATTTCCCCTCTCACCTGATCATCTGTCATTATCTGCACCCAATTCTCACTGGTTCATGTCTTAAGTTCTAAGTTTTTTTTCTCAGTACAGCTCTCCTGCTCACAACTCAGCTGAAGGTTAAATGAGCTGAGAAAGTAGGTTTGATCAACCAATAACTGATCCCCATTGTTTCCCAACAATCACTGATCACTTGTGCTTGTGAAATCATCAATCAAATCACTAATCATCAATGTTTGTCCCAAATGCATTTTTTATTCATTATGAACGCTTTTTTTTTTTTACAAGCAATAAAATCAATTTATTCCACTCCTTATCTTTTCCTTTGTGTCTATTTATTTTTAATAGCAATAATAATAATAATAATAAATGATAATATTAAATGTGACAGGAACTATGTTATACAGTTTTATTTACATTTTATTGATTATATGCAAATTACCCCGTGACGTCAGTTAGCGACATCTAGCAACCTTTTTGAGAGTGAGCGTAAGCTTGTTGACTTTGCCATAAATAGCGCTGACAGCACTTCCGGGAAGCCATGACAACACTGCAAAGTCTCTAAGTTAAAGCTACACCGTGTCGAGTTGCTGTTTAACTAATTTAGCTTTTAGCCAGAAATACAGTGTACTAGTTGACGAGCTGAGGATTACACTTGTTCTGCATGTAAACAAACTAATAGGCTTAAAGCCACACAAGCAGCATAAACGTAACACCATCTGCAGGCGTCTGCGTTCTTTCTCCCACTCGTATTCCGGATAAACATGATGATTGGTTACTTATACCCCGCCCCTGTGTTCTAAACGCTGATTGGACAAGCCGGTAGGCGGGACTTGCCGGAAGGCGGGTGGGGGGAAAAGTGACGTTACACGTCATACAAGTTGCATTAGCCGAAGTACAAAGCTAATTAGCTAACTGGCTTAATTAAAGTGTGATCAGACATATTTACCATTTTGGCGCTTTTTTGATGCTTTGTCGTGACGCGTGAAACCGTTCAGTAGCGATGTTGTTTACAGATCACGGTCGGAGAAACGGACGACGCAGCGAGCAAATTTGCGAGCACGCCACACGGCAGCCATCACGCCTAGCGTCGAGCAGAAGTGCAGCAGGAACAAGGTCGTCCTCACTTCAGTTACACACAGCATAGGCATGTGAAGCCAGCCTCGAGGAAGTGTTTCTTATCGCTCAAACACACAAAAAGTCTTTATAATAATCAACGTTTCACCGAGTCCTACAACCACCACCACTAATAATAATAATAATAATAATAATAGAAACACAACAATCAAGGGAGCACGTTGTCCTGGTTTTAATAATAACGAATATAAATAAATGTTATATGAATTAATAACAGTTCAAAATATATATGCTGCCTATTTATTAATAAAATGAATCTCAAAGTGGTGTCTGATGATTACGATAATTGAATTGAATGAGGTCTTCAGGTCTTCTTCCACCTACTGTCTTAGAAGTTTGGGAGGAAACCCACAGACACAGGGAGAACACAAACTTACACACATATTTAACTCAAGCTGAGGACTGAACCTGGAACTCTAGGGGCTTTAATTAATCAATAATTATTTATTTATTTACTATTATAAAACATTTTAAATAAAAAAAATAATATTGTCAACAATAATTCAATATCTTGTGTGTGTGTTATACAAAATTGTAGTATTTTTTTTTTTTATCAGTTCATTCTCATATAACCAGAGTACAGAATTATTTTGACTCACCCTGGTAAATGTACAGCAGCTTCAAGTGCAATAAAAATCTATGATAAACTGTCTCATTATGATCGTTCTTAGTTAAGGAAGACCAAGACTTGCCTCTGCTGATGGATGCCAACCTCAGAAAGTACCAGCACCTCAGATTACTACTGTACATCATGTGGAGCATGTGGAAATGCTTTGATTTTGATCACAATGCAACTTCAACCATTGTTTAACTGATCTCAAAGCATGGTCTGTGATTTTTTGAATTTTATTTTATGACCACACTTATTTCAAGTTCACCACTTAGTCATGTCACCATGAACAAATCAACAGACTAATTTTACCTACCATGAGACTTTCAAGGCAGTGTAAATTGCATTGTACAGTGCTGCCTTTGTTTGTAGCCCAAAATGCTCAGCAACATAATTTTTTTTTTTTTTTCATTACTGTTGTAGAGTGTTTATTTTAATTACCTGATCTTTTCTTTTAGCCTGGACCAGTCTGGCCTTTTCGTCATCAAGGCATTTACACTCATATAACTGCTACTCCCTAGAAGTTTTTTGCAACATTTTGTGTAAATCAAAGCTGTTCAAATCCAGCCTTGGAGGGCTAGTGTCCATCACATCTTTTAGGTAGATATTTTTCCACTCAGACACAGCTGATTGAATTAAATTCTTAACTGGCAGTTAATTACCAGGTTTAGTAGATGTTTTTAAGTGTTCTTGAATTACATGCTGTGCTGGAGACTGGCCCTGCAGGACGATTCAAACAGCCCTGAATGTTGTAGGTTAAAAACTTCATTAAATCAGCAGTTTCAGAAATACTCAACAGCCATGTCACAAAGTCATTGACAACACATTGTTTCCAACTTTTAATGTTTGAAGTGAACATTAACTAATGATATTGTCCTTTATCTGCATAATTTAACACCTTGTGTTGATGCCAAATTATTGCATAACTAACCGCTTGAATAATTGTGGTCCTATTATAGTGGTGGCTTGCAGAGGTGGAAAGTAATGAATTACATTTACTCGCATTACTGTAATTGAGTAGATTTTTTGTGTACTTCTACTTTTTA
>JAOTRS010000039.1:6502735-6514142 GCA_028565755.1 Dinotopterus cunningtoni
CATTCAATTAAATTTTATTTGTATAGCGCTTTTAACAATGGTCATTGTCGCAAAGCAGCTTTATAGAATCAAAAGAAAATTATGGAAATGTATATGAAATTATTAGATTGTCTCCAATTGTCCCTTTTATTAAAGCTTAATCTTAAAAAATGATTAAAATATAGTATAAGGTTGAGCGACATAAGTGAGCAGTGAGATCTGTTTTTTTATTTGGGCAGTAATGCAGGATGCGTTTGTGTGTCTGTTAGACTTTTCTCCCACAACAGCAGCTCTGTATGAAGATGTGGTGACTGTTCTAACTATATTCTGTGAAAAACTGGAGTCTGTTTCAAGGTAAGTGTCTGGCCCTGCTGTCAAAATTGAAAAATGTTAAACCTAATCTATATTAGTTTTTTTTCTAGCAATACTGTTACCCTGCCCAAGTGTAATGATCGTTAATGAAATGCAATTGGTGTTAACTGCGACTCTCTGACAGCTGTTTGCCTGTAGGCATTGTTATCATCCTCTCTGTCTCTGTTTCTCCTGTGTGTGATCTGTTATGGTGCTGCCATTTTGTTTTTCCTTCAACAGTGAGAACCAACTGTTGCAACTGCTGTATCTGGAGTGCATTTTAGCCATGCTCAGTAGCTGCCCTCCGACAATGCACCTGAACCGCAGCTTCACCGATCTTGTCTGGTAACATTTCTAGTATATAATAAGCTCCATAAATGGTATTCATGTGATTGCGTGTATCATAATGTAGAAAATTGCTTGTTTGTTCTCACAAAACAACAAAAATAAAACTAATTGCTTTATTTAACTGTAGCCAGTAATTATCTTTTTATCAGAGCTTTCGGGTCGAATTAATTTGTAGCACTTTGAGATTTGCTTCAAATATAAAGTGCATTATAAATAAAATGTATTATTATTATTATTATTATTATCTTTAGTCAGTTTTTTTTCCCAACATGCTTATGGTAGGTGTACCTGATCAATTGTTCAGTAAGTGTAGGTGTATTTGATAACATGGCCTCTTAATATGTTCCACCATACAGGAAGCAGCTGTGTCCAGTTCTAGTGGTAATCACAGGCAACCCTGTGAATGACAAGACCATCACCTCTGCTCATGGAGCTTCATCACAGGAAGTGGATGCTGCACTAGGGTCAGGGGTTAGTGATCAGGGCCGGGGTTCTGGCTGTTCCTCCAGTGCCCCTGCCATAATCGGACCAGTGATCCGTACTATTTGCTACATCGCAGCTGAGCTTGTGCGATTGGTGAACTGTGTGGAATCCATGAAACCTGTGCTGCAGTCTCTCTACCACCGCATCCTGCTTTACCCACCTCCACAGCACAGACTGGAGGCCATTAAGATCATGAAAGAGGTGGGTTTTAAATTTACCTTTATTAATAAGACATATTAGTGTTTTGTATTAACAATACAAAAAATGAGATCTTCTCTCAGGGTTAGTAAATCTTGTTTACTAACCCTGAGAGAGTAAACCTGCTCATTATTTGTACATGAGCATGTTTACTAACCCTGTTAGAAGAACTCATGTTTTGTGTAGTTGAAATGCATCCAGTTAATAAAGCTTATTTACTTTTTTTTGTGGTCTGCTGCTAGATCCTCGGTAGCCCGCAGCGCTTGTTTGACCTGGCAGGCCCATGCGTGATTGAGCCTGAGACCAGAAAGAGGTCTTTCTCAAAGAGGAAATCGTATCTTGACCTTCTTAAGTTGTAAGTGTCAGGGTCATATCAAAACGTAAAGGAGCGTGAGCATTAGACATTGTGGCGTATTAGACATGATTGTGTTCTGCTTTTGCAGGGTGATGGATGGCATGACAGAAGCTTGCGTAAAAGGTGGCATTGAGGCTTGCTATTCCTCTGTTTCATGTGCTTGTGCGCTACTGGCGGCCCTTGACGAGCTTAGCCAGGGACGTGGCCTGCATATGGACCAGGCACAACTTTTGCTGCGGCGGTTGGACGACTTAAAAGAAGGAGCAGAATTGCTGAGGGAATCAGTGGAACTCAATGAAGCTGACTTCCGTTGGCAGCGCCACGTGCTGTCCTCTGAAAACCCCACCTGGGAGACTCCCATTCCTGAACGCAGCCCTGACATCAGCATCAGTGTCACCAGTGACACAGGCCAGGTTACTCTGGAGGGGGATCTGGCTCAAACCACCCCAGAGGAGTGCACTAATAATGCTCGATTACCCTCGCCTTCCTCCTGTGGAGGTGCTGCAGGGGAAAGTGGTGCCCCGCCAGATGTGGTGCAGCGCAGCCATGCCCTGGCCTATCCAGACCTTACCAACTTTCTGTCAGTGGAGTCTCGCATGCGCTCACATGGCTCACGCTATAGTGAGAGCAATTTCAGTATAGATGAGCAAGAGCTTTCTCGCACAGAGTTCGACTCATGCGATCAGTTCTCCACGGCTGCTGAGAAGGACTCGGGGCGCTCGGATGTTTCAGATGTTGGTTCAGATAATGGCTCATTGGCTGATGATGAACAGACATTGCGCCATGCCCCTGCCCATCGTCCACTGCGCACTGGTGAACTTTCGCTGAAGCTGCTGAAGAACCAGGAAGCAGACCAGAAGAGTGCCCGCCATTTTGTTCAGTCTCTGGTGAGGTTGTTGCCACGCCTTCTGACTCATCACACCCCTACTGATGTGGATGTCGAACTACAAAACTTCTCCTCAACCTTCTGCTCAGGTCTGCAAGTAGGTACGTTAACAAAAGCATTTTGATGGATTATTTTTATTTTTTTCAAAGACAGGTGTGGTTAAGAAGAGGCAGTCTTTTCCAAAACATTAATGCTTTGAATGTATTTGTGATGGGTTCATGGTTTAAGGTCATTCACTGTGTACAGCCCCCCTTGAGTAGTTAAGGTTAGTTCAAGGGTGCTTGCTCCATGCCTCAACAGTACCAAGCTTGCATTATCGTCTGAGATTTCAACTCCTAGACTTCTGGTCATGGATCAATAATCACTTAAAGTCAGAATTTATTTCATTAGATTTATTTAGCTTAAAGCATATTCTTTACTAAGTGAACCTAACAGAATCAAATGTGCATTTATAAGAGGGGGGAATGGAATTCTGGGCCCAACAATGAACCTTGCATTTCTGTTCCCCTTTAGGTGGGATCCACTCTGCTGGCTTTGAGGGCAATGAGAATCTGAGCTGCCAGGCTCTAATGAATGCAGATGGATTGTATTTGGTGTCCTACTACGCCTTGCATCTTAACCTCAAACTGAGTAACTGTGGTTACTACCAGAGGAAACCCTCTTCTCCCATTGTCACTCTAGTATGAACGAACATCTCTTCTTCGCTTATGGTGGCTTCTAAGTATCTACAAATCTGACCTATCTACTATACATTTGTGCTCAATCATTTGCATACCTTGAAGAAATTGCCATTTATTTGGAAAATATGACTGATAATGCAAAATATATATATTTTTCTTGTTTAAGGATAGTGGTCACGTAAAGTAATTAATTAAGTCAAAATCACATACTGTAGTTGATAATACTACTAATGATAACTGAAATCACCCAAACAACCATGATCAAAAGTTTATATATCCTTGAATGTTTGGCCACACTATAAACATGCCAGTCAGTACAGTCCAATATCTGATAAAGAGGTGGAAAATAAAAGGGTTCTGTTGATACTATGCCACAGTCAGGTAGACCAAGCGAGATTTCACCCACTACTATCAGAAGAATTGTTCAGGGTGCAAAGAAAAAAAATTCACGAAAAACTTCAAGAGAAATACAAGCTGCTCTGGAAAATGTGGTGGTGTTGTTTCATGGAGCACAATAAGAAGGTACTTAAACACTAATGGCCGAGTTGCCAGTTGTAAGCCGTTCCAGTGCCCATGCCACAAAAAGGCTTGCTTGCAGAACACCAAACAGCACCTATATAAGCCTCACAGCTTCTGGAGAAAAGTCATTTAGAGTGATGAGAACAAAATTTAACTTTATAGTCTAACCCTATGTTTAGAGAGGAGTCAACAAGACCTAGAGTGAAAAGTACACCATCCCCACTGTAAAGCATGGTGGTGGATCTCTTATGTTTTGGGCTGTGTGAAGCTCCAGTGGCACATGCAAGTTAGTCAAAATTGATGGCAAGGTGCAGCATGTTATCAGAAAATACTGGCAAATACTGGTCTCAAACGTGCAGTTCGTGCAAGACAACCAAAAAACTTTAGCATTTAGCCAAGTAGAATGGGCAACTGAGAGAATTAAGGATCTCATGCAAACTTTTAAACAGAGATCATTACCTCATTTTCTTTATTGTCATGTTTTGTTTAATGATTGTGCCATTCCGTTATGCTTTACATATGAACTTGAGGCCTATAAGTCCTATAAGAAATAAAAGAATGATGAAATGAATAAAAATAATGACATACATTTACACATCTTGTAAATTCTCCCAAAGGTATGCAAACATTTGCGCAAACTATCTATCTATCTATCTATCTATCTATCTGTCCGTCCGTCCGTCCGTCCGTCCGTCCGTCCGTCCATCCAGGCATTCGCATATCCACAGCTTTCTTCTGGTACCCCTTATAGCATTTGAATTAGGTTGAGGCCTGAACTTTGACTAGGCCTGTTGCATAACCGAATTTTAACCAAGCTATAATTGTCAGACAAATGGTCTCAAATTTGCCTCTAGAATACTGTGGTATACAGAGGTGTTCATGGTTACAACTCATTGACTGCATGGTGCCCAGATCCTGATGCTGCAGGATCTTTTTAGTCAGAAGATTCTTTCACCTCCCAACCCTTTCAAACAAACCATACTTGTTCAGTCTTCTTCTAATTGTGCTGTCATGGACTTTAACATTTAACATGCTCAGTGAGCCCTGAAGGGTCTGAGATGTAGCTCTTGTTTGTTGGGTGTATTTATTTATTTGTATTGCACAGTTGTATGGTTTATAACCCTTTCTAGATTGAGGTATAGCAACAATTGCTTTTCTAAGACCGTTGCTTATGTACTGTATTTCTTTCTTGGCGTTGTGTTAACACCCACCTAAATACTCCAGACTAGCAAACTTTCAGAACCACTGCTTTTATAGAGTTTTGCACAGCTGTTAATAATCAATAATAATAAAACTATTTATAATAATAATAATAATAATAGGTATAGTAATAATAATAATAATACTAGTAGTAGTAGTAGTTAATCAATGGCTAATGATTAGCAGCACCTGGCAGCAATACTGTAGGAAAGGTTTAGCTTCTTAAATCATGTGCAAGTTTATTTTTATTTTTTTGGTTGCATTTTTGGTATTTAAATAATGGCATGGTAAAAAAAAGTTCTATGTTGTTCGTCTAAGGTTCTATTTGCCTAATACTAAGACCCACTATGATCAGATGATTTTTATTATGCTACATATGCAAAAATACAAAAATGGCATCACTGTGCAAATATTTATGGACCTGAGCTCGCTGTGTAAAAACTTTTGTTTGTTGCAACTGCTGCTTAAGCCTAGTAAATGTATTATTTGCTGCATACTGTTAAATGTGCTGGGTTTGTCTCAACAGAAAGAGTTTGTGCACCAGATCCAGAGCAGTGGTGTTCTAGTGGTCCTCTCTCAGGCTTGGATAGAGGAACTGTACAGCCAAATGTTAGAGATAAACCTTCTAGGGGAAGCTGGATACTGGGAGTCCCCTGAGGAGCACTCATTCCCTCTCATCACCATGCTCACAGGTACTGTAACAAACACACTGCATGGGTGGAGATAGGGTTTGTCAATATGGTCATGTATATTAAATTGTATTTTACTTTGAGGTTGCCTGAAACATGAATTTACTTGCAAAAGAAACATTTAATTTTATACTTTTTTAATTTTATACTTGTTTGTACTGCTTTTTTATAATAAAATGCACTGAGATAACTGGAGAAGCAGGTCATGGGTCATAGGTTCATTGTTAAAACATTTCTTTGGTTGTCACTTGTGGCCAATTAGGTACCGCTGCAACCAAATAAAGCTGCTTTAAAAGTTCTGGCTGTAAAAGTTCTGGCTAAAATCCCAGTATGACCACGGACAACATACTTGTCTTAAGAGCGCCATTAGCAGGTTGGTGTAGGATGACTCGGAACACACAGGGTAGGTACAAATACTGTAAGATAGAAACACAAACGAAACATGCCAGTGGACAAAAAAAATCCCTATACCCTCAAACCATGTGGAACAGTGGTTCTGCTGGTGATACCTGTTTTTGTTTTTTGTTTTGTATAAGCTTCGACCATGCAGAATGTAGGTGTTTGTTGTTACAGGATTGTCGCATTATTATCTCTTAAAGAATTGATTAGGGTCATCTTATACAGTGATGCATGTAATGCTTGCAATGTTGCTGCAAACACACTGTTTAAAACCTGCGTAAAACACACAGATGTGTTCACATTCACGCATTTCCTGTTCATTCTTCATGCCCCCACCCCTAGCTTTTTATATTTGCAAATATGATGGTTGTTTACTGAAATTGATCTATAGTCTTTACAAGGTTGACAGGTAGGCATGTCTAAAACCTTCCCAAGGGTAGACGGTGTTTAAAAACTCAACAAAGCGGCTACACTCCTCCCAGTATGTCAACTTTAGTGTTATTAGTAATTAGGACCTACAACTGAGAGTTGATAAAAATCTAAATATTTTTAAAAACTTTCAAATTAAATATTATAGGAATAATTAAGTGAACCTAATAAACTGGCAACTATTTGTATAATTCTGCATGCATATCTGATAAAACATTCTTTGTCAGCTTTTTTTATTAGAACTAGATGTGCTGATGTGCTACTCCCGAACTAAAAGAATTACAAGCTTGCTTTTTGAAAATATAATTTTACAATATGGACACTAACAAATATCAGCACACATTTTTGTCGTCTCTCTCTCTCTCTCGCTCTCCCTCTCTCTCCTCCTTCTCTCTCTCTCTATATTGTTTTTCAATCTACTTATTCTGTGGTTTTTGTCTCATTTCTTTTCAGATATCGATGGACTTGGCAGCAGTGCTATAGGAGGTCAGCTGATCAGAAGAGCCTCTTCACAGTCGTCCTTTACAAGTGATAAAAAAGACAATAACACTGTGTTGGCAGGTAAGGTGTATGTTTTCCAGCACCTCCCTCTGTATTTGTGCACGCAGTTTGAGTGTGTGTAAACACAGAGGCGGGTGGGTGAGGCTTTCATCACAGTACAAGCACTTAGGCAGCGCTGTTTCTATGACGACATCTGTCAACCAAGATAAAGCCTAAGTGTTAGTCAAACAAAGAATTTTCCTGTTTTAGAGAGCGGGTGATGTATATCACATGGTGTGGCTGTTCATTACCTTGGCTTTTCTAAATCAGATCTTTGCAAAATACATAGACAAATGCAAATAGCGATTCTCTTTTACTGTACTGTAGAGTTTGCATGACGTTTTTGTATTATTGGAACTGGTCCCAGTCTTAATTTACACTATAGTTATCACAAACCACACACATCTTTTTTTCATAATCATACAGTTTACATTACAAAGTATAGGGTTCGATGGAGGCAGATGATTCGCTGTTGTGATCCCTGAAAGGGAACAGCCGAAAGACAAAGAAGAAGATACAGTTTACAAATGAATATAACTTCACACATATAAATTTTTTGTTTTCAGCAGATCCTGACAGAAATACACTTTCTCGTTGCTTTAGGTATAGTGTTTGCCCGATACATCCTGATCGGCTGCTGGAAGAACCTGATTGACACTCTTTCTACTCCACTAACGGGTCGCATGGCAGGCAGCTCAAGAGCTCTGGCCTTCATCCTGGGTGCTGAAGGTGTTAAAGTACAGAACCAGAGGGAGAGAGAAACCATCTGCCTTAGTCTCGATGGTCTGCGCAAGGCTGCTGCGCTCAGCTGTGCTCTGGGTAAAGAACACATACCATCATAGCTGATGGTAAAATGGAATCAAAGTATTAAATGATGATCGTAAATCATGTACACCCTTGAAGATACTGGAAACTTTTAGACGATTAGACTAATCTAAGACTTCTTTTAGATTGTAGATGTCAGTGTAGGAAAGTTTAAATGATCCTGACACAACTTTTTTCTTTTGACCTAAGAAATGTGTTTATTTTAGGATCATCTAACAGAATCTGCTAAGCGTTCTTGCTTGTGTAATTCTGTGTGAGCTCTTATTAAATGTGTGTGTGAAGTTAAAGTAAGAGGGAGAGGGGAGGGGCTAGCTCCTCTTACTTTAACTTCACACACACACACACACACACACACACATTTTTATTTTTTTGGGCTGTGGAACGAATAATTTGAGTTACGAGCTCGCTTCCGGAACGAATTATGCTCGTAATCCAAGGTTCCACTATACTATGAAACGGGCTTACTTGATCTGCAAGTTTGTAAAGGGTATTTGTCAGTCAGAATACCTAGAGTATCACACTGCCTGCGTTGGATTGCACATCCTGGTGCCAGCTCTTCCCCATGTAGGTGACACACACATAAAGAGCACATAAAGAGCACATAAAGGGCACCCATGACCCTGTTATAGATTCACCAGTTGTCCTTCCATGCACCAATTTTAGTAGGTACTAACCACTGTTTACTGGTAAGTAGGAATGTAGTTTATATCGCACACTGTATACCCCACTGTATTCCACAAGACCTGTCGTTTTGAAAACCCTCTCGCCCAATTTGGCTGAAAGTTACTCACATCCTTTCACTCATACATCACCTTGAAGAACTCACTGTTCACTCACTGCCTAATATATCACATCCCTTGACAGGTGCCACTGTAATGAAATAATCAATGATGCCCATGTCACCTGGCAGTGGGTTTAACACACCGATTAGAGCTGATTTCATTGTCCTGCTAGATCGTAGAAAACACATGCTGTAAATATAAAGGGCAGATGACCAGGTATGTGTGTGTGTGTGTGTGTGCGTGTGGTTGTGTGTTCAGAAAGGCAGTGTATGGATGCAAGTGTGAAGTGTAGTGTAATGGAATGCGAGCCTTCTATTTAAAAACAAAAAAAAAACTTAAGAGTGCTGTATTGTTAGAATTTCAAAAAATCTAAACATTTCTTCTCATAATTATTTTTAGGCTTTATGTAGACCTATAATGTGTCCTATACTGTATCGTGTCAATCAACCAAACTTAAATTACATTCATAAATTTCTTTTTGTTACTATTTTTATCCACGAAATCCTACTGCTTACCTTCCTCTTCTCTTTTTTCTCATCCTTCTTTGTGAATACTGTATGAACCCACCAAATCTTAGTGAACATGCTGCCATAAGCCAAACTGAACCCCAGCCCCAGCAGCCACAGGCGAAACTGGATGAACAAATAATATGTGGATACAAAAGGGTAAAGTAATGCATTTCTTACAGACAGTTACAGCAGGGTATTAAGCACATGGCAGTACAGTACATAAAATCACAATGCATTCATTCTACTACCTGACACACCACAGGAAAGCGAGATTTATCAACATGAAGCCCATCGATACCCAGTGGAAAAACAGCTGCCAGGGCAAGGACACAACCCACTGCTGTAATGTTGTTCAGGTAGGGCTGAGAGTTCTGGATGTACCTGTTAACGCACATGCTGCATGTTAATGCCTTGAAGGAAAAAAATACACTGCAGGACCAATTTTTAATGGCAAAATTCCTCTACACTTTAAAGTGTCTATATGACCCATTCAAAACATTTTATGTAATATGCACTTATAGCTTATAGCTCGTATTATGCACTTCATTTATATAAGCTCTAGATGGAAAAATTGTGGAATGTGAGTTTATTTCCAGACACATTTTGAAGAAAAAACTTTTTAAATTATTTATCTATATATCTATCTATTGGCAGATAATTTTGCTAGTTTTAGGAATTCATTTCGCGAAAGAATAATAGAAAAATCTTTTGTTTACATGTTAAATATAACATGTAAATTTACAAATAAATGTAAAAATGTACTAGAAACAGAGCACAAAATTTTGCAATACATTTTAACTTGATAAATGAGCGAGGTTTTGAAATACGAGTAGTACGTATACAACTTGTAACGTCACATGATCACAACTGAGCCAATCGTTCTTCTCTCTCTCACGCTGCAGAATTGTGGGTAAACATCTCCCATGCCCGGTCTCAGTGTGCGTGCGCCACTCGTATAGTCAACATCCGTATTTGGGTTGGTGTAGTCTTATTTTAAGGAATTATAGATAAATATGATTAGACTCAAAAATGTTTTTTTGCAGATGGAAAAACTCAAAACTCAAAACGAAGTCATCTATGATAATGGCACATAAAATATGACTAATTCATGAGCTGTGATTATTATATGACATGTTTGTATAAAATAAAGGCAGTTTGATTGATTTCAACCCTCTATGTGCAGCTATTTAACTGAGGATCCTATCCAGAGTAAACACTGCAGGTCGTGAGGATTTTCATCTCAAAAGAGGAAGAAATCTTGAATTACTGAGTAGTTTCTGTTCCAGAGGATAAATAATCCAAACCCAGAATCTAAACTCTTTTGCATTTATTTATATCCTGATGACCCAGAACCTAATTAGACTGCACATCTGTACTGAGTGCTTACCGGATGTTGCTGTTGTAGATGTTGAATGTAAGACAAGCGATGCCCAGGACGATTCCCAGGCCAGCAAAAACAGATACGGAAACAAACAGCTTCTGGGAAAGGTAGCGAAATTCTTCTAACACCATCGTCTGATCTCTTGGAGGGTATCCGCCTGCAAGGTTCAGATAAACAGGTCAGGGGGACAAGATGAATTTAAAGAGCTCAAATGATAGAAATTCAGTTGTAGAAGAAAATGATGGAAGTCCCATTCATGATAAAGACTTCAAAAGTCAAAGCAAAGGAATAAAGAGATGATAGCACGGAGCACTCAAGATTAGTCTGTAGAGGAGCATTAGTGAGGAAATAATGGTGCCTGGCACCATGACCTTTATTTGTGGAAGATCACAGCATACATATCCTCATCTGAAGTTTTCAGGTGTGGAATGTAATGTAATGTAGCTGTGCCATTTCAGTTACATTAAGTTACAATCAGCTAAATGTGCAGGTTAAAAATTGCCTTAATATTCATTCCATAAAGAACTTATTGAGATATATGCGTATGGGGTACAGCAGGGAATAAATACAGAATGTTTATCAGAATCTAATCCTCACATAGTTCCCTTAAACATTAATATAGTTGCTTAATACATATATATATATATACTGTATATACAAAGGGAGGGACATAAGTTTCCATACATACAGTACATAAATATGTTTTATAAAATATATTTATGTATGTATTAATAATGATTTATTAATATGCTCTACATCAGGGGTCGCCAACTGGCAGACTCCGGTCCGAATCCGGACCGCGAGATGCGTCCATCCGGACCACGAAGCCTTTTGACTTAATGAAAAAAAATTAA